>JAQFVV010006998.1:0-210675 GCA_028023455.1 Epiperipatus broadwayi | reverse complement strand
ACAAGTTCATGCTTTATTCAAATATTAATTGTTCAATAGACATTAAGATTTAATAATAAAATATATATAAAATTATTTATTATTCTACCTCAAATCTGGCATTTTACTCAAAAAAGTTGACATTAATATATATATATATATATATATTGTTTAAAGTTCACATATATATAAAATCATTCATTTCAATTCCAAATCCAGAATTTTATTCAAAAGCTTAAGGTATGTATTATTTAAAACTCACATGTATATATAAATAGTTTATATAAGTATATATAATAAAATAGTCAAATAAATTTTATATTTATAAATAATTTCATAAGAGATAAAACACATTAGACAAATAATAATAACTATAAGTTACTATTATAATATATATATATATATATAACTATAAGTTACCTTATAATATATATATATATATATAAGGCAAGGTCTTACCTAGCCTTTTATAGTGATCGAACTATTTCATAATCAAGAGCATACCTCATACATTTTATTTACCCAAGGTAATATTATAAATAAATTATTTACTTTTATTTTTATTTCACAAACCTTAAATTAAATCTATTTGGCCCTATATTAAAATAAAGTAAAGAAAATTAAGATATATAGCATACAAACAAATAAATGTAGATGATGTCAACTTTATAACTTGACTTTATAGTTAATATAAAACTGTTCTAATGGCTTGTTTTCATAATCCATGTTGGTTCCTTTACACATAGCTGGGAATTCAAACATCTACTTGACAGGTTGACTTTACTAACCTTCGAACTGGAATTTTGAAATGGAGTAAAAAGGAGAATTCATGATGGATTGGTTTGATGTTTATTAATTCAGATGTGGAGAGATAGAATAATTCCATAACAATCTTCATGATTCTTAGCTCCACAATTACTGATAAGCTTCTTCCATGATGTTCTGTTTCTCCTTAGCATTGCATATTTACTTTCATCATTACTTATAATTATTTTTATAGTTTAGTTGATTGGAGCAATTTCAATGTTTTTTTTTTCTTCTACTGCATGCTTTTATATTTAAGTCTGGAAAATCTATAGCAGGAAGTCAATAGTGTTTTTAGAAATTTGAACACTTTACTTTGTTTACAAATTACTAATATTCAAATTCTTTATTTAGCTATTTTATGAGCTGTATGTTTTTTCTCACTTTAAGTATTACAACACTGAATTGGACGATACTGGTCTTCAAACTTTCTTTTAAACTCCTTTGTGTAGGGAATGGTAGATTTTTCCCAGAAATAAAAAAATTTCTTTCTCTTTTTCTTGAACAAAAAAGATCATTGTATCTATTACATTAAGTCAGTTCATGCTCATCCTTTTTACTTTATTGTTGACATCATCTTTTATATGTATTAAGAATAAACAACTTATTAAAAAAAAATAAAAAAAACATTTGATTTTTTTCTACTTTAATATATATATATATATATGTGTGTGTGTGTGTGTATATATGCATTCACTCATCTAAGCTAGTGTATGTTGTTCTTTTATATTGGTAATCATAATACATTTAATGTTAATCTTGTAATGATTAGTTACTGTATCTATTTGACCCACTTGGTTTAAAGTTTGGTTTCATGTCTATTTAGATTAGGGTTTAAGACTTAGGTTATAATTATTGGTTTGCTATTTTATGTGACCTAACATTACCTAATATTATTAATTAATGAGTAATGCTAATATCATTGGGCTTGAATTAGGGTTGGGTATCTTGTTGTGTATTAGGTAGTGGAAAAGTGTTGGAGGTATCCATAACAATATATATATATATATATATATATATAAATCATAGATATAATAAAATATCTTTACTAACAATAAAATGATATATAACAATAGCTGTAATATAGTCATATAATCATCACAAATAAAAATAACATATAAAAGCTTTTTTCAGCAAATTTTACATTTTTGCCCTTTTCAATATGGCTTAATTACAAAAATAACCTATACTGCATACATAGTGACATCTACCGGCTCTATATAAAATTAACACAAGCCTATAATTACACTTAAATATCTTTATAACAACACATATTATACAACCCTCCATTCATTTTTCATTATCCAATTATTAGTTAAATTAATTGATGTTTATAAATGTTCATACAATTATTTCTGTTAGAATTAATGTAATTAGTTTTATATATTTTCCATCTATTAATTTCTTTAATATAATTTAATGGACTTATATTCTTAACACAATCTATTCTATGTCCATATTTTAAGTAGTGAACATATAATGCAGATCTGTCATCTCTTCTATTAATAGCATTAATATGTTCTTTAGCCCTTTCTTCTAATTGTTTTGCTGTATGTCCATAATAAAAACGTATATATATAATTCAGTTATATGATCCAAACATCAATCAGGCATCTGAATTAATATATATATATATAATTTAAATTTATAATAAAAGGTAATATATATATATAAATATATATAAACAAAATAAATGTGTGTTATAGATACAAATGTAAAACTTTAATATGTTAAAATTAAATATGCACACATTAATTATAAATTATAATTCAGGTATGATATAAGAAAAATTATCTTGAATCTGAAGCAGTCGGATCTGAGTTCGATCCTAGCTTCATGACATCTAGCCATAAGCCCACTTCAAACCCTAGTACTAACCTTAAATTTCCGATGCAATGGGGCTTTATATGGTCAATCCATGCTAGTTTTCTTAAAGAAAGACTATTTTATAAATGTGTATTAAAATTAATTAGTTTAAGGTTTAAATTAATCGATGCTATTAATAAATTCATGATAAAATTATTCATGAATTTATATATATTACAACTGCATAGATTGTGTATATATATTTATAAATATTTAAATATATATAATTCTTTGAAAGTTTCATTGCGTCGGGAATGTTTTGATTTTACTTCTAAATAATTTGTTAAAATTTTAGTGATTAAAAGCTACATTCTTTCGATAAACTTTCAGATTTTTCCTTTCCAAAAACAATGGGTAAAGTTTTATTAATTAGAAAAAAAAATAAGTATTTAAAATGTAAGGATTTCCTAATTAAAATCATTTTTCTGATTTTAAGAATTCATTTTCTAATTAGAAAATGAATTCAAGTTAATGAGTTTAAAAGCCTTATCAAAGGAATGTATCTAAAAACAACTAGTAAATCTTTGTAACATTAATAATGAAAAAAGCGCTAGCCTAAAGGCATCAGAGGGCAGTATAAATAGCCTGGAAAAGTTTGGAGAGGGAAGAAGCCATCTTTGTTGTAGAGAAGTGCCATTAAATTATGTGCATTTTAAAATCATGAATTCAAATAGTGTTTCTATCATTGTGAGGGGCTAAAATGTCAGAAATATGGCTACTGTGCCTGGAGTTCCCTGAAAATCATCAATGAAGTTGCTAAACCTTTTTCCGGACAAATCATGCTGCTGAAATCATGAAACATCAATCAAAATGCTGTTCACATAATTGACCAAATGCGCACTGACATTTTTACCAACCCGGATGTGTAAACTAAGGAACCAGCCCCAGAAGAAATAGTAATATATTTCCATAATGAACGGTGACTCTCTGGCCATTCCGAACTTTACTTTACAATCCCTTTAAGAGCTCTTTTCATTCTTTAATGTAAATATGTACAAAACTTTTTTTTAGTTATGCTTTTTAAATTTATAGTAATTCTCTCAACCTCTAGTCTTTAACTTTAACTTTCCTTTCTTACGATGGCAGTTCATTTACTATATTATATATATTTATTGTGTGATTTATTAATGTTGTTTATTTTTAATTTAATGCCAATAATCCTTCGACTCAATGAGCTCCTTTGTTCCATTTGCTTTGTATAATATTAATTCTGATGGTTATTCTCACCCATTAGAACTAAATTTATACGTTTTATTAATCATCGAGTCGAAGGAAATTATTAAATGTTTACTAATTTATAATTGGCTAATAATAAATTATTAGCTCCATTTCTAATCTATGCTCCAGCTATTTTCTCATATTCACCAATATGTATTTATTCATATATAATGTTATAACGAGACGCTTTGCCCGCTGAAGGGTCGTATTAATAAATTCATAAAGAGGGCTATGGTTAACTTGAGATTTAACCTTATGTATATATATAATTCCCCTATCTGCATGATCCCCGGGCATATTTATGGATAGCATGTTTGCTTCCAAGTGCCAAACCTATTTGCGATGAACAAATAAGAATTACACCACAGGACTCTTATTGATGCAGAATAAACCCCGATAACGACTCGATAGATATTTACTGTCGCTTTACCTTTCGCTGTAATTAAGAAGGGGGAATGTTAATTAGCCTAGCTCATCTCAGGGAGTGGTGGTCAATAGACCGTGGACAGGAACTGGGGATTCCGACACTACTTTCTTTTAACTGGAGGTGGATTAATATCCGTAATTAAATGTCTGTCTATCTGCGTAAAACGATTATAGAAATCCAATCTTATCGATTAGTTTTTCTCTGCGCAAAGGGAAATTCCCGTTTAATTTCAGATGAGTGCGCTCGCTACCCTATACTAAGTTTCTCTATGCCGGTTATTCAAGGTAGAGTATACGTTTTACATTAATTACGAAATCTTTAGCCCTATAACTATGAACCTTATTAACATAATATAGATAAAAAGTAAAAAGAAAATATTCAAAGATATTTTTAATATAAAACAATTTATTATAAAATAAAAAAAAAATGTTAGGATTCATTTAATTGACCCGCCATTATTCACAACTCGTGCTTCATAGAATGTCAAGCATACACACACATGTACAGATTAAGCAGATTATTCCTTGGATCTTTAGAGGCAACACAAACACATTATTAATGTTCATTTACTAAATTGCTTCCACGGACTTTGTAGTTTTAAAGTTTTATTGAAACATGTTTTAAATAGAGAAAATTTAATTTATTCCAAAGTTCCGATGGATGACGCAATCCGTTTAAGACTCGGATTGTGTTTTAATAGCAAATCAACAAGCAAATGATATAGTTCACGTTACCTTAACATTCCCGGGAACTTAGGCATTTCAAAGGCATATGTTTTACGATGTCAAAGGCTTTATAGCTGGATGATCTCATGGTTCGTCTTCCCCGTAGCTATCACTGTTCTTTGCCGTCGATGACCGGAATTCGGCGTTCTTTAACTATCTTCTTTGCAGCACCTTCTGGATCGTGGGGCAGGCCTTCATCGCCTGTCAAGTTGAGGTTTTTACCCCACTCGATGCATGATACGCTTTTTGTTCTGATTAACTCTCTGGACCCGTGCAAGAAGAAGAAATATCCCCTCTCTATTTCCTCTTATATCCCTTTTCTTCTCGTCCTTTCTCGTCCGTTTCCGTGATTCCATCCGGCGAAATTCCCTGGTTGCGTCATCCAACTAGACTATGACTACGTCATTGCGGTCGCCATTGTACCGAAACCTGCATTTGTCTTTTATAAAGATCCCATCTTGCTTTAACTGGCCATCTACTTGAAATATATTAATCATGCACATATATATACTCGCATGCCACAAACACTCCAATAAAACACGAGTTTTACGATGTTTTTCCCCCTTTTAAAATTAAACAACTAACAACTAACTACAAATAAATATACGAATAATATACTGTTAATCTTGAAATATTCCCATCACCATTTAATATTAGTATTTACAATTATTAATAACTTTATTAGTTAATAGTGTTAGTAGTATCTATATCCATTTCTCTTGTAACTTTTGGCGGACCGTTGGCCCTCCTCAGTCCGCACCTTGTTACAATGCCCCCGAGCACACGTCTTCAAACACGCTCTACGGGTTTGGCAGGCTTTTACTTCTCTTGTACTCTCTCTGCCGGCGGGTACCGCTGCCGGATTCCCCAGGGATTCCTCATCGGCGGGAGATCTTTGGCTTCGTGCGGGTTTCAGCGCTCGTGCATTATATGAGCCTTTAATTCCCGACCCCGTATCTACCCAGAAAGCATTGTTTCCTTGACATTTAACAATCGGAAAAGGTCCCTCGTACAAATTGCAGAATTTCTTGCATATGTTTTTGCTTGCTTCGCTTATAGGTTGGGCACGCACCATGACCCAATCTCCCACTTTGAATAAATGGGGGCGATTCCTTTGCCTGTTCTTTCTCCGTTGCCCCATCTTTTGCATGGTCTGCCGTGCCCTGCTTTGGTCCTTTTCCACATCTACCGGACCCTCTTCCATTCCGGGAAGGGCTGTCTTAATAAGGCAAGGTATGTGGCATCCGAAATGAAGCCGGAAGGGTGCTAGACCTGTTGACTCATTTACGGACCAGTTTATGAAGTTAATTACTTGAGGGGTGAGCTTGACCCATCCACGATGGATGTCCCTGGTATATGTGCGGAACAGACGCCCCAGTTCCCTCATCACCCTTTCACAAGGATTAGACTGAGGGTTACGAATCGAGGTTAGGCAATGTTTGATCCCTTGATTCTGTATCCATTTGCGCCATTCATTAGATGTGAATGGAGTTCCGTGATCCGATAGGAGTACACGAGGTTTTCCTACTTCATTGAAGTAACTGGTTTCAAGCATCTTAATCGCAAATTTGGTGTTTGCCTGGGCGATGGGGTATGCTGCCACGTGTTTCGAGAACAAGTCGTACGCCACAATAAGATACTTTTTCCTTTTGAACGCGGGTAATGGTCCGTAAAAATCAAGGGCTATTATTTCACGAGGACCTGTTGGGATGATAGGCACTAGGTTTGCTGCGTATGCCCGGTTTGTAGGCTTGGTTCTCTGGCAACTTTTACATTCCCCTACTATGGCCTTCACCGAGGTGTGGATTCCAGGCCAATAAAACCATTTCCGAATTAGGTGTTCCGTCTTTAAGGCCCCGTAATGCCCATATATCTGGTGAACATAGGCTACTAATTCATTTCTCAACTGACCTGGTACACTGGGCTTCCAGTTCTTTGTTTCTCCACACGTTAGGGATTGAAGGATTCCATGACATATGCGGTGTTTACTCGCGAGCTGAGGGTCCATACCCCCCTCTAATCTTTGGATCAGTGGTCCCAAGTCCTTATCTTGACGTTGCCATTCACCTAACTGTGCCAATTTTTTCTCTATCTCCTTGCTCATTTGTAGGTCCATACTGGCGATGCATGCATTTTCTGCCCTCATATGTTCCGCTTGGTGCCCCACCGGGTTCCGACTGAGAATGTCGGCTATGATATTATCCACCCCCTTACAATGATGAATGGTATAGTTGTACTCTTGGAGAAGTAAACTCCACCGGATTAGTCGACTGTTGGTAAGATAGCTATGGTTGATAAATTCTAAACTTTTGTGATCTGTCACCACTGCTACCTCCGACCCCAGCAGGAGTGGGCGGAATTTCTGGAAGGCCCAGACAATGGCTAATGCCTCCTTTTCTGTAGCAGAATAGTTTAGCTCCGGCCCTTTTAACAACCGGCTTATAAAATATAATACTCCCATTTTCTCTTCCTCTTGCGTTTGGGACAGAGTCGCGCCCAGCCCGTACCCACTACTATCAGTCTGGAGTATAAACGGCTTGGTAAAATCCGGGAATGCCAGCATGACCTGTTTGGCAAATTCTGCTTTTATGTCCTCAAATGCTTTCCCTTGCTCATCAGCCCATTTCCACGGGATATCTTTTCTTAGCAAATGCACTAGAGGCTCAGTATGTTCGGCCATCCGTTCATGGAACCGATGGTAGAAATTACATAGGCCCAGGAAAGAACGAATCTGTTTTCTGGACCTAGGTATAGGAAAGTCCCTGATGGCAGATATTTTGTCCGGATGGGGTTTTAGTCCTTGATGGCCCACCAAGTGCCCCAAAAATGTCACTTCTTCTTTGACTAGATTACTCTTTCCCAAATTGACCCTGATGCCCTTGTCTTTACACTCCTTGAGGAACATTTCAACCTCCTTCTCGTGTTCTTCCACACTACTTGACGCTATCACGACGTCATCGATATATATCGTGGCGACTTTCTTCATATCCTCCGACAATGTCTGGTCAAGACACCGTAGCAAACCCGCCCCACTGTTTATAAGGCCGAATGGCATCCTGTTGAATTGGTATGAATACCCATCGTACCGAAAAGCGGTGTACTGCCTGTCTTCTGGGCGAAGTTGAATCTGCCAATAGCTGGCGGTAAGGTCAAATGTTGTGAATACCTTCTTTCTCTTGAATTTTTCCAATAATTTATGCATGGGTGGCAGAATGGTACAATCGGGAATCGTTGCCCGATTCAGCTGCCGCGCGTCAAGACATATTCTAATCGCACCATTCTTCTTTTTCACCACCACCAATGGGTTGCAAAACGGGGATGAGCATTTGGAAATGACGCCCCAATCCACCATTTGCTCTATTTGTCTTCGGACCTCCTCTCGGTATTGGTAAGGGACCGGGTATGATCGTGACTGAAATGGCTGGTTCTCCCTAAGTTTGATTGTCTGCTCAAATCCCTGTATCGTTCCGGGCACCTCTGAAAACACTTCCCTATATTTTTTTAGTATTTGCCCAAAAGCCCTCGCTTTGTCTTCGCCAACCATCCTAATCTCTTTAATTTTTTCTTCCATTATCTCCTCTACTTCTTCTACCTCCTTGATCTTTATAGGTCCACACCAGTTGGTGGTGATGAATTTGATGGGTGTCCCTTTACATCTGAATTCCCCTCTGCGAAAATCCAACGTACATTGGTTTTTATGAAGGAAGTCCACCCCCACTAATACCTCATGTATCAACCCCTTCATGACCAGAAACACATGTGGAATCACTTCCTCACCAATCTGTAGATCCACCCAGACTTGTCTGGGTTCTATTTTCGCTCTTTTGTTGTTGGCCATCCTAACTTGTATAGCTTTTATGGGTAGTGTCTTGATGTCTGGTTGTTTCTCCATCATCTGCCAGTATATCCTTTCTGATAATACTGAAACTTGACTTCCTGAGTCAATGACCACCTCTACTTGGGTTTCTGCAATGCGTGCTTCCACTTTAGGGCATGCTTGGTTAGTGTAGTTGGGGGCTCTGTCTTCATCATCACAAACCAGATTTCCCACCCATCTATCTTCCACGCTCTTGTGTTCCTTCTCTTCCATCTCTCTTTGCCACTGGCTGCACACTATTTGTTCAAGTGCCCAGTCCACATCTCGAGCTAGCCCCCTTTTAGCGGTCCTGGCTATGGCGGCTACGTCAGGTGGTACATTCCTACACACTATGCCCACGATCTGTCCTTCTGACAGTTTTAGCATCTCCAATTCTCGCAATCGAGCCACTTGTCGCCTGAAGAAGTATGTATACTCATCGTGTGGCTCCCCAAATCTCTGTCTACTTATTTCATTGAATATATATTCTTGGATTTCTATATTCCAAAAAGCTTGTTTGAGAGCTCTTTCGTACCCCTCAAAGGCTCCCGGTTGTTCACTCAATGCCTCCCACCACCTTTGGGCATGTTCCTGTAGGTGGCTTGCTGCAATGATCACTTTGTCCTCTTCCTCTGCGGGGTACCTGCAGAAATATCTTTTTAGACTTCGGATATGTTCCCCAGGGGATTCCCACATCTTCCCCGAAAATCTCTGAACCCTAATTGCCTCATTACCTATACTATTCTCCATTACTATTTATCAATCTCCCTTCACTTGACTGGCTTTGATTACCCTGCCCCCATCCAGTGCTGTTGCTTTCACTCTTTTTACTCTATAGTGCTACACTTCCATGTGCTGTTACATATTCGTATTTCCCATTCTTTTATTATCGATCTATGCTGACTTTCTTCTAAATTCAACTAAATGCTCTATTTAGACCTCTGACAACCATTAGGGTTAGCAGTAGTTTTTATTAATAACTCAGATAACGTATAAAAATATATGTATATTCCTTTCCGGCGTATTACTACGGCTCAGTGTTATTGCTCTGACATATATATTCCAGTCGTCTCTTTTTTTTTTTTTCCTTAATAAAAAAAAAATTCTTTTTTTTTTTACGCAAAACAAAAAAAAATTTAACTCATTTGCCGTTTTTCTTTTCTTTAACCTCGTAAAATGCGTGAAAGTATCGGATTTTTGTTTACTATACCGACTTCGTGTCAAATCCACTGGTCGTTGCGCCCTCTTTTATTTGAACCTTCTACTATATTCCTATTCCCCATCGCTCTCCAGAGGCCCCACAGTTGCGGCGTCCAGTTATAACGAACCGCTTTGCCCGCTGAAGGGTCGTATTAATAAATTCATAAAGAGGGCTATGGTTAACTTGAGATTTAACCTTATGTATATATATAATTCCCCTATCTGCATGATCCCCGGGCATATTTATGGATAGCGTGTTTGCTTCCAAGCGCCAAACCTATTTGCGATGAACAAATAAGAATTACACCGCGGGACTCTTATCGATGCAGAATAAACCCCGATAACGACTCGATAGATATTTACTGTCGCTTTACCTTGGCTGTAATTAAGAAAGGGGGGGATGTTAATTAGCCTAGCTCATCTCAGGGAGTGGTGGTCAATAGACCGTGGACGGGAACTGGGGATTCCGACACTACTTTCTTTTAACTGGAGGTGGATTAATATCCGTAATTAAATGTCTGTCTATCTGCGTAAAACGATTATAGAAATCCAATCTTATCGATTAGTTTTTCTCTGCGCAAAGGGAAATTCCCGTTTAATTTCAGATGAGTGCGCTCGCTACCCTATACTAAGTTTCTCTATGCCGGTTATTCAAGGTAGAGTATACGTTTTACATTAATTACGAAATCTTTAGCCCTATAACTATGAACCTTATTAACATAATATAGATAAAAAGTAAAAAGAAAATATTCAAAGATATTTTTAATATAAAACAATTTATTATAAAATAAAAAAAAATGTTAGGATTCATTTAATTGACCCGCCATTATTCACAACTCGTGCTTCATAGAATGTCAAGCATACACACACATGTACAGATTAAGCAGATTATTCCTTGGATCTTTAGAGGCAACACAAAACACATTATTAATGTTCATTTACTAAATTGCTTCCACGGACTTTGTAGTTTTAAAGTTTTATTGAAACATGTTTTAAATAGAGAAAATTTAATTTATTCCAAAGTTCCGATGGATGACGCAATCCGTTTAAGACTCGGATTGTGTTTTAATAGCAAATCAACAAGCAAATGATATAGTTCACGTTACCTTAACATTCCCGGGAACTTAGGCATTTCAAAGGCATATGTTTTACGATGTCAAAGGCTTTATAGCTGGATGATCTCATGGTTTGTCTTCCCCGTAGCTATCACTGTTCTTTGCCGTCGATGACCGGAATTCGGCGTTCTTTAACTATCTTCTTTGCAGCACCTTCTGGATCGTGGGGCAGGCCTTCATCGCCTGTCAAGTTGAGGTTTTTACCCCACTCGATGCATGATACGCTTTTTGTTCTGATTAACTCTCTGGACCCGTGCAAGAAGAAGAAATATCCCCTCTCTATTTCCTCTTATATCCCTTTTCTTCTCGTCCTTTCTCGTCCGTTTCCGTGATTCCATCCGGCGAAATTCCCTGGTTGCGTCATCCAACTAGACTATGACTACGTCATTGCGGTCGCCATTGTACCGAAACCTGCATTTGTCTTTTATAAAGATCCCATCTTGCTTTAACTGGCCATCTACTTGAAATATATTAATCATGCACATATATATACTCGCATGCCACAAACACTCCAATAAAACACGAGTTTTACGATGTTTTTCCCCCTTTTAAAATTAAACAACTAACAACTAACTACAAATAAATATACGAATAATATACTGTTAATCTTGAAATATTCCCATCACCATTTAATATTAGTATTTACAATTATTAATAACTTTATTAGTTAATAGTGTTAGTAGTATCTATATCCATTTCTCTTGTAACTTTTGGCGGACCGTTGGCCCTCCTCAGTCCGCACCTTGTTACAATGTTAACATGTTTTAGCAAAAGAGCCAATAAAGGAATCAAATAAATATATTCTAATTCAAATTTCTGTTACCATCTATTAAGATTCAGGAGGGGCACAATGTTTGGGGCATAATTAATATAATTTTATAAATGCTTTAAAATAATTTTAGTTAAAAGCTCATTTGACTTTAATTAATTTGATCAAGTTATCATGTAGAGCATTCTATAATAAATTGGGTTTTATTATTCAAACGGTGACTATCAAGTCATCAGCTTCGAATGTTGCTGACATAGAGCAATCTTCCACTCCATAGGCTTGTCAGTGGTAATATTACTGTTATTTTAAATTATAGAGGAACAAAGCACTTTTTCCCCAGCTTATATTATATTCGGAACATGAAAGATTCATAGTTATAACTTAGCCTGGCTTTCCCCTTGTTCTACGTCTCATTAAAGGGCAGTAATACTTGTTATATACAAGCCGCCATACACTTAAACCACCAACCAGCAATTATCTTTTTTGTTCATTTTATAGCTCATAATTCGTCAGCACTATTACCTCTCTGTTCCAGTAAAGCCCGCCCTTATGCTTGTAATTCGTGATGAAGTGATTTCAATTAAAGTCGAACAAATTCTCAGTTATCTCAAATTAAATACATTTTCTAATAAAGGTTAGAGTTGTGCCCTAAATACGCATCTTGCTCTTCATGAATGAATTTGCGAATGTGAAAATAAATCTCACATTCTTTCATATAAAATTAGAATAATAATTTCCTTTACAACTGAATATCTTTATCAGCCTTTATTTTCTTGTTGGGGGCATAGACATATAGACTTTCAAATATTGCATAATACTCGGCATATAATAGGAACTGCCATTCTTATTTTAATTATAAACTCTGTTTAAGACTAGAGGTGATTAATATAATCATCATTTAAAATTGAACAAAACCATTACTATTATTATTAAAATATTTTATTAACACACTTGATTTCTTAAGTCTTTTATTCAATAATTATTTAATGTTAAGGCTCGCTGTCTGTGTTGGCAACCTGAACATATACATATGATTCGATTTAAAATTATCTTTAGTCAGTTTATTATCCGATATTAGTGTCAGTTCAGGGTCTCTAATCTTCACCAACCATTGAGCTAGTTCCTTGGCACATAGCACTATGCTGTCGATTTAGATCATCATTGATCTGAGCTGGTGAGTTGAGTTTGAATTTAGTTTGGTTCGGCTGAGTTTGGATCAGACTTGCAGTTTAGGTGGTGGACGTTTTTCAACCGGTACAAATCATTCTATGACAAATATCAACAATTTATTAATTCTCTGAATGTTTTTGAAGGCTTACCCTTCATTATCAAGAAGAACAAAATCTCTTATCTCTTTCCAATGATATACTGATATGCAAATATTCAAACTGAACTAGGTGAATATGCAAATTAAACTCAGAGCACCTCCACTTGCCATTTTTTTGACAAGGCATAAAACGATTTCCTTTTGTTCAATGCGTGCTCATCTGAGATTATTTCTATGTAAAAATGATAATATAATTTATTTATTATCATTACCTAAAAAAATAATGTTCATATCTTATCAATGGTTTTACTATTCATTTTGTGATCAAATATATTGTTTGAGAAGATGTGCAGGAATATTAAATGATTGCCATTATGTAGATCAAAAATGAAGTAAATGTTATACATTTTAATCTTTGTTCACCTTTCATTTATGTATTAATCTTTGTTCACTTTTCATCTATGCATTTCACCAATTTTTTAAATGTTTAAATTATGTTTTAAGGGCATTTATTGTTCTATAAGTATCATAAATATTTAAATTATCAGGGCAATCCACATCTGCAATAGATTTTTTAATTGGTATGCTCATAAATTCTGATTAAGTCAATAAGTGTGGCGAGTAATTACATCATCGTGTATATATCATTCTATTATATATGGTATTGGAAAGAGTGCCATGTTGATCATCTTTATTATAATACATCAAGGTCAAAATTGTAGATCACTTAACTAGTGAAACTTATCAGTATGCTTAAAGCACTTAGAAGATAGTTTGATTATTCTGCACTTAGAATGTGATTTTTTCCTGAATTTTAAAAGGGATTGGTTTGTTCTGTTTATGAGGTTATTATTCTTTTGGAAAAATCTTATATTTACATAAAATTTTAGTATACTCTTTATTTTTGAAAATTCAGTGAAATATGTTTGACTTGAAAGAATGCCCTTTAATGATAATAATGAACTCAACAATTTATCATAAAATAACTTTCTCTCAAGAGTTAGTCGTTATAGGATTTTATATAATCAAGTTAATAAAAGTATTATGTTCATTCTGTCATTTTGGAAAATATTGACATAAATTATTATAATGATGACGCTGTTTCATATATAAATTTGCATTATCGGTCTGGTCCTGTCTGTCTTCACAATTGTAATTGCTTAACAAAATGTGATTCAAAAAATAAAAATTCATAATAAAGATAAACTGTTGACATTATTAAAATGAAGATAAGTGTTAATTTAATATTAAATATTTCTGATTAATAATTTCACGGTTTTAACTAATTAAGTTAATGTTACTTATCCTTTAAGGAACTTATATATATATCAATATTTATATTTGTAGAGACATCTTTATTTTAACGATAATTTTTCTTAAAAAATACATCTACAGTATTTTGATATTATTTAAAAACAATTTGTAAGTTTTCTGAAACATTTAATTTGTACATAACTTTACAAAAAATTGATCACAAAAAAAAGTTAAAATGAAAAACGAAAAATCGTCAATAATTTACAAATTTCGAGAAAATTTAATTAAAGATTTTTTTTCCTTCTTTAAAAATTTTGTATATTATAAGTTCGCATTTTATATAAGATATTTTCAATTTTTCCGGCACACTTATTAACATATAAACAATTTTTATACATTTTTAGGAAAATGTATTCATTTTTTTAATTCATGGATTTTGTATTTATTGGAAAACCTAATCATTAAGAAATTATTATAAAAAAAAACCTGAGGGGATTCTGAAAAGACAGTCATCAGTGTCTGTATTAAGTCCTTCAATTTTGCCAATGAAGCCATATATTGACTTTTATAACTATATAGTTTATAGTTTGAATTTGTCCATCTTTACATAGATTACTGGCAATCAAAGGTCGTTGTAAATCTGACTCCAATAACATCTAAAATGATCAATTTTAGATAGCTTTATTATTAAATCTGAATAGAGAAAATTGTTTAGAATCTGAAGAAAATTTATTATTTGTGCAATAATTCTCCTTTGTAGGTTCTTAGTTTGATATCCAAAATGCAAATGTGGATTTAATTCTTAGTTCATGAATCTTTACTTTAACTTATTATCAAATCTAATATACTTAAAAGCTTTATATATATATATATTACATTATAGGCTTTTTCATACCTGCACTCCAATATGTAATATATAGGGGGTTTGAACTCAGACTTTTACATGACCCTCAACTATCCACACTATTTCATAGTGTTGACACACTTGATCACACTTTTTGACATGTGTGTGATCAAGTGTGTCAGTAGTATGAGATAGTGTGAATAGTTGAGGGACATGTGAAAGTCTGAATTCAAACTGCCTATATATATATGTGTGTGTGTGTGCGTATGTGTGAAGCAAATTTTCTTTTCTTATGGAAGAATGTGTGAGAAAATATAAGGCCACTGCAATTGAGAAAATTTCAAGATACCAGTAATACTGTCATGCTAATATTTAATTGGGTATTCATAAGAGTAATGTGAGTACTTTTCCCCCAAGCACAGGCATAATATTATTCACCATAAAATAGGATAATTTTAGGAAGCTGTTCATAAAAACTCAAATATTTCCAACTGGCTTTTTGAAAAGTTTATTCCAAGAAAGATAAATGACAAAAATATGCTACACTGCAATCAAGGTTATTTCTAAATAACATAAAAAAGAAATTGGGCTTAGTTTTTTGTTTGGAAAATTTATATTCAGATTATGGGATATTTTCTTGTATTTGTGTATTAATATAAAAATCCAGTCTTTGGAAAATAATTACCAAATTTGTGATCTGTTTTGTGAAGTCAAAGCAGTGTCATGTAGGTGAATTCCTTGCATACTGGTACAAGAAAATCACTGATAGTTAAATTATATAAAGTAAATGAGAAAATTTAAATTTTGCAATATATTCTGCAAAGTTTAATATCCACTATGACTATCATTTAAAGGTTTTTACATTGGAAAATATTTTTCCAGGTAAATTGATAATTTTTCTGAGGCTTTTAAAAGAAAACTTGCTTTTATTTCTAATAGAATTATAAACTAAAATTAGTAAAGATTTCAACCAATTTTTAATTTATTTTGAAAACATTTTGATGTAAGTTGTTAAAAATAAAATTTGTTTGCAACACTTTGTTTCTATATTAAACTCAACCTATCTTTCAACTTTTGACAAAATTCTTATGTAATATAATTATTTCAAGTAACTTGTAAAAACATATAATAAAGATATTGGGCAATAATTTTTTGCATCATTGTTGAATTTATTTGATTTTAAGATTGCTATGTAGTTCTGAATTTATGCCAAAGTTTCTGGAATAGTTTCTATATGGATATTGCCAACTACATTTTGACTTCAAGTCTTTTTTTTACATATTTTGGAAATATACTATTTTCTCCTGAGGCCTTCTGATTTAAAACAATCAAGAACAAATTCAAATTCACTTGCTTAATTAGACTAATATAACAAAACATGAAAAAGAATCATGCAGTTCGGCTACAATGATGCTTTTTTTTTTTCAATTAATCAACTTCATTTATATATTGCATTTAATTTTAGTATAAAATTTTTGTATAAAAAAGGGAAATTTATTTATGAGTAATAATTTAAAAATAGTAAATATTTAATTTTACTGAGAGAAATTCAAAAGTCTACCAGTTAGTAACAAAATAATCAAATCTGCTATTAAAAGGATATAAAGAATAACATTTTATATAATCCATCAATATTTTTTGTTTTTGCATGTTATAAATTCAATCTTTATATGAAAACAAATAATAGATTTTTTATAATAATTTTTAAGTATTCATTAACTTTTTACAAGAATCATCTATGAAAGATTGACTATGGTAAGGATCAATTAAAATTATCTTCTGATAGTTTATTATAATTTGAATTTATTACATTTTAAGCTATCAATAATATATTAACAATATATATTCTTCTTCTCCTTTTTCTCCCTTTTTCTTCTACTCCTTTTTTCTTCTTTACTCACCTCTTTTTTTCTTCCTTCTCCTTCTCCTATTTCTTTTTTTTTCTGCTTCTTGTTCTCCTTATTTCTTCCTCCACTTTTTCATCATTTTCCTTTCTTCTCTCCCTCTTCTTCTTTATGCAGAAAATTTGTGCACTATTTGCAAGTACACAAATGTTATTCAGTATGTGTTATTCAATTCATAAACAATTTATGTCATTTCAAATAGTAATTTCATCTTTACATTGGGGTAACATTTTTCTGTTAGATTACTCATAATATCCAGATTAAATTCCTATGTAATTTACATTTGTATACTATGTACTATTTTAAAATGAATCATTCATGATTTTCAAAACAGTCAACTACTATTTATTATTAATATTTCTGACAAAAGGCTATGTCATCTCCAATATTTGATATTAAAAATTTAGGACAATAATTATAATATGTTCAAAATTGTTAAAATTATATTGGACATTGTGGGAATTTGTGATGTAAAAGAAAATATAAAGACGCAATTTATTTAAAATAGTATTCACAGTAGACATTCCTAACATTTAGAAACATTCCAATAAACTTAAATTCAAACTTGCAAATCATCTAAAAATATTAACAGATTTTATAGATGTTTTAGATTTCAATAAAATTAATAAGAAGACAACTGATACACTACTAAGAACTGAAACAAAAGCAATTGAGGCAATTATGGAGACATAAAGAATACAAAAATATGTAAAAATAATCCATTAAGAAGGATTGAATATATAGAATTTTTAAATAATACAATAAATATTTAATAATGATACAAGAAATTATAATTGTGGATTAGGAAAGTGCTATAAATTTAAATAAAAGCCTCAAAAATGTAAAACAATATCTTGGTATGGGTAGAAAACATTTGTGTAATAAGAAGAAAAGGTGGGACTATTATTTAAAAAAATAATAGCATGAAATAGATGGAAGAATATAGCAATAAAGAACAAGAAAAATTACCTCCTATAACTACTATATCTTCTGAATTACTTGACATTGTACATAAAAAAGAAAAAAAATATGCAATTAAATCTATAAATAAAAGCTCCAGATAATTATGGAATTGTAAACAATATCTTAGAAGAAATAGGTGAAAAAATAGAAAAATTGTGGCAAGGTTATATACCAAATGTCTAAATGATAAGGTTGTATAAGATGATTGGAAGAATCTTGTACTAACATTGATATTTTAAAAAGGTAATAAAAATATATCAGAAATTACAGACATCAAATTTTCATCAATTTTATAAAAAAAATTTATCAGTAGAATTACAACTTGTCTATAGTTCATATGAGTTGTCATTATTGTTTGGATTTATAGATTATGAAAAGCCATTTGATTTTATAAGCATTTCTGTAGTGGAGTGTTTAATGCATTAGATCAGGGATGCCCAACCCGTAGCTCGCGAGTCACATGTGGCTCGCGCAACCGTTTAATGTGGCTCGCATTGCACTCTTCAAAAAAAATTGATAAAATATTTTTTGTTCCTTGATGCCACATGCACACACTAAAAAATAAGCATTTTTACAATACAAACGATAACGATATGCAGTGTCAGGTTTCACACTAAATAAAATAATTAAAATATACTTTTCCTGTAATTGTAATTTATATGTATGTAACCAAATTTTTAATAAATAAATATAAACAAAATGTATTTACATTTTTTTCTTATTAATATATTACACCAGTTTTTTTTTTTTTTGCAGTTTGAGAATTATGTTTATAAATGTAATGTGAAAACTGCAATATATAATTGTGGCTCCCCAAATTTTTTTAATTTCTCAACTGGCTCACGTCAAGTTAAATGTTGGGCACCTCTGCATTAGATCATAAACATAATTGACCCAGGATATTGTTATATTTTGAAGAATATTAATCGAAGTGCAAACAGCAATTATTATATTACATAGTAGTATTAAGATTAGCAGTGAGAAGAGTGTAAAACAGGGTGAATTTATATCCAATTTTTTTAGCAATTTTACAAGGACAATTTTATGAATTAGTGTGGGATGCTAAGGTAGTTAAAATAAATGGAGATTATTTCAGTCAACTAGATATTTTAGCTGCTATAATTTTTTAAACAATAATTATCATATAAAAATAATAAAATAGGACTACAGATAAATGTTGAAAAGTCTAAAAAAAATTTCAATGGATTTTTTTAAAAAAACAAAACAAAAAAAACATTGATAACAATGAGTTAAAAGTTAGTAAATACAAAAGCTTAGATTATTAATATAGATGGAAATATAATGGATGGTATTAATTAGAGTTGGATGGAGTATTTTTGTTAGAAA
Organism: Epiperipatus broadwayi; assembly: GCA_028023455.1. Lineage (NCBI taxonomy): Eukaryota > Metazoa > Onychophora > Udeonychophora > Euonychophora > Peripatidae > Epiperipatus > Epiperipatus broadwayi. The sequence goes on along the minus strand of JAQFVV010006998.1, from coordinate 191,137 downwards.
TAACTTAATGTTAAAGGGTGATATACCTATATGTATGAAAAAAAATATTATAATAAATGTATTTTACTATGTCATAATAACTGATTTAAGTCTTGGACAATTCAGACTACTCAATAAAGGTATGGTAAGTAACAAGAAGTGATTAAAAATGAAAGACATGGATGAAAGAATGAACAGGTATTTTTGATATCATTGAAAGATTTAAGAGACTGAAGTGGAACTGGACATATTGCTATGAAAGATGATAATAAATGGAAAGTTGAAAGCTTAAAATTGTTTGCAAGAAATTGTTGAAAACCTAGAAATAACTACATGTGAAATGAATGGATAAATTAAAAAAATATGATGAGATAATGTGGTGATGAGAGGCTAGACATTTAAAAAAATAGATTAAATTTTAAGAGATCTTCATCCTTTAAGGGATCATCTGGACTGCATCTATCATTAAACTAAATAATGGATATTATTTTAATACCATTATAGAGCTACTTAAAACAGTTAGAAAAAAATAAAATCTAATATATGGTAATAGAAATTTTTTAAATATAAAAGTAAAGAATGACAGTAGATAAAACATAATATAAAAATCAAGAATGATCATAATTTTTTCTAATAAAAGTTAATTTATGTATTTCTAAGAATTTCAATAGATTCTTTTTGGAGAGATGAGTAATTGTTATATTTGGATAAGATTCTATTACTTTAAAAAATCCACATTATGTTCACAACAAGATTTCATTAGTACATTCATTTCTTTTAATATTGGATGATTAATCATATCCCCAATTGCAAATGGATTTTCAAAAGCATCTTAGAACTCAAAGGAACTGATTCTTAAATTTTATAGAATCCTAATATTTTTTTATTAGACCTATATGTTGTTCATATAACAGTTTAGAATAAGGCCATACTGTTGTAGTTCCTTTTATATAAGGAATCCAAGCTACACCACAGAAATATTATTCATTAATGGATCATCTTTAGTTTAATGAATTATTAATAAAAAACATAATATACTTCTAATGACTGATGTTTTTTTCTTCCCAGGTGTTTTTTTTTTATTGGCAGTGTTTTGGACTTATGTTAAATCTTTATAACACTTTTATTGAAACTATTAGGCTATCAAAGTAAATTTATATAATTTTTCTGATAGGCAGGCTTGTGCATAAAATCCCTATCCAGTGTCTACTCATCCAACATTCCCAAACTAGTTTCTGGCTTGTAGCCTTTATCAGTGAGAAGCCTTGGATCTGAAAGCACCTAGATCTTAGGATCTAATGCAACCCTTCAGCTATCACCTTGTATTTCTACATAACTACAAAACTATGAGAATAAAATTGAAAACACAAATATTTTAATCTAAGCTCAATAGCTTATATAGTCATATGGATCTGAACTCAGTTCAGCACCCATAGATTTTGGTGTCTTTGTTACTTTTATAGCCATAGCCACCACCTTCCTATTAGACAGGATTGGTATTAAACCTTTAAGTATCACATGATCACTATCTTTCATGCTTGCTCATAACTGTTGTTAAAATAGGCAAACTCTCTCCATACAGTAGTGCCACTCAAAGCAAGACAGAGTAATCAATGGATGCCAGAAGGCTTATGCATAAAATCCCTATCTACTGCCTACTCATCCAACATGCTCAAACTAGTTTCTGGCTTGTAGCCTTCATCAGTGAGGAACCTTCGATCTGACCGCACTACACCTAGATCTTAGGATCAAATGCAACCATCCAGTAGCCACCTTTTCTCTCTATGTAATTACAAAAGTATGAGAATAAAATTAAAATTTGGGGATTTTGGATGAGTAGGCACTAGATAGGGATTTTATGCACAAGCCTTATGGCATCCATTGATTACTCTGTCTAGCTTTGAGTGGCACTAATGTATGGAAAGAGTTTTTTCTATTTTAACAACAGTTATGAGAAGCATGAAAGATAGTGATCATGTAATATTTAAAGGTTTAATACCAATCTTGTCTAATAGGAAGGTGGTAGCTATGGCTATAAAAGTAACAAAGACACCAAAATCTATGGGTGCTGAACTGAATTCAGATTCGTATGTCTATATAAGCTATTGAGCTTAGATTAAAAATATTTGTGTTTTCAATTTTATTCTCATAGTTTTGTAGTTATGTAGAAATAAAAGGTGATTTCTGGAGGGTTGCATTAGATCCTAAGATCTAGGTGCAGTGCTTTCAGATCCAAGGCTTATCACTGATGAAGGCCACAAGCCAGAAACTAGTTTGGGGGTGTTGGATGAGTAGGCACTAAATAACGATTTTATGCACAAGCCTTCTGGCATCCATTGATTACTCTGTCTTGCCATGAGTGGCACTAATGTATGGAGAGAGTTTTGCCTATTTTAACAACAGCTATGAGCAAGCATGAGAAATAGTGATCATGTGATGTTTAAAGAAAGAATTTATGCTGAGTGATGATTAGATAAAAATCTAAATTATTTTATCTGAGTGGAATTTTTACTGAAAAAATAGAAAATGACAAAAAAAATCTTTTTGTTTACTCTTTGTGTTTTTTCTTTTCTTATTTGTTTTTGTTGATTTAAAAATATTTTTTTTATTTGTCTTTATTTCATTGCATTTGGTACGTGTGTGTGTGTGTGATTTAAAAACAAAATTTTCATTAGTCTCTTTCAGTGTCAATTAAAAAATATGTTATTGTTTAATTATGAGAAAACAATAGAAGTTTAGTTTTGCTAAATATAATACTTAGTTAAACAAAATCTAAAGACAATAGCAAGAGCTAATTCTAATAAATGCTGTATTGCTGAAGAAGTAAAAAAATAAATCATTCGGTGAAAAGATTTCCAATTGTAAAAAATTATATAAAGTACCAAAACTACTTAAAACAGATACCCTCTTCTTTCTTACAGTAAATGCAGTTGAATCTTTAATTCATGTTTTAGCTAGGTATGTGGTTAATATAATACGACCATATTGTTTGTTTACAATTATTTTAATCAATTAAACTTTAAGTATAACTATACTTAGTATGTTTTATCAGATCATATTTTATTTTAACTAAATCTTGCATTTCGAACACATTTCATATCCAATGTTCAACATTATAAACAATGAGTTTTTCTTTCTTAAATATGGTACTTTGTTTATGGACATGTTTAAAATCAGCAGTTTTTAAAACCACCTATTTATCTGAGATGCATAGATGATACATATATTATCTAACAACATGGTAAAAATAATTTACAAAGATATTTTTTCATTCATAAATAGTATCCATTTTCTTATCTATTTGGTAGTAATAACCAAAGTGGGTGGGAAATAATCTGATAACATGGTAAAGATAGCTACAAACTCTTTTTTCACTCATAAATAATAATTTAAATATCAATTTGATTATGGTAACAAAAACTACTTGAAAAGTTTTCTTTCTTGAAGAATCAAATAAATCTAATAATTTTTTTGTTATTTTTTTATATTCAGAAAAAATTCACTAAGACTTTAATCTCATCATCCAATTCAGTTTTTGCTGTAGCAAAAATATTTTTATTATACAGCAGTTAATCTTCCCAAATAAATTTTGCCTAAAGGTAGAAATAAATTGTGCAAATAATACAATAACTAATGATTATAATAAAATAATTTGGTACTTTAGTATTAAAGCTGCAATGTAGGGGAGATAAAAGACTTTTTCACACCTACAATAAATGTGTAATGCTACCATGATGTCAAATTGAAAGAAAATAAACTCTGTGAGTATAAATATAGAAATGTGTTCAACAGCAATCTCTTTTTTTGTAATACTTCAACATTTTCAATCTCATAATTAATATGTATTTTTAGTGGTTTTTGTTTCTTTTTTTTTGGTTTAAATTGTTTATAACAAAATATATGTTTATTAGCATTTCTATTGAAAATCCCAGTCTATGCAGAAACATGTTTTTCTTTATCAACTAAATCCGATTTTTTCATAATACTTCAACATTTTCAGTCTCATAATTAATATGTATTTTTTTTGTGGTTTTTGTTCCATTTTGTTTGGTTCAATTTGTTTATAAAAAACAGTGATGATAATAAAATGAAACAAAAAGAGGAAAAGACATTAATCTTTAGAACTTATAAAAGAAAATAAAACTGTATTCAATGTATTTTGAAATGTTTTAAAATAACATGTACTAGTAATGAAAAAATTATTAATAATTTCCTATTAATACATAAGGACTCACTTCTTCTTTAATTCAAAAAAATTATGAATTCTCATGTGCAATTTGTGAAATCTATTATGGAATGTAACTAATTATTACATCATTGATAGGAGAAATGAACATGGTACTACACTAGAGCAACATTTGCTATCATCAGCCTTTTTAATTGTTGTGAATATTGGTATATTATTTTAAGCTCTGAATACAATCCAGATATGACACTCATCAACAACCAAAATAAAAGAAGCTATTATGATTTTTAAAAAATTATATTGTATTAATAAACACAGTGATGTGTACATTATCGGATTCTATGCTAAACCACCAAATGGATGCAAAGGTGGTGGATAATGGAATGAATTTGAGATGTAAGAGTTAAGAATAAATAATAAAGAAAACCAATGTCTAAATAATAATATATTCTGCTACATTTTAAGATAAAATATTGATTCATCAAATCTAGGCATTGTTTTTTTATATAAGCAGCTGTTTTCTGTCTCCTTTTTAAAAAGCTTTAATCGTCTTGAGCTTCTCTTGTTGCTATTTTATCTTTACATTGTGTCACAATTAATTACAGTTTCATCTTTAATAATGTGCCCAGAATTGCTGACTCCAATTTTATTTTTATTTTTTTTCTTCAAATGCTTGACAATTAAAAGTAAATGATGGAGACAGGATTAATATTTGTCAATTGCTTGAGGAAACATGATCAACAGTGAGTTAGATTAGAATTTAGATTTGAGAAATGAGTGTCAACTATACACAGTTGTATTTTTATATTTGGATATTTCCATCATCTAATATGTGTATTGATTTTTATATAATGCTCTAACCAACTGAGCACTCAGTTGGTTATAGCCTTACCTTAAAATTCAATACTCAATAATCTAAGGGTCCAGGTTCAAATCCCACATTAATACTGTCACTGGCACTCAGTTGGTTAAAGTGTTACCTTAAAAATTCAATACTCAAGAATCTAAGAGTCTTCTATATTAATTTTTTGTTTCTCCTATATAATTTACTTTTATATTATTAATTTGTCACTTTTTATAATTAATTTTATATATTTTATTTATTTCATCTGAATTCTTATTATAATTGCTAATATACTTTTTTTTCTAAAATATTAATAATATTTTTTCTTTTTTTATTAATTATTCTAACATTTATTATATTATTAAAGTTTTTTATTAATTTTACCTATAACTTTATTTAAATTATTAACTACATAGTTATTTTTAGTTTTTATACCTAAATAATTATTATTATTATTATTATTATTATTATTATTATTATTATTATTATTATTATTATTATTATTATTATTATTATTATTATTATTATTATTATTATTATTATTATTATTATTATTATTATTATTATTATTATTATTATTATTATTATTATTATTTTTTTTTTTTTTTATTCTGTATTATATTTATATAATCTTTCATATTTTCTATTAACCTAATATTATCATTTATAAATTTATTTGGATAATCATTATTTATAATGCATCTTTTATAAAATATATTTATTTAACATAATCTTCTTTACTTGAACAATAATTTACTGCTCTATGAATTCTAGAATGTATTTTATATTTGTATTGGAGTATCAATTAGTTATATTATTATCTATATTATGTTTTTTATGAATTAATGTTTCAATCCTACATTTTCTTTTTTCATTTGACTCAATCAACTCTATATCTAAATATATCAATATATTATTCTCTTTTTTCTATAGTAAATGTAATACTTTATTCATTTTATTATTTTCCTCTATAAATAAATCTATCTGTCTTTGTGTTTTATGAAATATCAATAAATAATCATCATCAATAAAGATTAAAATATTATTAATCACCAACATTAATTTTTCTAATTCTTCCATATAAATACTACTCAATACTCCACTTAATGCTCCTCCTATTAGTAAACCTCCTTTTTGTTTATAAAATCTATCATTAAATTGAAATGTTATTTCTTTACAACACATTTCTATAATTTACTTTAATTGCTTTAAAGGTATATTTATTTTTTATTATTATCCATTTTACATTTATTAATTATTCTATATATTGTATTCTCCATATTAATATATGCATACATTGGTACAATACCTATTTTAATCATTGTTAAATTATAATTATTATTTATTTATTACATTTCTAATTTCACTTATTAAAACTTTATTATTTTTATATATGATTTACAAGTAGTATTAATATATTTTAGCACCTTATTTGCCAACCATTTAGATACTTTATCATGATATGAATTATTACCATTAATAAGTAGTCTTAATTGTATACCTTCTTTAAAAATGTTAGCTGCTTTATAAATGGTAGCTTCTATGCAATCTTTAACCCTTAAATGGTTGGCAAATAACATGTTAAAGAAATCTATTAATACTATCTATAAATCATATATAAAAATAATAGTTTTAATAAATGAAATTAAAAATATAATAAATAAAGTAATTATAATTTAATAATGATTAAAAAATATCTTATCAATATATATAAATATTAATGTGGAGAAAGTCATATGTATGGCTATTAATAGATACAAAACGATAATAATAAAGAAATAAATATACCTATAAAACAATTAAAGGAGATTATAAAAATATATTGAAAAGAAATAATGTTCAACTTAATGATAAGTATTATAAACAAAAAGGTTTATTAATAAAAGGAATATTAAGTGGAGTACTGAGTAATATTTAAATGAAAAAATTGAAGAAAGCTAATGTAAGTGAATAATAATGCTTCAATCATTATTAAAAATATGTAAATGATTATTTATTGATATTTAATAAAACACAAAAACAGATAAATGTAATTTTATAGGGAATATTAATGAGGGATAAAGATATTAAAATTACTGTAAAAAAGGATGAGAGTAATGTAATGACATATTTAGATATAAAATCATCAATACATAAGAAAATTAATATAGATAATAATATAAGTAATTGGCACTCATATACAAATATTAAATATAAAATAAAATACAATACATTCTAGAATTCATAGAGTAGTAAATTATTGTTCAAGTAAAAAAAATTTACTTAAATAATAGATTTAATATAAAAAAATTATAAATAATGATTATCCAAAAAAATGTATAAATGATAATATTATATTAATAGAAAATACAATAGAGTATATAAATAATAATAAAGAACAAAGGAGTAATAATAATAATATAAAAAAAATAGTTTTATGTACTTAAAAATTTTTAAAAAGTTATATTACAATTACTAAAAAAAATTTATAACATAATAAATGTTAGAATAGTTAATAAAAAGAGAAAAAATATGATTAATATTTTTAAAAATAAGTATATTAGTAATTATAATAAAAATTCAGATAATGAAATAAATGGAATATATGAAATTAATTGTAAAAACTGTCAAAAAATAACATAAAACTAAATTATGTAAGGAAACAAAAAAACTCATTGTACAGAAGACTATTACAACATAAATATGATAGAAATTCACTGATATGTTTATTTACATTAGAAATAGGGTATGAGTTTGGAAAATATTGTACAAAGGTGATACAATTTACAAATAATAAAAAGCATATAAAAATAAAAAAGCTATTTAAGTTAATATTAAGCCAATATTAAATAGAGATTTGAGCTTGAAAAAAATTTGACTTAAAAAATAAAAAATCTTGATATTGAAGCAGTCGGATCTGAGTTCGATCCTAGCTTCATGACATCTAGCCATAAGCCCACTTCAAACCCTAGTACTAACCTTGAATTTCTGATGCAATGGGGCTTTATACATTCAATCCATGCTAATTTCCATAAAGAGTGACTTATTTCATAAATGCGTATTAAAATTAATTAGTTTCAGATTTAAATTGATCAATTCTATTAAAATTCATGATAGAATTATTCATGAATTTATATATATATAACAACTGTGTGGATTGTGCATATATATTTGTAAATACTTAAATATATATAATTGTTTGAAAGTTTCATTGCATCAGGAATGTTTGATTTTATTTTAAACAATTTGTTAAAGTTTTAATGATTAAAAGCTACATTCTTTTGATAAGCTTTCAGATTTTCCCTTTCCAAAAACAATAGTTAAAGTTTTATGAATTAGAAAAAAAGATAAGGATTTCCTAATGAAAATCATTTTTTAGACTTTAAGAATTCATTTTTTAATTAGAAAATGAATTCAAGTTAATGAGTTTGAAAGCCTTATCGAAGGAATTTATCTAAAAAGAACCAGTAAATCTAAAAACATTGATAATGAAAGAAGCACTAGCCTGAAGGCATCAGAGGACAGTATTTATAGCTCTGAAAAGTTTGGAGAGGAAGAGAAGCCATCTTTGTTGTAGAGAAGTGCAGTCAACTCTGTGCATTTTTAAATTATAAAATTAAATAGTGTTTCGATCATGGTGAAGGGCTAAAACATCAGGAATCTGGCTATGGTTCCTGAAGTCCCCTAACAATCTTCAATGAGGCTGCTGAATCTTTTCCGGACCAATCATGCTGCTAAAATTGTGAAAATTCATTAAAATACTGTTCAAGTAATTGACCAAATGTGTGCCTATGTTTTTTTACCAACTCGGACATGTAACCTAAGAACCAGCCCCAGAAGAAATGGGTAATATGTTTTCATAATGAACCTTAAACTTTCTGGCCAGTTTCGAACTTTACTTTACACTCCCTTTTAGAGCTCTTTTATTCTTTAATGTAACAATCTTTATAAAACCTTTTATTCATGCTACTGTAAATTTATAGCGTAGTTCTATCAACCTCTAGTCTTTAAACTTTCTCTTTTCTTACTTGGCAGTTCATTTACTATATTATATATATATATATTTATCATGTGATTTCTTAATGTCATTTATTTTTAATTATATGCCAATAATCTTTCAACTCCATGATCTTTTTTGTTTCCGTTGCCTTGTGCAAATAATAATATATTAATTCTAATAGTAATTCTCACCCATTAGAACTAGATTTACCGTTCTATCAATTATTGAGTCGAAAGAGATTATTAAATGTGTGTGTTATTTTTATAATTGGCTAATAATAAATTATTAGCTCCATTTTTAATCTATGCCCCAGCTATTTTTTGTAGTCACCAATATGTATTTATTCATATCTAATCTTAAAATGTTATTATTACAAAAGGGCCGATAAAGGATCAAATATATTCTAATTCAACTTTGTTATTTAAGATTTAGGAAGGGCATGATGATTGGGGCATAATTAATATGATTTACAAATACTTTAAAATAATGTTAGTTAAAAGCTCATTTGAGTTTGATTAAATTGATCAAGTCATCATGTAGAGCATTCTATAATCGACTTTTATTTTTCAAACGATGATTATCAAGTTATCATCTTCAAACGTTGCTGATGTAGGGCAATCTTCCGCTCCGTTAGGCTGGTCAGTGTTAATATTTCTCTTATTTTAAATTATCGAGGAAGAAAGCACTTCCTGTCCCATTCATATTAGTCAAAGGGAAGCACTTCCTCTCCCATTCATATTAGTCAAAGGTCATAAGACTTGTCAGATGCAAGCCACCATAGAACTTAAATTATCGACTAGCTATTGTTTTTCAATTTTATTTTATAGCTCCTAATTCATCAGCACCGTTGCCTCTCTGTTCCAGTAAAGCCTGCTCTGATGCTCATAATTCGTGATGAAGTGATTTCAATTAAAGGCAAACAACTTTCTCAGTTATTTCACATTAAATAATTTTTCCAATAAAGATTGAAGTTATGCCCTAAATACGTATCTTGCTCTTCATGAATGAATTTGCAAATGTGAAAATAAATCTCACATTCTTTCATATAAAATTGGAGTAATAATTTCCTTTACTAATGAATACCTTTATCTGCCTTTATTTTCTTGTTGGGGGCATAGACATAGAATTCCAATATTGCATAATACTCATTGGCATATAATAAGGACCGCCACTCTGATTATAATTATAAACTTTGTTTAAGGACTAGAATTAATTAATATAATCATTATTTAAAATTCAAACAAAACAGACTATTATTATTAAATATTTTCTAAACACACTTGGTTTCTTAAAACTTTTTATTCATAATTATTTTAATGTTAAAGCTAGCTGTCTGTGTTGGCAACCCAAACATATACATATGATTCGATTTAAAAAAGTATCTTAATTAATTATCTGATATTAGTGTCAGTTCAGGGATCTCTAATCCTCACCAACCATTGAGCTAGTTTCTTGGCGCATAGCACTGTGCCGTCGATTTAGATTTCTACTAATCTGAGCTGGTGAGTTGGTTTTGAATTCAGTTTGAACTGACTGAGTTTGAATCCGACTTGCAGTTTAGATGGTGGGTTTTTCGACTGGTACAATATATATTAGTAGGAATTAAAAATAAGAATAGGTTTAATTATATAAAAAAAATAGAAAGAGAGAGCAACTAAATATAACTGTAAAATTTAAAAGTTTGAATATATACAAGTTAAGATTTGAAAATGTAAATAGAGGATAGGTATAAAATACATTAAAAAATAATATTATATGTTAAACACAATTATGCATATTGAATGTTAATATAATGAATAATAATAATAGTATAAAATATAAAAATATGAATGTATAATGTTAGAATTAAATGTTTAAAAAAAATAAGAAGATATATATATAAACCAGGTTAATATGTATAATATATATAAAAAATAATAATTATATAGAGAGGTATATAAAAATATATGTGGGTATATAAATAATGGGCTGCAGAAAGGAGTTTGCTATTAACTGAAAGAAGATCCTTTGATTCCTCTTGGAGGTCTTAAAAGAACCGAGCAGGGCAAATTCCTCATGTCCACTCCATACATTCTTGTCATTGTAGCTGTTATTACTATGTGATTATTCATATAGTATATGAACATGGATGGGATGCTCACCAACACACATTAGCCAGCGTGGTGAGTTTATTGGTTTTTTAGCTCCAAGTTTAAAAATATTTTTTCCAACATATGCAATTATGATAGACAAAATAAATCATGGCCCTTATTCACAGGAGGCTGTAAAGTCACCAACCAAGGTAGCAGTTGGTGGTCAAAGGTAGATTATGCTAAGAATGCCCTGATTGCAGACTCAGGCTGCCATTTGAAGATGACATTTTATTTAGGTACTTACAACTGCAGATCACCTTCAAGTGAAGTAAGATTGCAAAGGTTAAAAGAAGTGTCTTATATTAAATGGGACATTATTGGACTTTGTGAAGTTAAAAAAAAAGGTGAAGAAACATTTAATTTAAAAAGTGGACATATATTCTACAATAAAGATACAAAAATTGGAAATACAAGTGGAGTAGGATTTATTATAAATAAAAAGTAAAAGAACAAGATCGTGGAGATTGATAGTGTATTAGACAGAATGGAAAGATTAGTTATACAACTTAATACAACTTAATAGCAGATACCAAATTCAGATAATTCAGGTTTATGCCCCAACAAGTTCTCATAGTGATGAAATAATAGAAGATTTTTATATGGATGTACCAAAGACTTTTTATCAGAGGAAACAACATTTTAAAATTGTTATGGGAGACTTTAATGCTAGAATTGGTAAAAAAAAATCAAAGATGAAAGTGTTGTAGGTAATTTTGGTTATGGTAATAGAAATGAGAGAGGACATAGACTTGCGGAGTTTGCAAAAAAAAAAAAAAAAACTTTATTTTATGAATTCTTTTTTTGAGAAAAATGTTAAAAGGAAATGGACATGGAAGCATCCAAATGAAGATACAGCAGAATTGAATTATATTTTGACTATCAGAAAATACAAATTTCAAGATTGTAATGTTGTTAATAAATTTAACACAGAAAGTGATCATCGATTAGTAAGATGTAAGATACATGTTAATGCAAAACTAGAGAGACAAAAATTATTTTAAAAAAATATATTTACAGTTGATATTCCTAATCTTCAGAAACATTTTAATGAATTTAAATTAGAATTTACAAATCGGTTTCAAGTATTAGTAGATTTTGAACATGATTCAGATTTGAATGACCTTAAGAGGAAAATAAGTGATACACTTTTAAAAACTGCAACAAAGGTAGCTGGTAGAAAAAAGCAGCAATTGACCAATAAAATTTCTACTGAGACTAGAGAATTTATGAAGAAAAGAAGAAATATAAGGACATACAACAGTGATGCATTAAAAACAATCGAATATCTCGAATTTTGTAAAATGGTGCAGAAAGGAGTTGAAAATGATATAAGAAAGTATAATTGTGAACTAGTAAGGAAAGCTGTAGAAGAAAATAAAAGTCTTAAGAATGTAAAACAACACTTTGGTATTGGTATGAAATTTATATCTGCAATAAGAAAAAAATATGGCATTATTACTAAAAAGAGAGTTGACATCATGAAATTGGTAGAAGATTTTTATCAAGAATTATATAGTAATAAAGAACAAGTGCCTCTTATACCTATTATATCTTCGCAATTGCCCAGAATTTTGAATGAGGAAGTGAGACATGCAATTAAATTTATGAAGAAAGGAAAGGCTCCAGGTAATGATGGAATTATAATTGATATATTAAAAGAAGCAGGTGAAGAAATAGAAATTTTTTTAGAAAAGTTATATACCAAATGCCTAAATGATACAGATGTACCAGATGATTGAAAGAATGAAGTATTAATATTAATATTTAAAAAAGATGATAAAGAAGATATTAGAAATTACAGACCTATCAGTCTTTTATCAATTTTATACAAAAATTTTACTAAGATAATTACAACTTATCTACAGAAAACAGTGGATTGCCACCAACCAAGAGAACAAGCTGGATTTAAAAGTGGTTTTAATACCGTAGATCATATCCAGGTATTGAGACAAATTATAGAACAGAAAATGAATGTGAATTGCTATTATGATTAGGATTTGTAGACTATGAAAAGGTCTTTGATTCTATAAACATTTCTTCAGTGACTAAAGCATTAAATCATCAAGGTGTAGATCCAGGATATTGTCATATTTTAAAGAATATTTATAAAACTGGAACAGCAACAATTAAATTACATAATGATAATAGAAAAATCAACATTGAAAAGGGTGTAAGAGATGGTGAATCCATATCTCCAAAACTTTTTACAGCAGTGCTGCAAGAAGTATTTTGTGGATTAAAATGGGAAGCTAAAGGACTGAAAGTAAATGGAGATTATTTAAGTCATTTAGATTTTGCTTACAATATAGTTGTTTTTGCAAATACTGCTTTAGAGCTGCATGAAATGTTGCAGGAGTTATCAGATGAAAGTAGGACTAAAGATAAATGTTAAAAAGGCTAAAGTAATGTTTAATTGATTTTTTCAAATTATGAAAATAAAGATTGATTATGATGAGTTAAAAGAAGTTAACAGTTACAAATACCTTGGTCAGATTATTAATACAGATGGAAACATAATGGAGGAAATTAATCATAGAATTAGACTTGGTTGGAATGTTTTGATAGAAATAACTTGATACTAAAAGGAAATAAACCTATGTGTTTGAAACAGAAGGTTTTTAACATATGTATTTTACCAGTTCTTACCTATGGATCTGAGACTTGGACACTTAATAAAAGAGCAATACAGAGACTTCAGACCACTCAAATAAGTATGGAGAGATTCTCATTGGAAGTAATAAGAAGAGATTGAAAATGCAATGTATGCGTGAGAACAAACAGATGTTACTGATCTCATTAAAAAAATTAAAAGACTGAAGTGGAGTTGGGCTGGTCATATTGCTAGAAGAGATGATAATAGATGGACAATTGTAATTTTAAAGTAGATTCCAAAAATTGTAAAAGACCCAGAAAGAGATCATCTGTGAGATGGATGAATGAAATAAGAAAATATGCAGGGGTGATGTGGAGAAGATAAGCTAAAGATAGGAAAAGTTGGATTAAACTTGTAGAGACCTTCATCCCGCAGTGGACTGATAATGGTTGATGGTGATATAAATAATGATTATAAAATTATATATATATATATATTATTGTACTTAAATTATTTAATTCTACATCCATTGTAACTAAAATATTTAAACATCCATTGGTAACCCATTTATTAATTATCAATCAAAATGGCATTGCAACTCAAATTAATTTCTACTTAAGATTTTTAATACATTGTAGCTACAATATCATATCCACTTAAAATTCTCACAACATATATAATGTCTGTGTCTTGAGAGAGAGAAATGATGATGAGATACATATAAATCAACTCCAAGATGGCAAAATAATATCATAATAATAATGATTAGAAATGAGTCATTTCAGTTATCTGGTATCTGGTCTATTTCAAACCCTAGTTAGGCTTTCATTGTACCCTCAATAAACAAGTAGAAACACATTGTAACTTAAATAAACTATTAAGACATTATAACTCCTGAAATAGCATCAAGTGGGAGAATACATTTGAGACCCAATAAAAATATCTTCTCATACAACAGTAGAATTTACCCACTTTTATTTCTTGGTTTTATATTAAGTAAACATCTAAGTGAAAAATAAGTGAATATGAAGTGAATATGGTTTATCAGTGTGCCACTAGGTTATCTAAACCTAGACAAAGTTATATTCTATAACCTTTTTAAATGTACCAGTTTTAAATCTTTTCTGGTACCTTATTTCTAACAAAATATAGGATTTTTGATTTTAGACCTATATCACCTTATGTACTAATATTAAGATAAACACAAAACATTCTTAAGCTATACTGGTGTACATAAAATTCATCAGACTGATATTATCTACTAGACTTTAATATGATAAATGCATTTTAATACCTTCATAAGTTTTACTAGCTTGTATTACACTATTAATTTAGCGTGGCAATTCACTCATCTTTGACTGGTGTAGATGATGGAATGGTGGTTATTATAATACCATGAAATCACTATTTATTTATGGCCTTTAAACATTTCTCTAACTCATTAATTGAAAATGTGATGATGATGAGGCTGGTACTTTCCACCACAGCTTTAGAACTAAGCCTAACATGAAATTTAGTTTTTAGAAATTCATAACTATTTGGCTAATTTTAGCATGTCTAAATTAGAACTTAACAGTTAATATTCACCAGTGATAATGAATGATCACAACTAATAAACAATATTTTTAATGAAAATATATGCCTCATATAATAAACAAATTAACATTTATTACTGCATTACTAATATATACATACAATTTAAAGATAAAAATAAAAATTTATATGGCTAATAATTATAAGTGATTATATTAGATTAGTATTAAATTTTCCCCCCTTTCCTGTTAATGACAATATCTAACTTCTATCATAGTACAATGCATATCAATTTGGATAACAAATTGCTAAAATTTTCTATCCATAAAAAAAATATTTCATATAAAAACTAAACACTCTTTGTGCACACATACTTTTAGATCTTTATACATCTAAACTTAACATATAAAGTAGAATGATTAATTAGAAAAGTGTTAGTTAAATTGAAAAGAAAAAGATTTCCAGAAACAAGTTTTGAATTACTTATCTCCTTCTCTAAGCTATCGAGATTGCTACTCATTAACTCAAAAAAAACACATAATCTAATATTTTAATGCTGTATGACTATTGTTCTCACATTCAGATGCAATTATATACATATGGCAAGTATTGTTATATTACCATGTATGTGTATGTTGATCCCCATTACAACTAAAATATTATTTCAAAACAAATAATAATACAACAAAAATATTTTTCATATTAACAAACATTTTATAAATTTAGATTAATATACAATAATACCCTTTAGAAAACAAAATTCATTAATAAGCAGGTATAATAATTTTGGCATACATAAAATCATTAATCAAGTTTATAGCTATTATTACTGAAGAAATTTTTGGTTTAACTCAATTTTAATTCTCAAAGTTCAGACATAAGAAGAGATAAAACTTTGTTGCTAAAAATTTTACTAATAGTCCCTGATATCATAAAAAGAAAAATATATAATGAAAATTCATATTACCAGTCCCTTTTCTTTTGTTGAGGCTTCCCAGAATTCAAACTCAGTTTGTTAAATGTCTATACATTTTTGCAGCAAACACATACCAATCTGTACCATGGGTATATGACCAATTTCCATGGTTCACTGGAACAGTCTTTCTTTGCTTGACTTGAGGCCTGTAAGTCTTTTATGGTGATGATGATGAAGTCATTTGCTTTAGTAGGAACTATTTGGCACTGGAACTGTTTCTTCTTTTCCTGTTCAGCATAGTTCTTCTCATAGATGGAGGATATCTGTTGTTCTCATATTTATAATTTTGCTGGGAGTTTAAACTCAGTCACTGGATATGAACCTGCATGGTTTAATACTTATCAGCAGATTAATTTTCATTCAGCTTTTAAATGCAGGTCAATGTTTTCTTCTACTTAAAATATGGATGAGGAGTCAGTTTCTCCCAATCAATCATAAAGTGTAGAATACTATTAATTCAGACATTTTTTATATGATGTGTTGGGTGATGGCAGTTTGATAGCCAGATGAAATATATATATATAGATTTTAACCTGCCATTTCATTTATGTCAATCTTCAAAAAAATATTTTATATAAAAAAATGATTTCAAATTGATATATTGCAGAATTTAAAGCTTGTCTTTTCCCCAGTTTCAACATTTAAAAATCTTTTTCTAATTGATTTTTCAGGCTTTTCTTATACATTTTTTTTTTATTTTCAGGCAACTCATCTAATTAGATTGATCATGTATTTTTTTCTTTTACTACTGGTAAAAAACAATAAATTCACAATAACATGATTTCTGAACCACTTAATCTGTTTTGAAGGAAAATTATCTTAATGGTTTTTTTTCTCACCCTTATGACAAATTTTGCACTACTATAAAACTTCTTCTCTTCTTTTTGATGTGAGGATTTTCAACTGAACTTCTCACCTTCTGAGCTCTAAGAAATACAGATACAAACAAGAAGTCTTTACAGCAACAAAACCTTTGAGTAAAAAATAATAATTTAACAGAATTGCCTCTTTTTCCCCAATATGTGTAGCTGTATATTTATTTATGCAATACATCCACACACTCTCTCATTCAAATCATTTATAAAACTAGCCTATTAAAATAATCTGAATGCTTCTTAGAAACCATATTTTTAATATTTAAAATTAAATCCTTAAAACTTTTAAACCCAAATTATAACTATAAAAACAAAAACAAAATAGAAATAGAGAATAAAAATAGCAGAATTTAGCAGGTGTAGATTAATTTTGAAGAAAGTTAATATTTGAAATAAGAAAATGACAAAATAAATAGCTTGTCCACAGACAAAACTGTCTATGTGTTATAACCTTACTTTTAAAAAGAACTATTGAATAATTAAAAGGTATATACTATTTTTGAATTTTGTCAACACAAAAACAACTAAAAAACATAACTGTTTTCTCCACTCTCCTTCTGTCTTAAGAACTTGACCCTGTAGGGTTTAAACTTGGGTGCCCTACAGCCTCCTTTCCTGTATATATAAAAATGTGATGATGATTTTTTGTTCCATATTGCCTTTCATTCACATGACTACAACTTTAGCCACTGACTAAATTGAAATGGGCACAACATATAATGTAAAAGTATATGTCCATATCTATTTGAATTCATGTATTTGTATTGAATTTGTTATAGTTCTGAAGAAGATTGCATTGTAACAGTAATAAAAAACACAAATGATATTAATATCAATCTAATATTTAACCTGTGTACATAAAATGTTTCAAATGAACATTAAAAATTATCTTGACCTTTGCACTATCCAAAAAATTATTAGCTCAGCATCACAAGAATGCTAGGGATTATGAATGTGAACAAGAAAAAATATTAATGTTTAGTCTATTATAATTTAAGTAGTTTTATTGGGTTGATTTATAAATCCCTGAGAGCCAATGTTATAATGAAATCAGATCAGATAGGCTGCCACTTTAGAGAACAATGATCTGGAGGGATAAAAACACTAATACAAAAAATAATTTCTAAAATTATTATTTTTTTAAATGATTATTTAATAAAATTTACTATTAAATAAGAAAATGTAAAAAAAAAAGTTTGATAATATGATAAATCCAAATCTATGTTTTCTATGTAAGAAATATTATTTCATAAAAGATTATTTCTTGTTGATTCCTATGACATAATTAACATTTATTTTAATTGAATTATTCTTCTTTTCAATAATTGAAGCTAAAGAACAATTCCAATATAAGATTAAAAATGTTAAGCTGAACTAAAACCTTTCTGTTTATTATGAAAATGAAAAGCTTCTATATTTTTTTTTACATTTTGAGAAAATAAATAAAAAAACATGTTTCAACAAAAAACTATATCAATTTATTTAGTACAATCAATTATTACTTATATTATAAATTATTTGTAAATATAGATATGCTGATTACAATATCTTTTACTATTCATTTGTATTTTAATCCTTTTGAATTTATAAATTAGTATAGCTTCAATTGATCAGATTAAATAATCTTTTTATATAAGTTCTACCATTAAATTTTTTTCTAGTAGATCTCATTTTGAATTTGACAGTTATTTCATTTCAATTGAAATTAGTGTCATTTTATTGACTATTTTATTTCTACTTAACTTTCTCTTAATTTTCAGGTCAAGTTAATGCAGGCTGAAATGATTAAGACTGTGAATGGATACATAGACTTGTTGGAAATTTATAGAGAGATAATCATTCAATTTGGTGATATTCATTTTTTTTAGCTAATGCTTAGCATATATGCCATACCATTTCACTTTTTTTTTCAGAATCAATAGTGAGGTTATTTTTATTTCAGGCTACATCTAAATTTTTCACTGTTATCTTTCCAGCCTAATTTCTCCTGCTATTTTTGTCTCATCAATTGAACTGATATTGCTAGTGCCCAACAGCTGTATCAAAACTAACTAGATATTAAAGTTTAATGATTTAACCTATGCTCTATCTTACTTTTAATACAGTCCTCTTTTATCCATTCAATCATAGACTATCTCTGAAATGAAACAATTAAATCCTGATGAACTAATTCTTTTTTTGTCCAAATAGATTTTTCTCTTTTTTTTTTTATTTAATGGAAAATTTCTATTATTCTTAATTATTAAAAAGTTTCTCTGCAGCTATTTTTTCTTGTTAATTATTAAAAAGAGGATAATTCTTTAATTTTGTATGTTGTTAGAGAGATTAAAAAAAAGTAAGGAAAATAATCAACTCTAATTAATTGAAAACAGCATTTCTTCTAAAAATTATCAGTATCATAATCTTTTTTCTTTTTAAAAATTGATAAAAATTAAATATTATTATTTTTATTTAAAATATTTAGAATTTTGTTGTACTATTATTTAATGAATATAATCATTTAAGAGGTTTGTAATTGTTATTGTGAAAGAAAAACATCAGAATATATAATCTTTTTGAATATATATATATATATATTGAAACAGATATACTATTCCATGTATGTATTCAAAAGATTCCCACCCCCATCCCATTTAAAAAGACTAGCATGAGTTGGTCAAATTAAAAAAAAAAGAGACAACAAATACATTTAAATCTGCAATTTAAAAAAAAGTATAAATCGTTCTTTATTAAAATTCATCAATTAAAAAAGAAAAAAGATAAGCTTATTTTGTATTTCAGAAAATAATTTTTAAGGCAAAATGCTCCAGGCAAGGAAACATTAAAATTAATTGGAATTTGAAAACACATAGCCAGATAATAAATAACGGTCTTCTACTGCCAAAAAGGATAGCCAATGAGCTGGGGAAATGGCACAAACATGGATGAAAACTTACCCCAAGACCAATTGAAGCAGGCATCATGTAAAGAGAATCCATTCTGATAAGCAGAAAGAGTATAAATAGGCTGAAAAAAAATTTGGATTATCAGATAGAGAAAATAGTTTTTTTTATTATTATCAGTTTTTATTAAGTAAAGCAATAGAGAAAGTAGTTTTTTTTAGAAGTCATATTGGATAAAACAAGCAGAGAAAGTATAAAATATTTGGAAAATTCGGATTATCAGAGAGTGTTTATTTTTATCAGTTTTACTAAGTAAAGCAAGATAGAAAAATCAAAACTTAACCATGAAGATACAATTTAACATGGGCAGTTGACCTGCTTCTTTCTCTCCATCCACGATCATGAAGTAAGCTCCAGCCTGTCTACTGTGCCATTCATATATATATATATGAATTCATATATATTGTAACCGGCATGCCTCCGTTCTGTCTATATGGCCATTCTAGGTTGGTGTGCTATTAAGCATAATCAGACGGATGCAACCAGCTACACAAAATATGTAGATAGAACGGATTAGTAAGAATAAATTATATTCAATTACTACCTTACCGGTTGAGTTTGACCTAATAAAATATCAAATCAAACTATATTTCCCAACCGATTGTTCTTCTTGATATAAAAAATATAAAATGATTGACATAGCAAGTAATTACAGTAATGCAAATATTAAAAGAGGTTTATTTGTTATCTAACATAAAACATAATTTCTATAATTTTTAGACATATCAATAATAATAAATACATGCATAGAGTGATAGTATGAAATGGGTGTAAATAAGTTTATTATAAATGTTCGTTCAATTAAAGTTTATATGTATTAGAGTTATCTAAAGGGATAATTCGCATTCTTGATTCTCTTGGACTTATGATTAAACTAGGAGTTTATAAATTAGCATGCTAATATACGATTACCTAGGTAAACGGTCCTGGCAATTGATTCAGTCACTTCTTCGAACCGCGTTGTGGGCGTCCCACTTCTTTTGTAGAGCGGTTCAAATCCGGATAGTTTCCTCGTAACGGTTTCCAAATGGCACAGAGACGTAACAGGTAAGCAGGTGATTATCTTCATTTCGTTTGTGTTACAGGCTTGGGTATGGAGCAGCGTTTCGAACCGGCGCTCGAAAGTATTTCTTCTACTCGATCGTCATTTCTTGGACTATAGCCTGGGTGGCAGTTAAAAGTTCGCTAGGAAAAATGGTTTCCCTTTTTATGAGAAAACTGGAATCACTTCTTTATTCCTACACCGCTCTACTCTTTCTGTTTTTAGTAAAAGAAACTCCCCTCCTTCCTTTGTCTTGTGGATCACGTTTTCACACCTACGGCCATCTTTGACCTTAAAATAATTTAATTACTCTCCCTTTCCTTTCATTTTTTTTTTACATTTATTCTTTCTATAATTAAACTTATTACATTTGTTTTGTTTATTTATTTCCCTTAACCATCACTCTATGAATTTCTCAGTAATTATTTTCCTTCTTAGAAAAATGTTTTAGTATAACAAAATTCGACATTTATTTTATTTGACAACTCTCATTCATTCTGTCACTCCCATTTACTAGCTGATAACGATCTTTAAATGTTATACCAAATTCTTCTACAACCACTAATTCTTATCTCTCAGCTGTCATCTTATCTAAAATCTTTCTTTTTTTTTTTCTTTTACTAACCTTTCCTTAATATTTGACCTAACTGAAAATATATATTATATTAAATATATGTGATCACCTCGTGCTATCACATTACACCCTCCCCCATTAGGAATTAACAGAATGTTAATTCTGATAATTAGCATGTTGCTCGTTCGTTTATTATCCCGCTAATCAGTATTGAATGTTGTGCTCAGTTTATTGTGACGACAAATGTTTGGAGCATTATGAAGAGGTCTCTAGGCTTCTTATACTATCATCTCGCTTCATTTACAATCTAACCCTTCCATTACCTCTATCCATACTAGTTCTTTCCGAATTTATCTTCCGGGAAGCACTACTGAATTAGCCTTTATTTGTTTGGGGTTTTATCTAATCTCCATACTTATAGAATATTAATCTAATCACATATACCTCGACCCACTCATAAAGATATCCCTTGGTACGTACTCGCCTGTTTTTCCGTAACTGGCAGCAACTATATTCCTTTGTCACCCATCCACTCATGACTCCCGTTCCCTCTGATCTCGTTTCCTAAACCTTTCATATTTATTATTATTATTATTTTTTTTTTTTGTATTCAAGTGTGTGTTGTTGGTCATCATCTGCGTCCATCCTGAATGTACTATACTATTCATTAAATTTTGTCTGGCGGCTCTGGCTTTCTCGCGATCAGTCTCAAGGACCGAGCATTATAGGTCCCCTTTTCTTCAGACCCCTTTGTGACAACAAAAGCATTGTTACCAAGTTTCCTTTTTATTATGTAAGGCCCCTCATATATCGGTTGAAACTTTTTGTAGATGTTTCTCTCCGGATGGCTCACCGGTTGTACCCTGATCATGACTTCATTTCCTTCCTCGAACGATAAGTTCCTTTCTTTGAATTTACGTTTTCTGACCTCACTCATCTTCTTTATACAATTTCGGGCCTGTTCTAAATCCCGTTTTCGGTTTATTACCCTAGATTGTACTGGCAATCTGCTTCCAAATGGGCACGGAACATTTTTCCCATAATGCAATCGCACGGGTTCGAATCCCGTGGATTCGTTCTTTGACCCATTTATCATGTTGACCATTCTGGGCACTTCATTTACCCACCTACGATGATCTTTAGACACATACACTCGGAACAAACGCCCTAGTTCTCGCATCATCCTTTCGCAGGGATTGGATTGTGGGTTACGGATTGATGTGAGTCTATGTTGGATCCCCTTTTTAGTGATCCATTCTCTCCACTCCCGCGAGACAAATGGCGTCCCATTGTCAGATAATATTTGTTGTGGCTTCCCTGCCTTCCGAAAATACTGTTGTTCCAAAACCTGGATGGCTTGCTTGGAGTTAGCTTGTGTGACTGGGTATGCGTCCACTAATTTCGAAAACACATCATACGTGACCAGTAGATATTTCTTCCTGTTGAATGCCGGCAATGGTCCATAAAAATCTATGGCTAACAAGGTGTTAGGTTGTTTGGTAATTATCGGGTGTATTGGTCCTACATTAGATGTGTTGGGAGGTTTGGTTTTGGCGCATACTTCACATGCCCTGATGATGTCGGCGATCTGTTTCCGCATCTCTGGCCAATAGAACCACTGATTTATTAGACCCTCTACCTTGCAGGTTCCATAATGTCCATATGCCTCGTGAATATACTCCACCGTTGGTATTTGCAATTTTCTTGGAAGAACGATCCTAGTTTTTCCCTTTCTCTTCAGAATGCGCTGCAGAAACCCTCCCTTCATACAACAATGGTTTCGATCCTTCCATAACATATTTCCTGATCGTTCCTCTACAGGCTGCCCTTTCAAGTACTTGATGATCTGCCCACATTCAGCATCCTCCTTCTGGTAATGTTTCAACTTGCGCATGCTTTGTTGTATCGTCTGTCCAGTACTTATTTCCATCTCTGCTATATATGGTTCTCCTCCTCCTCGTCGCTGTTCCATGCCTACCGGATACCGGCTCAGAGTGTCCGCAACGATGTTGTCCTTACCCTTACAATATATGACTTTGTAATTAAACTCCTGTAAGAACAAACTCCATCGTATCAACCGACTGTTAGATAGGAAACTCTGATTTATGAACTCCAGGCTCTTATGATCGGTCAGCACTATTATCTCAGATCCCAATAAATACTGGCGAAATCTTTTGAATGCCCATACGACAGCCAATGCCTCCTTCTCCGTCACAGTGTAATTTACCTCTGCCCCCTTGAGCAAACGGCTGATAAACGCTAATACGCCATGGTGACCTCCCTCCTGAATCTGAAATATGGTGGCTCCAAGCCCCAAACCACTACTGTCGGTCTGTACCACGAATGGTTTATTAAAATCCGGGTATGTTAGTATTACTTTGTTTAAGAACCCGGTCTTTACCTTTCTAAAACTACTTTCCTGCTCCCTTTCCCATGTCCATGGTTGGTCTTTCTTTAATAACTGAAGTAATGGTCCCATATCTATCATAAATCCCTGGTAGAACCTATTGTAAAAATTGCACATCCCGAGAAATGATCTGATGTGCTTTTTATTACGTGGGGTTGGGAACTCCTGTATTGCGCGTATTTTATCCGGGTTCGGGGTTACTCCTGCGGAGCTCACGACGTGCCCTAGAAACTCAACTCGGGAGTCGCTAAGTGACTTTTCTTTAAGTTAATTCTTATTCCCTTTGACTCACATTCTTCCAAAAACCGCCTCACCTGTTCTAGATGTTCAGAGATATTCTCTGACGCAATGACAATATCATCCATGTACATCGTCACCACATCTTTTATCTCCTTTGATAATACCTGATCCAAACAGCGTATTAGTCCGGACCCACTATTTTTTAACCCAAATGGGATTCTATTGAAATGGTATGCATGGCCGTTATATCGGAACGCAGTGTACTTACGGTCATTGGGATGTAACCTTATCTGCCAATAACTGGCAGTCAAATCAAAAGTTGAAAACACCCTTTTGTTCCGAAATTTATCTAATAACTCCCACATTGGTGGAGGGGCGTTGATATCTGGTAACGTGATTTTGTTTAAATGTCTAGCATCCAGACACA
This sequence comes from Epiperipatus broadwayi, assembly GCA_028023455.1. NCBI lineage: Eukaryota > Metazoa > Onychophora > Udeonychophora > Euonychophora > Peripatidae > Epiperipatus > Epiperipatus broadwayi. Next base: position 166,408 of record JAQFVV010006998.1, on the reverse strand, counting down.
ACCGTATGGATCCATCCTTTTTCTTTACAGTCACAACAGGATTATTATAAGATGAGGAGCATTTTGATATTATCCCCCACTGCAACATTTTAGTTAATTGCTCTTCCACTTCTTTACGGTATTGGTACGGGATGGGATACGCCCTGGCCTGGTACGGTTGGTTGTCGATGATTCGTATTCTGTGCTCATATCCATGGATAACACCCGGGATTTCCGAAAATACTTCACTATGTTGTTCCAGAATCTGTTGTAATTGTTTTCTCCTGTCCTCGTCTATATTTTTCAATTCTGCGATTTTGTTGGTCGTTTCTAAACCGATGGCAGCACTGTGGATGTGATACCCTTTCCTCCTTGCCTCGGAACATCCGTGCTGGTCTTCCATAAAATCAACCCATGTTCCGTTCACTGCTACTCTTCTTCCCTTGTAATCTATTATACACCCAAACCTATCCATAAAATCTGATCCTAAAATTACATCATGTATTAGCCCCTCTAATATCACCATCACCTGTTCATACCCTTTCTCAGCTACCTGTATTTCCACCCATACTTGCTCTGATGCCAATTTAACCTTCTTTCCATTGGCCATTAATACTTGTACGGCATTTAGCGGTAAGGTCTTCATCTCGGGATACGTCTTCTTCAATTGATGGAACATCTCTTGTGACATCACAGAGATTTGACTTCCGGAATCCAATAGAGCTCTACTCGTTGTGTTCCCACATTTAATCTCAATTTTCGGGCACTCCTTGGGAACAAAAGTTTCTCTTCCAGTTAATTTGTTGTAACTGAGGTTTGCCAAGGGTATATTTACGTTCTCACTCCCGTTTTTCTTTACACTACCGGTGGTCTGGGGTCTACTATCGAGAGCCGTTAATATTCTTGTTATTGGTTCCATTGATTCTTTGCTGATTATCATGTGTTTGATCCTGTCTGGCAGGTTTCGCTTCACAATCTGTACTATCTGTTTTTCTGTCAGGGGGTCTGCGGTTAGCATTCGCAATGAAGCGACTTGTTGGCGGAAAAATGATGCAAAAGACTTCCCAGGTTTCCATTTTTCTTCTACTATGCTATAGAATATATCTTCTTGTATTTTCTCACCCCAATAATCCTTCAAAATTACATTTTTATATTGCTGTAGTGTTTGAGGTTTTACAAATAACGAGTCCCACCATGTACGGGCCTCCTCTCGCAAATGGCTACACGCAATTGCAATGCACGCCTCATCATGCAATTTGTTGAGCTCACAATATTTTTCTAATCCGTTTAGATGTTCTAATGGATTCTCCCCTTCACGTCCAGTAAACATGCAGATTTTGACAAACTGATTAACTGCGGCTGCGCTGCTCCTTTCCGGATCGTAATTATACGTCCCTAGCCTAACATCATCAATGGGCCTACTCCGCATACATCCAACCTTAATTTCCAATATCTCTACTTTATCTCGCAACTTATCTACGTCACCTTTAAGTTGTTCTACTATACTACTATTCTCACCTATATACGTCCCTAGACTATCCCGGTTATTCACTCTTTCTTGTTGGACATCGCTCTGCACATCGTTTATTTTTATATTACACTCATTAACGCCATATTGACATATCTTAATGTATTCCCCTTGTTCATCAACTTTCTTATTTAGTTCTATCATTTGTTGCGACCACTCTTTCTTTACTTCCAATGGTCCAACACCTTGTTCCTGACTTGCAATTTCACTTTTATTATAATTATCGAATTGTCTATTAGATGCTACAGTTTTCGGCTCGTAATTTTCGTCCCATTTATTCATAAATGCTCTTTGCTCCTCTCTGCACTGTTCCATGAATGTCCTCTGTTCTTCCTTACATTGCTTCATGAACTCCTGTTGCTCTTCTCTCTGCTGTTTCATAAACTCTTTCTGTTCGTTTCTCATTTGATTTATTAAGTCATATAATTCTCTGTTACTAATATCCCCAGTGGTTAGTTGTGGGTCTGACATCCCAAGTGAATTCTCACTATTGTCTAACCCTTCTACTTCCTCTGGCTCCTGAACATCCATGACTTTCTTTGACCTAGTAAGCATTTACGTATTGAATCTGATTGTGGACACTAACTGAATGGTTTTTAAAAAACAAACTCCTTTTTCTCTCTTGTTTTATATTCTAAAATTTATGGCAATTATTTACTATTCGAAAGCCAATGTTCAGACTACTCCACACCCAATTATGTGTTATGTACCTGCTCAGTCTCTACCTCTACTCGTATCTCTACTTATACCAACACCACTCCTACTTTATTACTAATTCTCAACTAACACTCGCATATGCACAACTCAATTGCGAACTCTATCTCAACGTATATCCTATACTCTCCATACGGTTATATAACGACCGCAAAAGTACCAATGTGCGTGTGAGAAATCTCAAATTACCAGCTAAGTAAGTTTTGAAAGTTTAATGATTACTCCTAAGTTATATGGATCACTTATTCATCATTGATAACATATTTATCCATCTTCTCCATTAATCCTTGTGTTATGATTCTCATATAGAAAGTTATTTTGATCCAGGTATAAATATATTTTACTTAGAAGCCTTTACAATTCCTTCAGGCCTAGATGTATCTTATATCTCAGCATTTGTAATTATTCCACATATAAACAGATTTGGTATACCAGCATTTATAATTCATAAAGATATAAGCACATTTTATATGTGAGCATTTGCAATTTATTCAAGTACAGACATCTTTGGTATATAAAGAGTTATAGCTTATTCAGATACAGACAGGTTTTATTTATGAGTATTTATAATTTATTTAGCTAGAGCTGTATGTATATAGTATCTCAGCATTTTTAATTCTTTCAGGTATACACATATTTGTATATCAACAATATAAATAGTTATAATTTATTCAGATATAGATGTATATTATACGCAAGTCTTTAATATTTATTCAAATATAGATGTATATGATATATAAACGATTATAATCCATTTGGATATAGTCATAATTTATTTATCCGCATTTATGATTTAGTTATAGATATATATAATAGCTCAGCATTTCTAATTCTTCTAGGTATAAACTTATCTATATATCAACAATATAAATAGTTATAATTTATTCAGATATAGAAGTATATTATGCCTCAGCATTTGTAATTCTTTCTAAGAATAACCCTCCCCTATTTCTTTTCTTTTTTACCTTTTTCTTTTGCACTAAACGGAAATAAATTAACAACCTTTCTCTATTTCACTGACGAACTTAGATCGTCTACCTTGTAGTTTTTTTTTTTTTTTTACGAAAAAAAAAATCTAACAATAGGTTTTAAATACGTTTTCACTGTTACAAAACAGGTTAGAACTAGCTAGTTCTTGTCAACAATCGTGTATCGCGCAATTCAAAATTCAAAATGTCTTATCAATATCTAATCGCTACGAAATTAGCGGCAAACTTATCCCTGTGAAAGTTATTTCATATTATAACTGAATTTGTTACTCTTTCTCCAATACCAAATACCCCGTATCATTTCTACCCGAATATGACTATTTCATTTTCTCATTCGCTCTATTTCAAAATCGTTCAAACTCTGTTATACACATTTCTCTTTTTTTTTTTTTTTTTACTTGCCACGTCAACTCATTGTCGTCTCTAATATAATAATCATTAAAAATACATTTTCGAGATTTGCCTTTCACTTTATGTGAATTCTGGCTTCGGTTACGTTCAAAATCTTTGGACTGGCCCCCAAATTTATGTAACCGGCATGCCTCCGTTCTGTCTATATGGCCATTCTAGGTTGGTGTGCTATTAAGCATAATCAGACGGATGCAACCAGCTACACAAAATATGTAGATAGAACGGATTAGTAAGAATAAATTATATTCAATTACTACCTTACCGGTTGAGTTTGACCTAATAAAATATCAAATCAAACTATATTTCCCAACCGATTGTTCTTCTTGATATAAAAATATAAAATGATTGACATAGCAAGTAATTACAGTAATGCAAATATTAAAAGAGGTTTATTTGTTATCTAACATAAAACATAATTTCTATAATTTTTAGACATATCAATAATAATAAATACATGCATAGAGTGATAGTATGAAATGGGTGTAAATAAGTTTATTATAAATGTTCGTTCAATTAAAGTTTATATGTATTAGAGTTATCTAAAGGGATACTTCGCATTCTTGATTCTCTTGGACTTATGATTAAACTAGGAGTTTATAAATTAGCATGCTAATATACGATTACCTAGGTAAACGGTCCTGGCAATTGATTCAGTCACTCCTTCGAACCGCGTTGTGGGCGTCCCACTTCTTTTGTAGAGCGGTTCAAATCCGGATAGTTTCCTCGTAACGGTTTCCAAATGGCACAGAGACGTAAGCAGGTGATTATCTTCATTTCGTTTGTATTACAGGCTTGGGTATGGAGCAGCGTTTCGAACCGGCGCTCGAAAGTATTTCTTCTACTCGATCGTCATTTCTTGGACTATAGCCTGGGTGGCAGTTAAAAGTTCGCTAGGAAAAATGGTTTTCCCTTTTATGAGAAAACTGGAATCACTTCTTTATTCCTACACCGCTCTACTCTTTTTGTTTTTAGTAAAAGAAACTCCCCTCCTTCCTTTGTCTTGTGGATCACGTTTTCACACCTACGGCCATCTTTGACCTTAAAATAATTTAATTACTCTCCCTTTCCTTTCATTTTTTTTTTTACATTTATTCTTTCTATAATTAAACTTATTACATTTGTTTTGTTTATTTATTTCCCTTAACCATCACTCTATGAATTTCTCAGTAATTATTTTCCTTCTTAGAAAAATGTTTTAGTATAACAAAATTCGACATTTATTTTATTTGACAACTCTCATTCATTCTGTCACTCCCATTTACTAGCTGATAACGATCTTTAAATGTTATACCAAATTCTTCTACAACCACTAATTCTTATCTCTCAGCTGTCATCTTATCTAAAATCTTTCTTTTTTTTTTTCTTTTACTAACCTTTCCCTAATATTTGACCTAACTGAAAATATATATTATATTAAATATATGTGATCACCTCGTGCTATCACAATATATATATATATTGAAAGAGAACAACAAGTAAAAAGGTGAGAATTAAAAAAATAGTAGCAATTCAATTATTAATGCCATGATAAAGTTTCTAATAAAAAACAAAATTAAGGAAGAAATATGAACACATTAATTGTGTTCTATATTTCAAATTATAAATGAAACTGCTAATAAATTTATGTATAAAAATATACATTTGCAGCAGACCAAGTAAATATTTATGCTAGAATAATTAAAAGGAAATCATAAATGATTAACTGCATATTACTTGTATCTGGATAATATAATAAAGTTTATGTGTATAAATATACATCTATATTTGACTAAATTATAAATACTCCACAAACCTAGAATTGCTGAGTTTAAGTGTTTACCAATCTGTAATAATTCTCAAAATAATGAAATGCTGCATAAATCATAACTGCTTGACTGCATATACTTTATTAGATGGACTTGAAAATGGATTATTCATAAATAAAGTGCTTCTAAACTTCTTCTCATAAGTCATCTGAAAATAAATCTTCACATGGATACATATGGACTTGAAAATGAATTGGTGTTAAATAAACTGCTTTTAAACTTCTTTTCATAAGTGAACTGAAAATAAATCTTCACATGAATACGCAAGGACTTGAAAATGAATTGTTGTTACATAAAATTGTTGATACTTAAAATTAATTTTAGTTATCCAGTTGTTCAATTCTATTTTTTTTATTGCATCATTCATCATTCAGTGCACTTGTTTACAAGAATTTCATGCCTCCTGAGCTATGTCTGGCATAACTAGACTTATGTAAGTCAGGTTGTAGTGAGATGGAACTCTAGTGGTGCCATTTGGAAAACCAATTATAGAAATGTCTAGATGCTTTCAGTCTCTATGGTGCTACATCTTCTGATGAGCAGGAAATATTGTTGGGAAGGGGTAACATCTGCATTGGGGAATGCCAATCACTAGTTCCTTCCTGCAGCATACTCATCAGGAAATTGTTACAACTGAGGTAACAAAGGGGTTGTATGGCAGTCTGGTTACAATATATATATATTAATGCTATACTAGTAATTATAAAAAATAAAAATTCATAGTATATAATGTTATATGATTTTCTATTTTATATATACAAATAAAATGTCCATTAATTAAAAAAAACTATTGTAATAACAATAAAATAATAAATATAATGATAATTAACTATTATATACAGTCTTTCAATCTGCTGAAGTACTTTTGGTTAATTCCTTAACCTGTCTCAATTGCCATTAAACTCAATAACATAATGGAAACAAATGTCATCAACTCAAATCCCATGAATCTTGAATTTTAATGTTAGCAGCTTGACTATAAATTATATTCATTTTATTTCTATTTATTAAAACTACCTCCTTATCTTTTCTTTTATTATGGTTTCTCTCTTCATGGAGAATCTTAATACTTTCAATATCAAACTTAAATTTATATTTACATATTCTTTCATGATCCAAGAATACTGAAGCAGCCATTAAATCATTATTATTTTTACTTTTTACATACTTGTATAACTAACAATTTATAATCATTTAACCTTTTTTCAATACTGCACCTTGATTCACCAATATATGATAACATACAGCTCCAAAAAAATTGATACACATCATTACTTTTTTGCTTGACAGGTATGACCTTTTTAAAATTATTTACTAATTTATTAACATTATTTGTACCACAAAATGCAACATTAAACACATTCTTTTATAAATCCGTAAAAAATTTCACTTGAGCATTTGAAATATATGGGATATTCATTTTTTTTACTATCAATGTTCAACTCCTTTAAACCATTATAACTTGTTTTGAATTGACATAAAATATTGTTAATTTGTTCCATCTTTTAAGCAACTTCAAGCAATTCCTTGGCAAATATCTCAATATTTTTAATTTATTACACTGATAACAACATAATTTTTATTATGAAACAAAAAAGATCTAACACTTGCCATCTTATGCATAATTGGTATTTTTGATTTTCAACTTATATATCCCCTTTTTTGCATTGGTTTGATTATTAATTTATATCTTAACATACTATGCCTCTTGTAATAAGTAAATCCAAATACTTAATACTTTGTTCTCTTTCTTTTTAATTGTCCATTTTAAGCCATTCAAATTATTTAACTCCTCTGCAATCATATTTATAGTATTAGTATTTTCACAATTACATCATTCACAAACTGCAATTGGGTAGACTTAACAGCTGGGGAAAATACTTTAGTTAAATAAATTGACTGAAGAGCCTAAAATTGTGATTGCTTTTAGCCATCTCCAATATGCATCTCAAGCACAGTGAAATTCCTTGTTTAAATCTGTAAATTTTGACTACTTTAAACAGGTTTTGTTAAATTTCTACTGGAATGAAAATTGTCAATAAGGATCAAACACTGTATTGCCCAAAAGAAATATAGACCTGAAGAGGCATTTATTCTTTTGTAAGTAGCCAAACAAAGAGCTTTGGCACCTGAAAACTCTTATCAGAAAGTCAGATATTATTCATAGTTAGACATAGTTTTTCAATTAATGCTAAACATATGTTTATAAACACTGATCAAAAATCTGTACAACAAGTAATTGAGTCATGCAATGCTTTTCATAGGAGAAAACCTGCAAATGATAGTGATAAGGACTGGGAATTTAAATCTCAACAGAGAGAATCATTTAAAAGGGATCTAACCTCAGATCAATATCATTGGTTATAAAAGAAATATCATGCAGTGGTATGAAGAAAGACCTGAAGGACTACCATCATAAAAAACTACATAAAAAATATCAACAGATAGTCCAACTAGTTCCAATAGAACAAGAGTAATTTGTCAAACTGGAGTAGATCTTGCCTGAATTCAGGTAGAAATTCCAGAAGATGTAGGGATAATTCCCAGCCACTTATTGCTAGTAGGTCTATAAAAAGTGAGTAAAAAACTATCAAAATAAAAAAAATGGAAATGAGATATGACCGCAATAAGTAATTCCTTTTCTCAAGGTCCAAAGACATAAAAGGACACTATAACTAATAATAAATGTAAATGGCATAGCAAATTTGACATGTGATTGAATCAAATTTTGCACCTCAAAACTGCCTGAAGGTAATAGTTATATTAGAAGAAATCATAGTAGAGGCTTTGTTATTTTTAAGCAGCCAGATATCAGTAATGTCTAAGGAAGTTACATGCACAAATTAATCTAGTTAAGTCACAATTTCAAAATCTCCTTTTAAAAGCAGTACAAAAGTAAAGTAGCTTCAAAACAAGTTTGGGTGTGGATATGGATGGAAAAAATTGTTAATCATGTTTTATTAATTGTGAATAGTTTGAGCCGTGAGGTAATTCTTGACTCTGATTTTATGCATTAGATGGAATGCATACTGGATTAGCAGAACTAATGAGGCAATAATTCTATTCATGTCTGAAAGACTATATATCTGCTGAAATGTTTTGTATCCAAAGAGATAATGAGTGGTCAAAAATACAGTTAATATTGCAGGAGTTCCTCTCTGATCAACTCTGATTATTTAAATCAATTTGGAAAATATTTTAAGAATATAGATCAGTGTTTTTAATATGTCTGGAACAATAAAAGGCTTTGAGCATCAAATTATGGTTATTAATGATCAACCATATGTTTATTCTTATCCCATTTTCCATGAATATAAACAGAAATGAAAAAACAGGTGGCTCAAATGCTAGAATGGGCAATAATATCTAAGTGTTCTCTTTAATTATCTATAATCATGGGATACAATTACAATATATTTAAAGAAAAAAGTCATTATTATTATTAGAAATTTTTATGTATATATTGAAACATTTAGATGTCATACCATATTAATCATACAATTCTTCATATGAATTACATTCTCAACAATTTTTTTATTTAATTAAATCCTGTATTTCTGAATTTTAATTAAATAAATATTTTCAATCGTTTAGAGAAAGAATTTATTTATTTTATTTTCTGTGAATTAATTAAAATATGTGTTTTCTGTTTTATATTATAGCGTTATGTGTAGATGTGTAAATATTTAAAGTTTAAATGGTGTTTTAATGTATTTTTCTGCATAAATTTCAACTCACTTATAAGCAACCAATTAAAAATTGGCACTGCAAACTGAAATCATATTATCACATTTAAAACAAAAACACTTTAGCTTATTACTCCAGAATGATTTTAAATCAGACATAAATATTTTATATGTAAAAGTTGGGAATATTCTAATGTGCTAAATATTTTCACAAGTAAATAAAACTTTTTCATAGAGAGCTGTTTATAATAATTAGAAGATTTTAACAGAGATACTGAAAGTGTAATGGGATTTTCTGAATAATTTTCTAGATAAATTTCATCTATAATATAACAGGCAAATAGCCAATTAAAACTGGCATTATAAATGGAAATATGTCATCTAGTAATAATGCTTGATTCACAAATCTTCAAATCAAAAACAGAATCATTTATAGTTTATTACCATTATAAGTAATAAACTCAAAACCGCTGTACTTTCAGTTTAAAGATGAATATTTCTGATATGAGATTAGTGAGATTCTTGATAAACAGATGGAGTTTTATAATCATTATTGTTTTTGTATTTGAAAAAAGTATACTATAATTTTTTTTAATAAATTATTTTCTTTTTACAAAACTAATCTTGGCTTTAGTAAATAACTACTTTTGTAAAAATATATATATATATAATGATTTCAGAGATTCATAAGTTTCTATTATTTTCCTTATTAGTACTTTTGCTTTGAATAAATAAACACTATTTAGAGTCATGGTTATGTATAGTTAACAAAAAAAAAAAAAACTATTATCCTAAATTAATATAAATAAGTAATTAGAAATAACCACGTACTCTGATCAAAATCATTATGTCTATACCAATAAAAATTCTTCCTTTAAATGTTTGCTTTATATTTTATATTTCTCTTTTCCTTGTATAAAAATTGAATAAGATAATAGCTTTCTTTTTTATAATTATTTACTGCTTTTTTCGACAAAATTTTTTTTAATAGTAGCTACTAAAATATTTTTGAAAAACAATTTAAAAAATACAAGTACTTATTAAATGTATTATTAAGAATTATATCCTAAAAAGTATAAAAAAATATGTTTTAGTTTTTTATCAGTAATCTTAACGCATTGGAAGTTCACAAACGGCTTTCATTTTTCAATAATTCATAGTGGGAAAAAAATATTTTTGTTTTTCTTTTAAAAAAAAAAAAATAGAAAATTGCTTTCTTTGTTTAGAAGAGTAAGTACTAGATGATGTAAGATTATGATTTTTTTTTTTTAAAAAAAAAAAGCAATAACAATAGTGAAAGTAAAGGACAGAATAAAGTAAAAAAACTAAATCAAGAAATATTACTTATTAAACAATACGTTATACAATGGAATAATAAAAGTGCAAAAACAGCACTTCCGGCGCTGAAATTTATCAGACTATCACTTTTCCATAATAAGCTTTTACCAATACAACCTATCCTTTTCATTATTGTGACAATCTATGATTGAATCTAGATTAAAAAATGGATTCACTTTTCTTTTCCCTATTTAAGTATATATATATAGGCTGTAAATAAGATAGTATAACAAAAGAAGCAAACACTTAAATAAGCCAACAATATTACAACTTGATTAACTTTCTAATTTTCATTTATAAGATAACGTTAATGTCTAATTTGTAATTATATGTAGCATTATTTCTACAATCTAGTTTAAATGATTAAATGAATTTAAAAAATTCAAACTCAGTTAAAATACTTTTCTAAATATATTCTATTGTTAGTTCAGAACAAGTTGTACCAAGTGGTATTATTTGCCTTTCTTCATCAGATGTTTCTGGTTTGACCAGTAATTGATGAAATAGAAATCGCTGGTGATAAATACTGGATTAAAGATATTTTAAACAGTTAGGCTATTTTGTATAAAGTGTATACTTATAAATAAAAAGTGGAAAACAAGATTGTGAAGATTGATACATATGAGACTAGTTATTCAACTTAATAGAAAGTATCAAATGCGAATAATTCATGTTTATGCTTAAACAACTTCTCATTACAATAAAAGATACTTTTTATATGGATATACAAAAACCCTTGATTAGACCAAACATTTTAAATTTGCCATGGAAGACTTTAATGCCAGAGTGTGGAAATAACAAAAAGCTGAAGTGCTGTGAGGTAAATTTGTTTATGGTGATAGATATAAGGATACTTATTTAAATGTGCAGAAAAAAGTAAAACTATATTATGAATTCTTTCTTTGAGAAAAATACTAAACAGAAATACATGTGAAGGCATCCAAATGATGATACAGTAGAATTGGTTTATATTTTGACTAATAGAAAAAAAATCTCAAGTGTATAATGTTTTTAATAAGTTCAATACAAAAAATAATCGTTGAATAGTGAAATATAAAGAAGATACATTTTAATGCAAAATTAGAGAGACAACAATTATTAAGAAAAGTAGTATTAACTATTGATATTCCTAACATTTAGAAACATTTCAATAAATTTAAATTAGAACTTACAATTTGTTTTAAATAATTAGGAGATATTGGATGAAATACAGATTTAAACAAAATCAGTAGGAAAATACTGATATACTAAACTGCAGAAAAGATAGCCAGTACAAAAATCAGCAATTGACCAGTAAAATGAGATGAGACAATTTATGAAGAAAAGAGGAATATGAAAATATATAAAAGTGGTACATTAAGAAGGATTGAGTATCTAAAATTTTGTAAAAATGATAAAAACAAAAATGTTAATAATGACATATACTAATTGTGAATTAGAAAGAAAAGCTGTAGAAGAGAATAAAAATATCAAGAGTATAAAACATCTTATATTGGTAAAAAACTTATTTCTTCCAATAAAAAAGATAAAACTACCATTAAAAAGAAAGGTGACATCATGAAAGATGTGGAAAAGTTCTATAAAGAATTATATAGCAATAAAAAAAAAGTATCCACTGCAATTATTTTGTCTGAATTGTCCAGCATTTTAATTAAATAAAGAAGTAAGACAAGCAATTCAATCAATAAAAAAGAGAAAATCTCTTAATGATAGAATTCTATTGTATATCTTAATCAAATGAAAAATAAAAAAAATTGTTGGCAAAGTTATATATTAATTATCTAAATGAATTGAGTATTAATATTGATATTTTGAAAGATGATAAAGAAGATATTAGAAATTACAGACCTATCAGTCATTTATCAGTTCTATAAAAAAAAAAAAATTAGCAAGATAATTACAATTCATTTACAGTGAACTTTGGATTTTACTCAATCACAAGAACAAGATAAATTTAAAAGTAATTTTAGCACATTGAATTTCTTCCACATAAGTTGTCATTGTGCTTTGTATTTATAAACTGTGAAAAGGCATCTGATTCTATAAGAATTACTTTAGGCATTAAAGCATTGGATCATCAGGATATTGCCATATTTCTAAAAAAAATATTCATTCAACATGCAATAATAATGATTATATTAAATAATTATAAATAAAAAGATTAACGTTTATAAGGGTTATATCAGAATGACTCCAAATTTTCAAAACATTTTTACAGTAGTTTTACAGAAATATTTTGTGGATTAAAATGAGAAGCTAAGAAAGTTAAGGCAAATGGGCACTATTTAAGACATGTAGATTTTTCAGATGATGTAATTGTTTTTGCAAAAAAATATGTCAGGTCTTCAGAAGATGTAAGATTATCAGATTATTAAGAAAACAAAACTAAATACTAAATAGACTAATGTAATGTTGAATATTTTTCTCAAAATAAAAAAATAAAAATTAGAAAAAGTTAACATATATAAATTGGTCAGATTATTAATACACTTACAAACAATGAATGAAATTAATTATAGAATTAAACTTGAATGGAGTGCTTTTGTAGATATAACTTGATATTAAAAGAAAATATGTCTATCTATTTAAAAAAGTTTTTAATAAATGTGTTTTACCATTTTTTACTTATGGATTAGAGACTTGTATACTCAACAGAAGAGCAATATAGAGACTTCAAACCAATCAATAAAATATAGACATATTTATGTTAGGAGAAGGGATCAAAAATTAAATACATGATTTGAGAGAACAAACAAGTATTACTGACATCATTTAAATAATTTAGAGATTGAAGTGGAACTAAAATGGGCATATATTGAAATCATACATAAGTTTCCAAGAAGTTGTAAAAGACTGAGAAAGACATCACATGTGAAATTGATTAATAAAATAATGAAGTGTGATATTGTAATATGGATAAGAAGTTAGAGAGCAGAGAAACCAGATTACACTTGGAGAGACCTTTATCTTGCATTGGATCAATAATGATTAAAATGATGATGACACTAGATTGACTTATGAAATTATTTGTTATTATTATGTGAAAAACTTCTTTAATTGTACTTTTTCTACCCATAAGTGTTGCATTTTTAAAGCTATAATTAATAGAATAGGCATTGTCTACCTCTTTAGACCAATCTATTTTTTTCTCTTTACTCAATCTTTTATAATCTTTTAATCAGTTTCCATTGGAGCAGCTAATTTTATCAATATATGATATTCCACATTCTCAAGCTATTTCATAGTTCCTGTTTTTCAGCAATTTAAGTTCTATTAGAAAACTCAACAAAAGTAGGTAGACATGAAATAATTAGAAAAAATTAAAAAGGCTGTACACATGTTAATGGCAAACAAACCATAAAACAATCTAGTAAAATAATTCATAATATTTAGAAAATCACTGAGTAACTTTGCCCTTAAAAAATGAAGAATTCAGGAGAATTATCATAGATATAGCCTAATTGATTAAAGCGTCATCTTAAATTCAGTATTCATAAATTTAAAAGTTATTGTTTCAATTTCAGTGCTATATGTCACTAGTCATACTAGAAATAGGTGGAAAATGAGTAAAATAATATCACTTCAAATATTGTGATTTACATTAAAGTAGAATATATTTGGAAAAGTATAAATAAAGTTTGATTTTTTAACCCATAATTCAATTATGTAATAGTATTAGGCCAATATATAAGTACAAGTAAAGTGCCATCATCGGAAACTTTCAAAAAGTGACTAATATTTCAAAACGTTTATTAACCTTATAAACAATGATTACCACACATATAACAATATAATCACTGCATATAGTTAAACTGCCACTTATTACAAAAAATTAACATGATAATTTATATATACAACTAACAAGACCACTATTTATTGCTATAGAGTTTAAATTAATAGCAGATTTAAAATGGATCCTCTTTTCTTCTGTTTATCAAATTTATAATTATATCACAAATCAGACAATATAAAACTATAGTGAATATGTAATGTTATGTTGTAAATAGAAAATAGAAGGTTATTCAAATTTATCATTATAATGTTTTTAACTTATTTGTATCTTCATTTTTTTTTTATAATTTCTAATTTGTCATATATCTATAAGTTTAAATGCATTAAAGAATCACGAGTTCATTTTTTTCTATTATGATATTTATTTTATGAGATTATAAAAGTATTATTTATTATTGTAAATGAAAATATAATCAAGTTTACCAATGTAATATTCTTGGCTTATTTAAATATTCTTTCTGCTGCTGTAGTATCTGATAAAAAAGTGAATGTTGTTTTTGTCTGAAAGCAATTTAAACTCATATATATTAAGTAACAATTTGTATTAATTGTATATATAGATTCTCATAATTTTTTTTTAGAAATATGCATTTGATTTATTTATTATATATGTAAATAACAGTGTTTTATAGGGTTTTAAAAGTATAAGAAATTAATACTTCTCTAAAAACGAAAATTAAAATGTTAATTTAATTTTGATATTGTAATATTTTTGAAGTATTTAAATATTTTTTCCCATTGTTATAGTGTTTGAAGGAAAGTGGTCCAATTTTCTATTTACTAATAGTTTAAACCCTATAATACCAGATAACATTATTGATATATATATATAGGTTGAAAATGTATACATACTGTGATAGTATAGAAAATACTGTCTCACAATTATAATTTAAATTTAGTAAAATTATATCTTTCTAGTATAAACATTTTTTTCTAAAACCTTTAAAATACAGAATAAAGATTGCTGAATAAGATGTGACAGGTAATTAATATAATAACTGAATAATTTATTTTAGTTAACCCTCAATTTCTGTGACTTATAAAAATTAAACTTTATTACATACTGGTATCCCATACCGGTGAGAAATTAATTACATAATATTCAATAAAATAGTTATTTTTAACATTATATATATTTCTATTAATAAAATGTTCTAACACATATATGGTTAATAAAATTTTAAAAAGTTAATTTAAAATATTTTTAAAATAAAACTGTTATTGCTAATCTTTGTTTAGACAATTTTGACAACATTTCTTAATGTTTTCAAAACAATTTGATTTATGATATTTTCCATATACATAAAATATTTTTTTCTAATGCTTTATGACAATAATAGCATGTTTTTTGTTTGCAAATGTTCATCTGATTACTGTCTGTCTTTCTTTTCTTCAACTATGTCAAGTAATGTCATTAGATGAACCTTCAGATCACTAGATTTACACCATTTATATCTTCTTTGATCAGTGAAATGTAGCTAAACTTTTCGCAATTTTTTTAAAAACTCTTCATGTTGCTGAATTATATATGCATTTACTTCACTTATATTTATTATTGCAAAACCATAGACCATTGCTTTATTATTTTACTAGGTGAATAATTTGCCCATTTCCTATCTAACCTATTTATTTTAGTCTTTAATAGATTGTAGTCAGCTATCAATGACTATTTTCCAGCTTAAGTCTAGATTATTGTCATTCATTCTTATTTTCATATTTTTTTCTACAACATAATCTTCTGCCGCATCTTCTTTACCATCATCATATTTTGAATATGCTAAAATATTGTTATTATCTTATTTTGTCACTATTAAATTCATCATTATTATGTAGAAATTTTTATACCATTTTTCAAATTAAGGATTCAGCAATTTCATTTTTGGAGGCTAGCAGTCTATGACATTTTCCCAAAGAACTACAATTAAAAATAGCTAGACATGTGATTTTTTTATATAAAAAATAACATTTACCTTATAGTTAAAATTAAATACAAGTTTAAATTTGTTATGTAAATACAATGTGCCAATATCAGTTACATCACATAATAAATATACTAAAAATTAAATTGCACAAAAAATTACCTACAAGTGATTCTTTGTATCTAACAGTACTAAAAAACTAAGTGCATCATCTTCATGGCACATATATTTTAAATTATCAGCTAAAAAAATTTGTGCCATTAAAGGGTACCATTATATAATGATTGAGATTTAATAAAACTATTAAAAGTTAACAGCTGAATAATAAGTTAGATCTTTAAAAAGAAAATTTAAAAAGCATGGAAAGTTATTTTACTATCCTTCAATGGAATATTACTATTATAGTAAATCAATAAAATAACATTTAGAATTAATTAATATTTATAGTCATTTATTGACAAAAAATAAATAAGGAAAAGATTTCAAAATATTGTAATTAGAAATACCCTATACCATTTTAGAGTTTTTGTATCATAGATGATTTAAGTAAAATTTAATCATATGAACTTATAAAATAGAAGCTTGACAAACTGCCCACAAGCAAATATGTCTGAGGTAAAGAATAGGATTTTTTTATAAAATAGAAAAAATGGCCAATTAATTCACAAAATGATAATGGAAAAATAATGTGGGATTTTGCAACAAAGGTACTTTTATTAGGTCTTGGCTGTATCATTAGATGAAAAAGTATATAAAGGTTAATCTCAAATAATAAGTTATATGGTGTTCAAGAAAGCATAAATGGCTTCCTGAATCCATATTTAGTTATATTCTTGACTTAATTTAATGTCAAGCAAAATGTCATTCCATAGTTCACAAAATAATTACCTTAAAAAGGAAAGCCTCATGATCCACATCAAAGCTGAAATTAGAGTAGCAGTTAAACAGGCCAAATGATTCAATGTCTTGACCATTAAAAAATCTATATCAGCATCATTTTCAATCATTATCAGTCCACTGTAGAATGAAAGTCTCTCCAACTTATCCATCTTCTTCGATCTCTAGCCTTTCATCTTTACATCACACCAGCACACTTTATTTCATCCATCCATCTCACATGTAGACTTTTTCTAGGTTTTTTTTTTACAATTTCTTGGAATTTAGTTTAAGATTTCAATTGTTCATCTATTATCATCACTTTTAAAAATATATCCAGCCCATCTTCACTTTAGTCTCTTAATTCTTTCGTTGATATGTGCAACACCTGTTTATTTTTGCATCCATATATTTCATTTTTGATCTCTCCTTGTTACTCCTAACATGCATTTTTCCATATTTCTATGAGAGATATGAAGTCTTTGTATCACTCTTTTGTTAAGTGTCTATGTCTCAGATCCATAAATAAAAACTGGTAACATACATTTATTAAAAATCTTCCTTTTCAAATATTTTCAATTCTGTCTAGCAAAAGCACTCCAATCAAGTTTATTTCTATGATTAATTTCATCCATTATGTCTCCATCTCTAGATATTTGTAGATATTAACTTTTTCTAACTCACCATTATAAATCTTTATTTTTTTCTTTTGAGAAAATCCATAGAACATTGCTTTAGTCTCTTTAACATCTACATTTAATCTTATTTTCATGTGCTAACTCTTGAAAACTTTCCCGAAGACTTAAAGCATTATTTGAAAAAAATGATTACATCATTTTCAAAATCTAGATTTATTTTTATTCCCTTAACTTCCCATTTTAATTCGCAAAATATTTTTTTGCTGAACAGCTGAAAAACTTTTTGAAGATATGGATTCACCTTGTTATACACTTTTTCAATGTTAATTTTTTTAGTATCATAATGAAATCTAATTGTTGCTGTTGCATTTGTATAAATATTCTTCAGAAGATGACAGTATCCTGGATCTATCTACATCTTAATGACCCAATGTTTTAATCCTAAAGAAATGCTTATTGAATCAAATGCCTTTTCGTAGTCTATAAATTGAAAGCATAATGGCAGCTCATATTCATTGGTCACTTTTTTTAAGTTTTTTTTTTTCATATGTCAAATGCGTTGACCGGGAAGTGAATTCGGGCCAACTATTTGGAAAAATCTCCACTTGAAAATGTGTAAAATAAGATATATATCTAGGACCACTAAAAAATGCGTAAAAGAAATAAAGTTATCCTTAATAAAGCAAAAACAATAAGAACTGAATCCCAAGAAACAATTTTACTGTGTATATATTTATTATAGCATATCTGGGAAATGCAAGGCATATATAAACCTATAAGGTTACAACTGAAATTCAAGAATTCTAATTTATTATTTTAACCAAATTCAAGATCTTATTACGATAGGTTTTGGTTATTTTAAATTTGTATATGTATATAGTTAATTTACACATTTAATTGTCTTTATTTATGTTTATTGATTTATAATCTTTTCTTCTTTTTTTTTTTTTTTTGCTGCGTTTTAACATTTTTATTTTGAAGGAATATGATCTCGCAATTTGACTGATCGAGAGAAAGATGGAGAAAGAAAGGGATTTATTCTAAGGTAATTTTTTCTCCTCTTGGACTTACTCATTGCGTATTACACTGTTTATTTATACCAAAGAGGGGAGCGGCTTATATCAATGTATATAGCCTTTTCAGATGATCTAGATATTTTACATATATTTCTTTTAATTGAAATAAGTCAAAAGAAAATACAGGCCTTATTAAAATCTTAATAATATTTCCACGTTAATATTTTGACTTGATATGAATATTGACATCTCCTGACAGGGTTTTATTAAATATAGTAGTATTTAATTTGGGAAAACTTATTTGTACTGAATTAAATATTCTCAATATTTTATTAAGTGATCTATTTTGTTAAATTTTAAATAATCAATAGATTTTATAACTGAAAGTGATAATTAATACCAATTTTTACGTTCAATAAATGGTAATTAAATGCCATATCCTGTAGAATATGTTAAATTATGCGATGACTATCAGTCAATAACTAAGGTTATACTCTGATCATATATCAAGTATAGTTCAAATCATCATCACATTTCTCTTTTAACTGACATTCAGAAAAATGGTTTAGTTTTTTATCAATATGTATATTTATACAATTAGTATATTTATATTTTGGGGATATTAAAATATAATCAAGTACATGTCAAAAATATAAATTTCTGAGATTCTTAAGATCATCATCTTCTGTCTCCAGTATGTCATTTGTTCTGCCTCAATATGATACATTGTTAAATTATTTGGTATTAAGATATTGTGAATGGGTGTACAATTTTTTTCATCAATACATTTAATGACTCAAAAAAGCATACTATTGATGATGATCTTATTTTGTCCCAGCATTTGCCATACCATTACAACTTATATATATATGTGTGTGTAATATACAAATCAATATATATATCAAATTACAGTATAATTTACATAAAGTATACTGTATTTTGATATATATATATATATTGATTTGTATATTACATATAGTGTGAAACGAATACAGATATCAAACTTTATTTATTACATATATATATATATATATATTGCAATGATTGGCTAATATTTTAATTGAATAAAAAATTTACTATGAAACAATAAGTTTTAAAATTCAAAAGACTCCTTTTTTAATCCTTTATTTAGTTGGAAAATGATGGCACTGAACCAATAACTTAAACAAAAAAAAAAAAACTAAATCAAAAGTAACAAAATATATATAACTGAATTCATTATATGCAAACACATATAAAACGTATCAAATATTTACACATCCATGTTTTATATATGGGCATGCATTTATGCAATAACAGATTAAATATGTGTCTGTGAATTTTATTAATAAATAAATCATTTAAAAGGCATTTATCAAGAAATATATAGCACATTAAAAATACATTTTATTTGGAACAATTTAGGTTGATTAAAAGGGCTATGACTTTAAAACCTTTTCACTCTAACAATTTAAAAGTTTGTATCAGAAAACGATATCATTTTATTAATCTTTGGGAAAATGATAATTTTATGAAAAAATAATTAAAATAAAAGTGTTAATATTATTCTAAATTTTGTCTATTTATGGAGAGTTTTATTTGTCTAAATTGTTCCATAATTTCGACCAAAAAAGGCATAGTTTTAAAAAATATATATTGTACCAGTCAAAAAGAATCCAACACATCAACAAACCCAAACTCAAAGTTGGATTCAAACTCAGGCAGTTCAAACTGAATTCAAACCCAACTCACCAGCTCAGATTAGCATAAATCGACGGCACAGTGCTATGCGCCAAGAAACTAGCTCAATGGTTGGTGAGGATCAGAGACCCCTGAACTGACACTAATATTGGTTAATCAATTAACTAAGATAATTTTAAATCAAATCATATGTATATGTTCGGGTTGCCAACACAGACAGTGAGTATTCACATTAAAATAATTATAAAAGAATTAAAAACTAAGAAACCAAGTGTGTTTAGAAAATATTTAATAATAATAATTTGTTTGGTTTGAATTGTAAATAAAGATTAAATTAATTAATTCTAGTCCTTAAACAAAGTTTATAATTATAATCAGAGTGGCAGTCCTTATTATATGCCAATGAATATTACTCAATATTGGAATTCTATGTCTATGCCCCCAACAAGAAAATAAAAGGCAGATAAAGGTATTCATTTGTAAAGGAAATTAAGATTATTATTTTATACAGAAGAATGTGAGATTTATTTTCACATTCGCAAATCCATTCGTGAAGAGCAAGATACGTATTTTAGGGCATAACTTTAATTTTTATTAAAAAACTTATTTTGAGATAAAACAGAGAATTTGTTGGATTTTAATTTAAATCACTTCATCATGAATTACGAGCATCAGAGCAGGCTTTACTGGAACAGAGAGGTAACAGTGCTGACAAATTATGAGCTATAAAATGAAATTGAAAGATAATAGCTAGTCGATAATTGAAGTCCTATGGCAGCTTGCATCTGACAAGTCTTATGCCCTTTGGCTAATATGAACAGGAGAGGAAGTGCTTTCATCCTCGATAATTTAAAATAACAGAAATATGATCACTGACCAGCCTAACAAAACGAAAGATAGCCCTACGCCAGCAACGTTGAAGATGATGACTTACTAGTCACCATTTGAAAAATAAAACCCAGTGATAGAATGCTCTACGTGATGACTTGATCAATTTAATTAAAGTCAAACGAGCTTTTAACCAAAACTATTTTAACGCATTATAAAATTATATTCATCATGCCCCAAATATCGTGCCCTTCCTGAATATTAATAGACAGTGAAAACAATCTGAATTAGAATGTATTTAATTCCTTTATTGGCCCTTTTGCAAAAATAAAAACATATTTTAACATTATATTTGAATAAATACGCATTAGTGAAACGAGAAAATAGCTTTTTAACATTATGTGGATATATAAACATTTGTAAATTAGATAGGAGCTGGGGACATAGGTTGGAAGTGGAGCTAATAATTTATTATTAGCCAATTATAAAAATAGTAAACATGTAATAATTTCTTTCAACTCGATGATTGATAGAACTTATAAATTTAGTTCTAATGGGTGAGAACTACTATTAGAATTAATATTATATTATTTGCGTGAGGCAAATAGAACAAAGGAGCTCATCGAGTTGGAAGATTATTGGCATATAATTAAAAATAAACGACATTAATAAAGCACACAAATATATATATATATAATATAATAAATGAACCGCCAAGTAAGAAAAGAGAAAGTTTAAAGACTAGAGGTTGAAAGAATTACGATATAAGTTTACAATAGCATGAATAAAAGGTTTTATAAAGATTATTACATTAAAGAATAAAAGAGCTCTAAAGGGAGTGTAAAGCAAAATTCGAAACTGGCCAGAAAGTTTAAGGTTCATTTGGAAACATATTACCCATTTCTTCCGGGGCTGGTTCTTGGTTTACACATCCAGGTTGGTAAAAATGTAGGCATGCATTTAGTCGATTACTGGAACAGCATTTTAGTGGCTTTTCATAATTTTAGCAGCATGATTGGTCCGGAAAAGATTCAGCAGCTTCATTGAAGATTTTTAGGGGACTTCACGAACAAATAGTCAGATTCCTGACATTTTAGCCCTTCACCATGATCGAAACACTATTTAATTTTATAATTTAATAATGCACAGAGTTGACTGCACTTCTCTACAACAAAGATGGCTTCTCTTTTCCAAACTTTTCAGAGCTATATATACTGTCCTCTCTGACGCCTTCAGGCTAGCGCTTCTTTCATTATCAATGTTTTTAGATACATTGGTTGTTTTTAGATACATTCCTTCGATAAGGCTTTCAAACTCATTAACTTGAATTCATTTTCTAATTAGAAAATGAATTCTTAAAATCAGAAAATGATTTTAATTAGGAAATCCTTATCTTTTTTCTAATTAATAAAACTTTAACTGTTGTTTTTGAAAAGGGAAAATCTGAAAGCTTATCGAAAGAATGTAGCTTTTAATCAATAAAACTTTAACAAATTATTTAAAAATAAAATCAAACATTCCCGATGCAATGAAACTTTTAAACAATTATATATAATTAAATATTTACAAATATATACGCACAATCCATGCAGTTATGATATATAAATTCATGAATAATTCTATCATGAATTTATTAATAGAATTGATCAATTTAAATCTGAAACTAATTATTTGAATACCCATTTATGAAGTAAGTTTTTTTTTATGGAAATCAGCATGGATTGAATGTATAAAGCCCCTTTGTGTCAGAAATTTAAGGTTAGTACTATGGTTTGAAGTGGGCTTATGACTAGATGTCATGAAGCTAGGATCGAACTCAGATTCGACTGCTTCAATATCTAAAGTCTTAAGATAAAGTTTTTTTTAAGATGAAAGTGTAAAAAGTTAACTCTTCAAGTTCTCTTTTATCCTTATATATTAGTACATTTTATTCCACATTTAAATACCAATTACTAAACTAATAGAGATAAAATTGTCGATAACATGGAAAAAAACTTGCTATAGATATTTCACGAAGTTATTTTTTTATTTGTTCTGCAGTTTAATTTCTGTTATCTTTATTGAAGCTGAAATATAATTTATTTCTGAATGTAATTAACTCTTTATGACTATTTTAAAGTCCATTATTTTTAAAGTAAAATTAATATTTAAGTCAAAATGAGAAATAAACTAATGAATTTGTGAAAAATAATGGTTTAAAATTTAAATATGGTAAAATTCTTCTAAGTATTTTAATAACTTAATGAATATTTTTAAAAATATATTTTACCAGAAATTTGCAAAAATCAATTTAAAAAACTTTTTTAAAACATGTAGTTGATAATAAAGAAACCATTGTTGGTTAACTGATTCTGAAGAATATATTTCCAATTACAATTTTACAAAAAAAATTATAAACTGGTTAAAGCAATCAGTTAATGTTAAAACATAAATGAGAATTATTCATATATTCATCTATATCCTTAAATAAATGTTTGTTTTATTAATTGCATATTCTGATTTGTTTTGGTTTTTTATCATCAATAAAATGATTAAAATTTGTAAACTAAATAAATAATTATTCCAATAATTATCCCTATTTGCAAAAAAAATTGATCATAATTAAAAATATATTCATAAACTTTCCCATGTAGTCATTTACAGAGATGGATCAAGCCAAGTGGGGGCCTCAAGCAGTAAAAATTCAGGGGCCCTCAAACCCAAATTAGAAAAAAAATTCAAGAAAACTCTCATTAAGTTATTAACAAAAAAGAAAAGTAATCAAAAATTTCACACCATAACACATTAAATGAATTTATTAAAAAATATATTTTTACATGAATTTCCATCTTGCTTTATTTTTTGCAAATTCATCAATTATTTTTGCAGTGTCAATTCAGCTTATAACTTCCTGTTATACATACAGAATGACCATATTGAACAAGGCAAAACTCTCTCTATACAGTAGTGCCACCCTGTGCCAAACAGAGTAATCAATGAATTCCAGAGGCTTGTGCATAAAATTTCTATTTAATGCCTACTCATTCAATATCTCCAGACTAGTTTCTGGCTTGTGGCCATCATCAGTGAGGAGCCTCGGATCCTAGAGCACTGCACCTAGATCTTAGGCCACAAGCCAGAAACTAGTCTGGAGATATTGAATGAGTAGGCATTAGATAGGGATTTTATGCACAAGCTTCTGGCATCCATTGATTACTCTGTTTGGCACAGGGTGGCACTACTGTATAGAGAGAGTTTTGCCTTGTTTAATAACAATTATATGCTAGTACGAGATAGTGATCATGTGATGTTTAGTGGTTTAATGACCATATTATTTAATCTGTCTTCTCCCATAGTACTCCTTAAATTATTTTTGTAAGCGTTAAAACAGAAAACAATCTCTCTCCTGATGCATTAGATAAGGAAATTGTTAAAAAAAATTCAATAATATTTCAACATTCAGAAATGTGCAAGATATTGCTTTGGCAGCTCAATAGATGTCTGGTGTGCTTTTTTATAGTGTCCTTGTTTTTTTTTTTGTTTTAGAAATATTAAAAAGTGGTCAAATTCATCTTCAAAATTACAAACATCAATGTCATTTTTGTAAATATCCTTAAACTTTATTATCACATTATTTTTTTCTTCTATTGATAAATTCCAATCAAAAAATATTCAAAAAGGTTATACAACAACTTCATACATCTGACTTCTTCGAGATAGTTCTGCTTTGGTGTTATCACATATGACATAAAATGAATCGACTATGAACTTTTCTCTTATTGTAAATTCATGTTTATTGTTACATATGAATAGAGAAAAAAGATTATAGTGGAATTAGATATTCCTTTTTGAAGTATATTATTATTTCTTTATAAATGTTGAGATATCCATTTATTAATTCATTGTTTTGAATGAATAAAGCTGTGACCAAATTTATTGTTGGAGTCAGAAAGTATTTGTTTAATTTCCATAAAATTATATTTCCAATTCAGAGAATGTATTATTTTTTTTATTTTTAATAAATGTTGAATTAACATAGAATTTACAAAATTAGGAAATGTTTTAATTAAATTATTTTTGCTTTGGTTATCTGAAATGAATGTTTATCTTCAGATTTCACAATAAATCATAATGTGTCATTGCTTTTTGCTTACTAACTTCAATTTTAATTATTTTGTTATAGAACCATCAATATCAATAGCAGCTTCAGATTTAAAAAAAAAAAATATGGACAACATTAATTGTAATATTTGAATTTTCCATATATTTCTTTGTTAACAAAATAAACAAGAATTATGTGTTCTCTCTGTAAAAAAAAAAAAAAAAAAAAACCGTTTAGTATGATGCAATAAAACCAAAAAACAAAAAAAGGAAAGATCATCTCCAACACTTTATCCTGATAAGAAGGACAAAGACATGGACTTTTTAAAAAAACTGAAAAAGAAACACACATCAATGAAATATAAAATCATTTATGAAGGTACCCCCTACCACTAACAATGATGGAATATTAACAGCCTCATATAATATTTCTCTTAATATAGCAAAAAGGAAAATCATATACAATTGCAGAAGACAACATTATTCTCACAATTAAAGAAATAATTGAAACTATAATAAAAAAAGACTCTGACTCTGTTTTAAAATGTTTACCATGAAGTGCAAATGTCATGCAAAAGTGTATTGATAAAATGACTAAAGATATAAAAAAAACTGTAGTATCTGTGCTAATATATAATAAGTTCTCCATCCAATTTTGATGAATTTATTTTTAATAATTCTTTAATTCTTATGGTTTATGTAAGATATTTGAGTAAAATCAAACATCAAATTATTGATTAATTTTTATTGACAAAATATCTTGAAAGTGATGGACCAGGGTTGATAAATTACCAATGACAGAAAGACTATTTAAATAAGTACAATATTCCATTTATTAATATAACAGCAATAACAACAGAAATTATACTGATGACATTGGGATGATAGCAAGGTTTTACTAACTTTATTTTTAAAAAAATTGTGCTGTACATATTATTTATTTTGTGTTACCCAGAAACCATTTGCTAGCTAAAACTCAGGATGTGTATTAATTCTACTAATCAAAATAGAGTTCATCTTCATAAATCATAATTGTTCACCAAACTTTGTGAAAAAAAAATGATGTGTACATTTACAAAGACTTATTCAACTGTATACTTTCAGATATTAATTGTTTTGTGAGTAATGAACTGAAAAAATAAATAAAAACTATATTTTTTTTACTTGGCAGACTGGTTTGAAAATTTTAATTATGTTCTGACCCATCTACAATGTAAGGATGTCATGATTATTCAAACTTGAACAATTCTTTTAGAGTTCCAAGTTAAATCAGGTTGCTTAAATCTTTATTGTTATAAAGAGATTTTCAACACTTTTTGAATCTACAGCAATTGGAAATAAAAATCAAAGATTTGGAAATATAAACAAAGTATCTTCAAAAACTGGGTGATGATTTTAAAGTATGCTTTGAGAATTTAAAAAAAAATGTACATTTCTGATTGAATTGTGGCATCATTTTTAACAGAATTTAAAAACATTGAATTTAGCTTACAAATTGAACTTATTTAATTGTCAGTTGATATTGAAGTGAAGACACTGTAAAAATGTAACCTTAGCTTAGTGAGCATAAATGTTCTACAAAATATTCCCAAATTTCTGAAATGGATCTTCCATTTTTACTTGCATTTCCAAGCTTATGTATAATTGAATCTGTTTTTAATCATGTTAATTCCATTTTAATAAACAGAGGAATAGGTTAGATATAGAATTACATAAAGATTTAAGGCTAAAACACACTAATATTGATCCAAACATTATTAATTTTACCAAGAGTCATCAAATCCATCTGCCACATTGACAGTGTCAGTCAATTCTACCAACTTAATACAAGTTTTATTATAATGCAACTCATTAGATATAAATGTATTAGAAATAGGTAATCTATAATATAATAAATACTGTAAAATAAACAATCTAAAAGTTACATTGGTGCTTTTTTGTCCTATCATAATTATATAATAATAAAGTACAAGAGGTCGATAAAAAGTTGAAAAATTATTGGGGTTGATTGTCAAAAAAATCTAGAGATTCCTGCTGTAAAGTTTGCATGCCTAAAATTGAAACTATATTTTATTTATATCTCTAATCACAAATATACAATAAACAAATATTGTTTCATTAATTTTCTATAATAAAATTTATCCAGCACTCTTAATTTAGATATTTTATATATATCTATTAAAATATTGATTTTGCAAAATAATTAAAATCTAGGCACAGTTTTAATATTCATGTTTTTATTATTATTTTTTTAAATCTTGCCTTATCGGAAAATAAAGATCTTCGATAAACAAACATTTCTTTGAAGTATCTGTTTACGTTTAAACATAAATCCAGGTAAATTATCTATCTAAATATATATTAAATATTTAAGATAAGTATTTTTGAAATTAATTTATTTTCAATATAAAGATTTTACTTTTAAAATTAATTTGTTAAATTAATAATTTCGAAAATATTTATGTTTGTTTATTTTTTAAAAATATTTTTTAAGTAGTTAGTTGAGTTTATTCTGAAATTTAATTCTTTATTTTAATAAAAGTTTTAAATCAAAATAATCAATGCAATACGCATTAAGGAAGTATAAGCAATTTGTAAATGAATGGATAATTTATTATATTGTCTTAAAAAATTGTTATAAAATATTGTGTACATATTTACACGATCAAGGTGATCTTGCAGCTAGCAAGAACAATTTTGAATTATGTCATGACCATAGTTTAGATTTAATAATAATAATGGTTATTATAGCAACTTGTTTTAAAAAGACATCATCCCATGTGTATGATTATAAATTAAGCTATAATATGAGAGTATAACCAATAGCAAATGTCTTCAAAGAAAAGATTATTGCTTAGTAATTTCACACTTTTATCTGTGATAATAATCTTTATTATTGCTTATAAATCTATTTATATGTAGAAAACTTAATATATACATAACATAAAGTATAATCTTGAGGGATCAAAATGCAAAATCCTTGACAAATACTAACTTATCTACATTCCAGGCTAGTTTCTAGTTATGGTCTTAATCAGTTATAACTTTTGGATCTACAGCTAGTGCACGGGGGGGGGGGGTTCAGATGTAATACACTTTTAACTTAACAGTCAACTTTTACCTTTATTATTTTAGATCTTAATGATTTAACTGTAAATCAACTTTATTATGTAATTATATAGATTTAACACAAATTTAAATTTATTTTTTTTACTACCAAATAAAAGAAACAAAAAATGATTATCCTCAATAATGCCCATATTTATTAGAAGAATGTTATTCGAAATAAAATGTATAATTAAGTCAAGTGAAGAACAAGATATTAAGACTGAATGTTTTCACAACTGAAGTTTAACATATAAAACAAACTTACATAGATAGCAATGAATTTTTTGAACTACAGTTAATAATCAAATATTAAATATAATAAAAAAATGTTTTTTTAATCTTTATGTAAATGTTAAAAAAGTAAAAGTAACCATGGGCTCAACAAACTTAGGATTATAATAAATTGAACCCACATTATATTATGATTGGTATTGGAATATCAACATTCATCTGACATTTCAGTTTAATCTGATTTATTTACTTTCAAACTCAGAATAAATAAATGCAAATATATCAAATTACATAAATGACCAGTTGATTTGTCTATAGGCTCATTATCTGAAAAATATCATAATCTTGCTTATAATTTAAAAATATTTCAAGATGTACCCAATTCTTTTAAATCATAGCATAATAAATAAATATATAAATCACTGCACTATAAGTCATTTTAAGCAAAAGCTCTCAATTAAAGCTAAAATGAATTTTAGTTTTTTATTCTAATTACATCTATTGTAAACTTAAATAATAAATAATTACCAAATAATAATTACCTGTAATACCCTTTACAAATGGTTTTGTGTTTACTGGTGAGGACTTGAGATTACCAACTGAAACCAATGCATCTAAAAAATATTTGTAATTTTTTTTATTGTCAAACTATAAGCTATTAGTGTAAAATTGACATATAATTTATAAATTAAATAAAATTAGCTATTTTATAACTCTAGAAGTCACAATGTGAGCACTAAATAAAATGTATTAATATTAAATGGAAATTTAACAACATTCCTACAAATAACTTTTAATTTAGTGGCTTCTTCTAATAAAAGACAACAAGACTGTATTTTTGTTATACGGTTTTTATTTTTTTTATTTCTACTTTTTGAGACTATTGAATTAACATGTTAAATATCTGGAAAGTTCACTTGTTTATAAAATTCAGAGCAATAAGCTACAAATTGGTTGAAGTAGTGAGATGGCAGTCTATTTATTTTTTGTTTTTTATTTTGTTTGTTATGAATATTGTAACTTCTATAAGTGGAAAAAAATTTCACTACTGTCTATAAAATTCTTAAACATATATAGTTGCTGATTTATTTTCAGTTTTATAATGTCACACAGGCAACTTGGATTTAAAACTTTAAGCTTTAAAATCATTACTGTTGAGTTGCAGGACAAAATTAATCTACCTAGTCATCTAATATTAGCCAGTAAATGAGTATCTAGCTATCATTAGGTACAAGGTGAAAGTTTCAAATTAAGTTTCTCAGGTAAATGTTATTGTCCTGCATTTAAACACAAAATATAAGCATGTTATTGCAATATAATGTGTCTTTCATAAATGGTGAAAAAGATGTTTTACTCATCCAAACATTGAACATATAGTTTATCTTTTATCATCATTATCATCAACAGAAACTATTTGAAAATGAATATAGATAAAAAGTCAAAGAAAAGATAGACATGTATAAAGACAATATGTGAATACAGTGCCAATTCTACCACAGGATAAACCCATTTAGTCGAAATTAGTCACAAGCTTCTGGGTGAATTGTCATTATTTATCCCATTAGTCTTGTTTGATGCCTACCTTGTGATTTCTGAAGTTAGAATGGTATACCATTATTTTATAATTTAAAAAAGACAGTGGATATATGGTCTCATTTTATGCATATTTTTAATGCGATTTTGAAGTTATGCAATTCATGCTGCTTTTTAATACCTTTTTATGTGGTTTTCTTTTATGTGATAAAGATGTTCATATTTCATCTACAATCAGGATTTCCCCATTTTATTTGTATGCATTAAATTTTGCATCCTTTTAATGCCTGTTGGAAAAAGGTTTGGCAATAAATTTAGACACCATAGAAGTTTAGAAAAAGATAATGAAACAGAAGTGGAACCTGTTTGTTTCACAGCAAAAATGATTCAAGAAAGTCTTCAACTTTCTAATCAATAGGAAAATCATTTTCTTGTTAATGACATGAATTAGAACAAGCTCTTAAATTCCAATGAGAGCTAAATAGTTGTACGTCTGGATATTGTGAGCTTCATAAACAATTAGTAAATTATTGTCTCAAAGTTTAATCACTGATTGCATTGTCACCAGAAAACCATTAACACAGCATGAGATCTAAGTTGATGCTAATTCTGCTGTTTGTGTTTCCTCTTGTGGGGAATCTGATTTCTTACCAGTTCACAAACAAACCCACATATTGTCAAATAGTGATAATAATTAAAATATGTATAAAAATGTAAATAAATTACACATAAAAACCTATTGTGAATAAAATTAAATAGTTAATAAAAAAGTAAAAAAACTTTGTCTTATGTCAATATTTTTCAAATATTTGCAATTTTTTATCAGTCATACTTTTTTTTATGTGAATTTTAAAGCAATTTTATCTTGTTGTTTTGGTTTTATGCAATTTTTGAAAATTATGGAACATATCCCAAATTTTTCAAGATAAGTATTTTTGTGCGATTTTTTATGCAGGTTTTCTGTGGAACATATCTACCACATAAAAAAGTGACCCAGGTGTATATGTATTTAAGCTCTAGAATCCCTCAAACAATAATGATAAGTATTTGTAACTTATAGATTTTATATTCAGTCACTTTGTATAGCAGTCATTTTATTTTTGTGAATTAATTGAATAATTTAGCTTCTAAATGAAGAATAAAATTTTTGAATAGTTATTTTTTATTAAATTTTTTCCCAACAGAAAATCAAAAGTTTGCTTATATCAGTATTATTAAAGTTAACTTTTATCTTTAAGTGTTGTAAAAATTTACTCAACTAAAGTTAAAATTCTGAAATATTTTAGTGTATATTATGAATACACTGTACCTTAGAATTTGATTTACAAAATATTGCTTGTCTTTATATATAGCATAGTCATCTATCATCCATTGATCAATCAAACTTATATAAATATAAAATCATATTACTATGGATTATTCTCAATATTAATCTTTTTAATATCATTGTGTAATCTAATCATTGCTGTTGTGTTACAGTTCTAATTATATTCTTTATGTGGCATATAAGAAATATTAAGCCTTGTTATCATTATCAACTCAGTTTATTAATAAATTTGCATTATGCACTTCTTTATATTTCATAAATAATGCCATCAACAATTATAATCTAATAATCATAATGTATCTTCTATAAATCGTATGCAATAATATGAATATAGAATTAATTTTTATAATACATGTGTGTGATTGGAAAAATCCATAATAACTTGGAACATAACAAGAAAAGAAACTCTCAAGACATAAGATTAATTTAAAACAAACATTGACAATTTATTATGACAACTATAATTTCAGAATTTACATAATATTTACAAAATTTAAATTATTCACAATTCAAACCACATATATTAAAAAAAAATATTTACACAAAAACTATCATTATCAATAAATCAAGTCATATACAATGTGACATTGTTTTTATAAGCTTGTATTTACAAAAAATGTAATATAGAGAGTGTACCAATAGCTCAAGCAAGCTCTTAACTGATAAGTACGATAAGAGAAAATATTTAAAATCTCTATTCAAAAAACTCTTATCCCCAGATCAATTGGTTTTGAGCTTATGGCTCACATCAGTGAGGAGCTAGAATGTTCAGACACTAAATCTAAAATATCAACTCAAAATCCAGCACTTATTTCATACATAATATTTAAGTAGAAACTCTGAAGTTTTCAGACAAGAAAATGTCTTTTACTGTCTTCTTGTTTATTGTTGGGATCAGGTTTATCTTATTAGGTAGTTTTTGATACCAACTCTGTTGTAGATTGATTTGTGGATGTGTTGAGTTTTCTTTATTCGAGATTGTTTGTAACATTATTGTTTGTGCCAAAGCTTTTTCCTTTTTTTATGGTTCATGGACTTTTAGAGTGTGATTTTCTGATTGTTGAGGCTTTAACAAGTTTACCGTTCAGACTTTTATTAATAGTAATAGTGTCTGTAGGTAATGCTGAGGATAGGTTTGAAGTAAAATGAGTTTTCTTGCTTGAACTTTTGTCTGCAAGGATTTATATGTTCAGCCATGTTGAGAAATTGAAGTCAAGAGAATCAGTTATATCATCACCATATTTATGGAATTGACTCTTCTTAGAACCATACTTAGAGCAAATTCTAGCTACAAAGCCTTTAATCAAGTGCATTCTCTGAAGGCAATAAAACACTGAGGATTCACTCCTCTGAAAGACAGGATCACAGGGGATCCTTTGAAATATAATACTATCGCAATATCTGTAGCAGTGATATTTTGTTTTAATGTTAGTTGAAAAATAGCCGTATTAGACAATAACTGCTCTCCAGCTTTTTCTTCTGGAAGATATTTGAACTTGCTAACTTTGCAATAATTTATGAACATTTCTTGAAGGTGTGTTTCACTAAAGTTCATAATGCAGTTTTTAATTTTGCTTGATAGAAAGGCAGGTTTAGATAGATCTATATAGCATAGAAACTTCTCTCCTATTGTAGTAATAGACTTCTTAAAATTATTTTTGGTAGCCCAGTTGATAAACTCTTATCGCTATGTAGAGATCATTGGAGTGAGTGAGAATTCTGTGGATACCACTTTCCAATTCCTGTTCTTTCATTGTGTTGAAAAGAGTTTCAAGATGAAATTTATATAGAGAACAGTTAGCATCTGTAACTGCTAATATTAGATTTCTATCACTATAAAAGTTGAGTAAAGACATATATGTTTGTAGGTATTGTACTATTGAAACATAAGTTCAGATCTTTATATTGCTCTCCATTATGATGCAGAGTTGTAAAAGAATAAGTATTAGGTTGGTCTATAATGTGTTCATTCGCTTGTGTTGAATCAATGTCTGAAAAATCAAGCAAAGATGAGTTTTTATTTTTATTTGTGATAATTTCAGAAGTTTGAAAATCTGTGTTTGTTTTAACAATATTTGCATAAATTAGTTTGTTTTGACTTTGAGAATTACTTTCTATGAAATTTTGATTATTATTATTCAATAAATTATCTTGTATATTTTGTAAATTATGTGAAATATTTCCCGTAACACTTTTATCATTGATTCACATATTCTTTTCTGCTATAACGTTAAAATCGGCTTTTAGCACCTCTATCGGTAAAATAATATTTTTGGATTTACCGGAAATATTTTCTAATTCAATCACGGCGTCTTTTAATGTATTTTTATTAGATTTTTTTTGGGTAATTCTTATTATTTTTAGTGTTATTATATGATATATCATCTTAATTGTCGGATGATTTTTAGATCTGAAGAAAATTATTTTTTTATGTTAGTGGACTTTTGTTGAAGTAAAAAGAATCCTCATTACTTCAAATCCAAGTATATGAATTTACAAAAGGGGTCCTCTTCAACAAAAGACCCCCAATAAAACAGCTATTATACGTTTATGAGAAAAAAACTTGCTTAGCTTCAGAAATTGTCTATTAGTAGGTTTATCTCTATTTTATGGTTATTATCTTCTCATTTCCATTCATTATATATATGTGTGTGTGTATTAAAAACTGATGTGAAATCCATTGTGCTCTGTAGGCCATAAAAATCCTATAATCAATATAAGACTAAAACATTTGTTAAATAACAAAATAAAAATTATAGGGTAACTCATCATTGTTTAATTAAATTATTTCAGCATATTTTAATATTCAGACTTAATAATATTGTACCTATTAATCTAGAAAATTCTCCCTCCACATAATTGTAAGTAGGATATTGAGTTCAGTATATCAGTGGAATTTCCAAGTATAATTAAGGAGATATCTTTAGAAACAAGAACTCATTAAGCAGTGACTAATCAAAAATATATTTTCATTTTCTAATCTTACTATCTTCAGACCTTTGATTAATGCAGTGGACAATTATTATAACTTTATTACACTTTGACTCATATTTTTAAAACTAGTTGTGGCAATAAGATTCTGTTTATATAATCCACATTTTCATTCCTTTATCACATTCATAGTACATAAAGAATGAAAAGTCCTTTGTACTGAGATATGGATAAGTAACGAAGATAAAATTCATAGATGATGTGGAGAAGATATCATCTAGAATATTTAATTCAGAGAAATAAAATTATGTTTGTTTAGCCATTATTTGTGCTTCCTTTTAAGTCTTCTGCTAATAGAAAGAATGAACCTCAAAAAGATATTTGAGCTAAAGGAAGAATTCCTATTTAAATATAAAAGTAGATATTAATAATAGAGACAGTGATTGAATTTTGTGTAAACCTGTTGCTATAAAATTCTCAAACACAATACAATTCTGGTAACTAGGTATTTGTTAAGAATTATGACTGGTATCATTGCTACAGTGAAACTCATCTTGCAGAGAAAGGAAGATATTTATTATTAATTGTAGTAGATTTTCTTTATTTATTTACTTAGAATATGTTAGTGAACATTCAGATATTGTGTAATTGTACCTTCACTGTGATATCTAAATTTGTATTCTGTATTCCTAAATTTCTTAGATGTATAAACAAAATGTTAAAAATAGTAGAATTATGTTTTCAATTGTAATTATAAAGATTATATAATAAATGTTTTTGCTGGATAGCATATTTTAACAAAACAGCAATGTTTTTTCCCCATGAAAACCTTAATTTAAATATTGATAGAAATAATAAAATATAGAATATAGTGCCAAATTAACAGAACTTAAATGGTACATAGTATATTGAATTTCAGAATAAATAAATTTTAGGCAGAAAAATATATAAAAACATAGATACAGTCATATTAAAATGAAAGCATATTGTGAATTAGATTAGAGTTGTGTAATAATGTTCATAAATTATTATTATAAGAACATTTACAGATGCAAATTTTTTTATAATTACAAATAATAGTGTCATTTAAAAATAAGACCATTTCACACATATTATTATTAAAAAATGTGATATTGAATAATAAGTTTCAATAGCTATTAAACGTTAACAATGACAATTTAGAATTTGAAGTTGATAGTGCATGGAATTCTATTAAAATGCATATTGCAAATATGAGTAGCCTTTTCTTGTGTTGCTAAAAGTAAAAATCTTTGTTGGTTTTTTGACAATATTTAAATTCTCTAATTAACTAAATAATAAAATTACTAGTACTCTATTAGAAATTTAAAAAAAAAATTTCAATAATTGAAATAAGATTTAATTCAACAAATCATTTGATGACTGAAGTTGCTTTAAATGTCTTTTTTTTTAAATGTTAAAAGGGACACGTGAACTAAAAATTATATTATCTTACTTAAGTGAATGACATTTTGTTATATAATATTATAAATATTTCTAATATAAAAAGTAATAATTTGATCATTTTTTGAGTAATGATACTAAATTGGCATAATTAATAGCATCCTATTAATTCATTAATATTTTATTAAATATGTCCAGAAAGATAATGTTAAATCAATATTATCCAATATAAATTCACCAACCAATTTCTTTAAAAAAACTTGTTCTTTATTTAACTATATAAAAATTTACATTCAATAAGCAACGTTTCGACTATTTCTATCCTTATAGTCTTTTTCAAGCCACTAAGAAAAAATACAAACAATATTATCAATAAATAAATAAATAAATACACAAATAAAACGAAAATAAAAAATTACAAATTACAAATATAAACAAAATAGAATAAAAAATAAAATAAAAATATATATAAATATATAAAATATTACCTTCCCCAAAAAAAATAAAAAATAAAAAATCCAACAAAAAAACCTCAAAAAAATAAACCCTTTTTATTTATACCTAACAATTAAATTATTTAAATGGATAAAATTCCTCAAACTAGTCATTAATTGTTATCTTAATCTATCAGTTTTCTATTCATATATGGTTTAAATTCCTTAATGTAGAAATTTTCTTTTAAAAACCTTTCTTTATAATTATTTACAGTTTCCAAAAGTTCAATTTTGTAATCAGTATGACCAAATTTACACCTATGAAAATAAATTGCAGATTTTTTATCAGATAAATGTTGTTTTAACCTTGTTTCTAATTTATTCTTAGTATTTCCAATATAAGAGATACTTTTACCCACCTTCCAACAATCTAAACATTTAATAATATATACTCCTTTCATTGCCTCAAGCATGTCAAACTTATCATAATAATTAATCATCTTTTTTAAATCTTTCTTTTTCTTATATACAGGAAACAATTTAATATTAAATTATTTATTTATTTTTTTACAAATATTTTTAATTCTAATAAAAATATTTTGTGATACTTTAAAACCTATGTATACCTTATCTAATTTTTTATCCTTATTTTTAATTTTATTTACTCCTTCAATTTTCCTTTTAATTAAATTTAAATTATATCTTGAAAAAATTTTTTCAATAATTTTATTAGGATATTCATTCAAATAACATTCCTTTTTTATTAAACCTAGTTCCTTGTTCAATAATAACTCATTAGAACATATTAACATTGCTCTCCTAATTCTATTTTTTATAGTATTAATTTTACAATGTTTATCAATATCTGAATACCAATTTACAATTAGACCATGACATGTTTTTTTTTCTAAAAACCAAAGTATTAATATTAATTCTATTATTCCTTATAATCTTTTCAATTTTTACATCCATGTATTCAATTTTATTATCCAATTCTTCTTCCATAGTAAAAAAATTTTAGCTTTTCTTTTGTTTCCTTTAAAAACCATGAAATAGTCATCTACATATCTAACAAAAAACACGGACTAAAATTTAAATCTATAAAAAAATTTTCAAAATTATTCATGTATACATCTGCCAAAAAACACTTAAACTACTTCCCATACTTAATCCATTTATTTGCTCATAAAACTTATCTTTAAATTTAAAAATCAAATTTTTACAACAAATCGATAAAATTTCATATACCAAACAAGTATCAATTTTTAATTTTTTATTTTTATCACTAATGTATAATTCCAAAACATTATTTATAGCTATATCTGGATCAATATTATTATACATATTAATAATATCTAATTTAATAAAATAAATATTTTTAAACTCAACAAATTTTAAAAATTCATTTAATTTTTCTATAAAATCCATTGAATTACATACCTTATTCTTTTTATTTTCTTTATTATATTTTTTAAAAATATTATTAAATATCCATTTTGAAATATTTTCATAACAAGTATCCCTACAACTAATAATCAGTCTTAAAGGTATCCCATCTTTATGTACCTTCGGTATTCCTGTAATTGTTGCACATCTAATATCCATCCTTTTAAGCATAAACATTTCTATTTTTTTAATATATCTTTTATTTTCCATTTCAGTAATAATCTTATTAATCTTTATATTTATCTGCATACTTTTATCTTTTTTTATTATCTTAAAATAACTTTCTTTTAATAAATAATTCATTTTATTATTATATTCAGTTTTCTCTATTACTACCATACTAGTAGATTTATCTCCTTTTAAAAAAACCAAATCTTTATATTTCAATCTAATATTATTAATTATTTTTAATTCTCTTCCATTAACAAATTTATATATATTATTATTTATCACGTCATATTCCAATTTTTTAAATTCATATTTAATTTCATTAAACAAAAGGTCTTTATTAATCCCTATATCTATTCCATCATTATTAAATTTATCAATAATTATATCTTTTTTCGCTTTAATATCAATAATTTGTTTACAAATATTAACTTGTCTATTTGGAACATATTTAAGTCCTTTATTTAGAATATTAATTTCATCTTTATTAAAAACAGTATTTGTTAAATTTATTATAAAATTCTCTTTTAAATTATTACTATTTGAACAACTTTTTATTTTATTTGAAATATTATCTATATTTTCCCTAAAATTTTTATTTAACAACAAATTAAGTTTTTTATTATGTCTTTCAATTACTTTTTTCCTAAAAATTTCCATTTTATTATAAAAAATCTGATATAGTAAAAATTCCTCCCTAAATGTAATTAATTTAGTCAAACCAATATATAATACCTTAATCCTCTTTAAATAACATTCTTTCTTAATATATAATATTTTTATAAATTTACATAATATTTTCATTTCCCATTTAAAAATTATTTTATCATTAAAAAATCTTTTAATATTATACAATTTAATGAAACCAGGAATCACTCCATATTTTTTACATTTCTTTAAAAATATAATATCTAAATTAATTTTTACAATTTTTAATTTCAAATTAATCCATTCATTAATACATTTAATACAAATTTTAAACATTCCATAAACCTTAATATTTTTCCTTAAATATCTAATAAAATGTCACAAACTGCATTCTTTAAAACCATGGTAACCATAATGTTTCTTAATCTTGAAAATACCAATATCCATTTCCATATTAATATTCTTCAATTAATTAATTAATTAATTAATTAATGAAATTAAATATGAATTTAAAAAATTGGAATATGACGTGATAAATAATAATATATATAAATTTGTTAATGGAAGAGAATTAAAAATAATTAATAATATTAGATTGAAATATAAAGATTTGTTTTTTTTAAAAGGAGATAAATCTACTAGTATGGTAGTAATAGAGAAAACTGAATGTAATAATAAAATGAATTATTTATTAAAAGAAAGTTATTTTAAGATAATAAAAAATGATAAAAGTATGCAGATAAATATAAAGATTAATAAGATTATTACTGAAATGGAAAATAAAAGATATATTAAAAAAATAGAAATGTTTATGCTTAAAAGGATGGATATTAGATGTGCAACAATTACAGGAATACTGAAGGTACATAAAGATGGGA
This sequence comes from Epiperipatus broadwayi, assembly GCA_028023455.1. NCBI lineage: Eukaryota > Metazoa > Onychophora > Udeonychophora > Euonychophora > Peripatidae > Epiperipatus > Epiperipatus broadwayi. The sequence goes on along the minus strand of JAQFVV010006998.1, from coordinate 127,003 downwards.
TACCTTTAAGACCGATTATTAGTTGTAGGGATACTTGTTATGAAAATATTTCAAAATGGATATTTAATAATATTTTAAAAAAATATAATAAAGAAAATAAAAAGAATAAGGTATGTAATTCAATGGATTTTATAGAAAAATTAAATGAATTTTTAAAATTTGTTGAGTTTAAAAATATCTATTTTATTAAATTAGATATTATTAATATGTATAATAATATTGATCCAGATATAGCTATAAATAATGTTTTGGAATTATACATTAGTGATAAAAATAAAAATTGATACTTGTTTGGTATATGAAATTTTATCGATTTGTTGTAAAAATTTGATTTTTAAATTTAAAGATAAGTTTTATGAGCAAATAAATGGATTAAGTATGGGAAGTAGTTTAAGTGTTTTTTTGGCAGATGTATACATGAATAATTTTGAAAAAAATTTTATAGATTTAAATTTTAGTCCGTGTTTTTTTGTTAGATATGTAGATGACTATTTCATGGTTTTTAAAGGAAACAAAAGAAAAGCTAAAAGTTTTTTTAAAATACATTAATAATATTGAGGAAAATATAAAATTTACTATGGAAGAAGAATTGGATAATAAAATTGAATACATGGATGTAAAAATTGAAAAGATTATAAGGAATAATAGAATTAATATTAATACTTCAGTTTTTAGAAAAAAAAAACATTTCATGGTCTAATTGTAAATTGGTATTCAGATATTGATAAACATTGTAAAATTAATACTATAAAAAATAGAATTAGGAGAGCAATGTTAATATGTTCTAATGAGTTATTATTGAACAAGGAACTAGGTTTAATAAAAAAGGAATGTTATTTGAATGAATATCCTAATAAAATTATTGAAAAAATTTTTTCGAGATATAATTTAAATTTAATTAAAAGGAAAATTGAAGGAGTAAATAAAATTAAAAATAAGGATAAAAAATTAGATAAGGTATTCATAGGTTTTAAAGTATCACAAAATATTTTTATTAGAATTAAAAATATTTGTAAAAAAATAAATAAATAATTTAATATTAAATTGTTTCCTGTATATAAGAAAAAGAAAGATTTAAAAAAGATGATTAATTATTATGATAAGTTTGACATGCTTGAGGCAATGAAAGGAGTATATATTATTAAATGTTTAGATTGTTGGAAGGTGGGTAAAAGTATCTCTTATATTGGAAATACTAAGAATAAATTAGAAACAAGGTTAAAACAACATTTATCTGATAAAAAATCTGCAATTTATTTTCATAGGTGTAAATTTGGTCATACTGATTACAAAATTGAACTTTTGGAAACTGTAAATAATTATAAAGAAAGGTTTTTAAAAGAAAATTTCTACATTAAGGAATTTAAACCATATATGAATAGAAAACTGATAGATTAAGATAACAATTAATGACTAGTTTGAGGAATTTTATCCATTTAAATAATTTAATTGTTATGTATAAATAAAAAGGGTTTATTTTTTTGAAGTTTTTTTGTTGGATTTTTTATTTTTTATTTTTTTGGGGAAGGTAATATTTTATATTTTTATATATATTTTTATTTTATTTTTTATTCTATTTTATTTATTTTTTATTCTATTTTGTTTATATTTGTAATTTTTAATTTTTTATTTTCGTTTTATTTGTGTATTTATTTATTTATTTATTGATAATATTGTTTGTATTTTTTCTTAGTGGCTTGAAAAAGACTATAAGGATAGAAATAGTCGAAACGTTGCTTATTGAATGTAAATTTTTATATAGTTAAATAAAGAACAAGTTTTTTTAAAGAAATTGGTTGGTGAATTTATATTGGATAATATTGGTTTTTATGGACTATATTTTTTAAAGAAAAGAAGAAACATTTTTTCGGGTTTTAAATTTATAATGTTAAATCTTAAAAAAGTGAAGTAATCCTGTTAGAATTCCTATAGAAATTTTACAATGAAGTAGTGATGGATTATTTTCACAACTACTAGAAAATATAAGCATCAATGAACTTTAGTCATCCCAATAATTAAGAATAAGTCTATTATTCTAGTTTAAAAAATTAAGGGAAAATAAAAGACTGCAAAAATTATCATGAAATATTATTATTTCTCATTACAACAAATTCAGATTTAAAAATATTATTGAATACTTTTTTAAAATCATAGATGTCTGTTTTTCAGATTTGTTACAGTTTAGAAAATCAAGAATCATTGTAGGCATGGTTTTGTTATCAATCACATACAAAAAATATTGACCAGTATGTATTTTATATTTCATTTTTAATGGTTAAATGAAAATGGGGAAGGGGAGCAGGGGAAACTCCAACTTTATTTTTCATTTTAATGTTGGTAAATTTGGTGTAGTTTATAGATGACTTCTTGAGATATATTTCTAAGATTTGGAGTATTCTGATGACAATTATTATTATCAATTCAACAATGATTTATAAAATAATCTAACATTTTAAATTCAGTTTATAAATAATTTATTTAGCATTTAGTTTTTAAAAAGTTCATATTTTACCAGCTAGTAATGTAATTTCAGATTTTTCTTCACTATTAATAATTATGTAAGATTTAATACGCTTGACGTATATAGTGAAATTAAATTACTAACTTGGACTTAATAATTAAGAGAAGGCACAGATGTTTTTAATTACAATATGAAAGTAAAACCACTAAACATTAGAGGATACATCCATACTAACTCCAAAACTCCCAAAACCCACAAATTGGCAGTGCTTTTTGCCTTCTTGTTCAGGAATTACCATTTATGCAAATATGAAGAGGATAGTAGGATAAATATTAACAAGTATATTAGTGATCTAATGAAGGTTGGTTACGATTTTGTAACCATCAATAAAAGAATCAAAATATTTTATGAAAACATAAATAAACCAAGAAAGGACAAAAAACAACTTATATGTCTGCCATACATACCTAATATTGCAAAAGAACTAGTCAAAAAATTACAGAATGAATTCACAGTAGGTTTTCGAACCCCTCCTAACACTAATAGAATTATTAACAACTCTAAGGATAAGATTGATATACAAACTACTCCACATGTGGTGTACAAAATGACATGCCCTCAGGCTAACTGTGGAGCAGTATACTACAGTGAGACCTGGGCCATTATGAACAATAGAGTAGCTCAACACAAATACTTATACAAAAGAGTATTAAACAGAAATGAGGGCAGCTCAGTATTTGTGGACCACCACAAAGAGGCTAATCATGAATTTGAACCTGCATGTGCTGAAATAGTTTCCACTGAGAGAAATGACATTAAAAGGAAGGTGAAAGAAGCATGATATATAGCAAGAGACTTGAAGGCAATAAACAGGAAGGATACATGCTTTTATATATCAAAGAGATGGACAATATAAATGAGCTTGCATAGATTTGCATAAATTATTAGATTGGGGGACTATGAATATGGAGTCGAATGCTCTGAAAGTGCTTAGCCTTAAGAAACATTAGTGTAATTTTTTATGAATTTAATTTCACTATATACAGTCAAGCATATTGAATCTTACTGCTAGTAATGGTAAAATATATTCAACAACTTTTGTCTTATTTGATTATCATTTTGAAAATGGAAATCAGCTTAAATGTTTAAGTATTTTACTAGTTGGAAAGGCAAACTTCGATGATAAAATATAATGCAAACTTCATTCTTATTTTGGAATATTGTAATATAGCAATGTTACTTTCTCAATTAATTTAATTGTATATAGGACTATTGCTGTATCAAAATGTTTTATGGAAGACATTAACATAATAAAAGGCATAAGAAAAGATGGAGTTATAATGTTTTGTATGAAAGGATATTGGCAATATCATTATAATAATTGGGTATGCTTTTAGTATGCCGATATGTTAATATTCAATAAAAAGTATCTTAACTTTTTAAAAAGTAATTTATGATCAACTTTATCATTGATTTCTAGGGGGAAGAGAAAGATATGTTATTTTATATTAAGATTATCTCAAATACTCTTTAAAATAGTATAATAATGTTTGCTTTAATTAATAAGATATGAATGAAGATAAAATATAGTACAAGATTGCATTTAGAAAAATTATTAAAATATTATTGTAATAAAAGTTTGTTACGTAAAATATTAAAAGTTTGTTAGATTGCAATGGACGAAATAATAATTAAAGATAATATATGATAAATATAATACTATTTTTATTTATAATTTAATTTAAAACTAAATAAACAGCATGTAATATATAAATATATAATTGAGTTTCTTATATTGAGTTGACTAGATTTCACAATATTTATTTTAACTGCTCGCTCATTTGTCTTTCTTTCTATTTCCATATATGTGTATGTGTGTGCGCGCACACGATATATATATATTATAAAAACCAGTATAAAGTCTGTTTATATTGCTTTTAACTTTTTAAATTTATAATTACATTTCAGAGTTTCTACTGTCAGAAAAGATAACAATAAATATTATAAAATAATATGCTTAATTTAAAATGGTAAACATATGCGGAAAAAACGTTTAGTTCGGTAAATCCCTTGCATTGGTGAATGTAATAGACTTGAAAACAGCATATTGGTTTATATAGATTGTCTTTATTTAATATTGCATCTTCATGGAGAGAAAATACGTATTTGATAATGATTAGATTATTAGTTGTTAAGAACTAGTTTTAATTATTTCTAGATTATTGTGTTTTATGAGCTTATTTGCCATTCAACTTTCATAGTAGGATTGTGAACTATAAAGATTAATCGAGTGAATACATATATATATGTTGATATGAAGATTTTCACTGATTGCATATATAAAAAACATATTTTGCGAGTTCATCCGCGTTAAAAAATTTTAAATATTGATATTCCAACGTTTTGACTTGATCACACAAGTCATCTACTGGGGTCCTACAATCACTGATTTGAAAAAATGTTAAAGTTCCACCAATAACAAAAATGTTAAATTAAGAATGTTTTTTAAAAAAGTCTTTCCAATAGGAGGAAGTTTGCATGTATTATCTTACTTATTGATACAATCTGGCCTTTTAAGTATCTCAATGGCTTCTCTAATTTTGCACTGGTAGAGATTATCACATCTGGATATGATCCTGGTATTAGAAAAATCAATTTTTTGACCTGAATCTATAGTATGGAGTGAGCATGCTGATGATGATGAGTGTTGTTAAACTGCATTAGCATGCTCATCTCTCCTAACACTGATGCGACGATTCCTCATACCTATGTAAGAAGCTTTACAATTTTTACATGAGATTTGATAAACATCATGAGATTCAAGAAGAATTGAATATTTGGAAAGATTTTTAAAAAACATTCTTAATTTAACATTTTTGCTATTGGTGGAACTTTAATATTTTTTCAAATCAGTGATTGTAGCACCTCTACAATCATCTTTCTACCTTTTATCATCCAGTAGATAACTTGTGTGATCAAGTTGAAATGTTAGTATATCAATATTTAAAATTTTTTAACATGGATGAACCCGCAATATATATATATATATATATATATATTTGCAAATGTACAATAAAATTACTAATGAGATAGTCAATTATGTAAAATAACAATAACATAAAAGTAAAAAAAAGAAATAGAGAACTAACAATTCCATGTTTGTTATGTTAGGATAATTTTTTAACTTCCTATCTTATTATGTTCTCCAATTCTAAAAATTATTTTTGACTAGTTCTCTAGGAATCTTTTATTAAAATTTAGTTCCACAAAATAAATGGTATTGTTTGTTGCACTGGCAGATTAATGATATCTAGCTTTAAGGGTATTCCTCATCTTTTTTATAGTTTCTATTTGACGTTTTCTTTAGATAATATGCCTTTAGCATTTCAACACACCTTTCTAAAGGCCATTGAATCATTAATTACTTCTCTGTCTCATTATCATATATTTCCATATATGCAAAAACAACCCTTTGAAATGCATTTTATCAATCTGAGTTGCATGCTACATTGCTTATAGATTCATTTCTATTAAAATTTGTTCAGAGATTTTACTTCTTCTGCCAAATATTCTTGTAGGGAAAAAGCTTGTGGTAATTTTATTACCCTCTTTATAAATCAATATTTTTCACTCAGAATGCTCTTAATGCAGTTGCTTAAATAGTTGAATTTTAACCTAGTTCTATGCCTCTGACAGATAAATATCCATCCACATTTTTTTTTCTAATTACTCCTCTGATCAAAATAAGAACATATATCAAAGTTCTTATTCTCTATGGAAGAAATTCAATAATGGAAGATGTTTAAACTTTCATATCTATTTTCCAAAAGTATTTCTTAAGACAAACTTGATGATCAGCAATAAAAAATGTTATTTCAAATTCTGATCATGAGAAATTGAATATTTTGATTTTTAAAAAATCAAATTAAATCTTAATGCCCTACCAACTTTATCTTTTCTGAGATGCAGATGATCCTTAATATAAATAGAACTAAAATATTTGGTGTATCACAAAGAAGATGAAATGATAATCTATATATTAAAATGTTATGTTTACAGACTACTTGGGACAGAATACTGTAGTCCTATTCCATTAGATTCTGGATTAATTTTACTATTACTTCCTAACTTTTTAAAAAAAAAATTCTTACTATTTGACTAACAACTTTCATTTCGGTCATCACTTATTGCAGAAGATATATGTCTATACAGGGTAATATTTACATACAATACGTATCTAAATAACAATCATTAATAAACTTAAGTCAATAAGAATCATGTTCACAGATTAGTATTGATTAGATTATATAATCAGACTTGGGACATTGTAAAGGCCATATAAGGTAATAAATTTATTTCTCTTTTTCAGATTGGAGTAATTCCTGGTTTTCTTTTTTTCCTTCAAGAAAATACTTTTCTATTTTGTCAGTGTATTTTTTATTATATTCGCACATTTTTTTCTGATATTTATTTATGTACATACTTTTATAAAGTTCAATAACGTTATTGTTAAAAGATAAAAAAAAGTTTCTTATTATTATAGTTTATTTTCTAATAATAGACAAGATTAGTAGTAAGATTTAAGTTATAATTTGATTTTAAAAATATAAAATAAAATATATTTAAAATTAATTTTATTAACTTAATATAAAAGTAAGAACATATATCTACTAATCGGATTATTGCATGAAGGACTAAATATTTTTGTACTTGGAAATGTCAAGATAAATTGAAAACAAATTAAGCAAAAAAGATTAAAAACTAATTTAAGATTACTCCGACAGAAATGTAAAATTTAGAAACAAATACTGTAGCATTAACAGCATTAACACGCATTTAAATATCTAGTGATCGTGAAAAAAAAGTTTCTGCATTTTGTTATCTAAAGAAAGAGACATTACAATGACATACATACACAAACGCACTCAGATATATAAAGAATATATATATTTACTAGAATTAAATCAACTATTTAAAATATTACTGTTCTAAAATTTAAAATATCCAAAGCACTAAATAATAAATAACATGAATATTTTTTTTTAAAAAAATCTCTTTAAATAAAATTGAAAAGACAGAATGTCAGTCGGTCATCTTTGATGAAAGGTTTTTTTAAAAAAAATAGATGAATGATACTGATATTTCAAAATTGTTTTACAGCAATATCCACAAAGCAAAATTAGAATATTTTAGTTAAATGGTAACATCACATTAACAAAGCACAATACAAACAAGTAGATAAATTCAATAGATATAGAAATAATCAAAGTTTCCAGATATCACATAAGATAAATAAAGCAAAAAGTCAATGAAATTTGAAAAAATTCAAACGATTTGCCATATTTTACATTATCTAAGCAATACAAGTAAAAGATTAGTATTATTATAGAATATATAATAATTTAATATGGCTATTAGATTTCTATCTATCCCATATTGGATACATATTCAAAATTTTCATACATTTAATTAATATATGCATTAAATGCAGATCATAAGCACATGCAAGAACATAGGGTATGCATTAGAATGAAAGAATTATAGCATGATTTAAAAACAAATCACAATAAAAACTTGATAGACAGATAGCACACAATAGTAACTATAAAATAATGAAAATAATGTAAGCACTATTTGATAAGTGATATAATGATGACAAGCACTTTTTTATGTGTTATTTAAAGAATGAAGTAAAAATTGACTGAGATGTAAGCAATTTAAGAAAAAGGGGTACAACAATTAAAGCTGTGGGTAAAAAAAATGACACATCATGTTGTGTTTGATGATAAATTATAGGTTTATTTAGATGTTGATAGTGATTGAGTTCAGATATGAACATAAAATGACACCAGATTGATTCAGTAATTTTAATCAAATCTAATTCTGTCACTAGTTATAATATCTGGTATAATTCTCTAATAATTTAATAATGCATGCCCAAAATTTAATATTACAGATTATAAATGGTAAATAGATAATCATTTTTACAATAAAAATATTGCTCAGTCTCTTGCCAATGTTATTTTTTGATTATACATATAAAAAAAATTACACCATCATTAGTAAGATTCAGACTATTTACTCTTAGACTGCCTATCTCAAGTAATAACCATAAAAACCCTTTCAAACTTCCAACACTGTGTTTTGAACATTGAGTTATTACTATTAATCCCAAATATCATTAGAGAATTTTGTTGTTCTAAATATACAGATATCATAATTGTTACGCAAAATGCTCACTGTTAAAGTCATAATTGAGTCTGTCTAATTAACATTACTTTAAAAATTATATAACATTATTTATTTGTTATTTCAGTATTTTTTTTTTTAATTTTAATGCAATTCTCATTTTAACTCACCATATTGTAACTATTGATCCTATAGAAATTAAGTTCTCCATCATTCAATATGCATGCACTTCTTATCAACTTCACTTATCAGATGAGTTAATTAAAGGTATATAACACCTTTATCTCCAAGATCATATTGATAGCAACATAGTTTTCATTAATCATGTTCAAATAAGATAGGGCTGATTTTTATTCACTTTTAATCACTTATGGAAGAGCAAACAATCATTTTACTGTGAAGATATTTTTTTTTGTTTTTGTCAGTGCATTCCTCATCTCAACTCTACCATATTTCAACTATGCATCAGTGTAGAAACTCAAAGCTTGTGGATTGGCATATGGTTGTCATAGGATGAAGGGTTGTACTAATCAAAGCAACAAAAAAATATTTAAAAGTTTATGTTTGTTTTTTAATTTTTGTTATTACCACAATTACAAGATGTTATATCATTAACATGAATTCATTTGAATAAATTTTTAATGTAAAAAAGTATGAATTAAAGCAAATTAACTATTTGAATATTCTGATATTCCTGAAAATAATCTAAAAATTTCCAGAAAGAAAGTGAATAGTTTTGAGGATCTTAATAAGATAATTCTTCAAATATTAAAAAATAACTAAATTCATCAGTTTAGAATTTATTTTTTATAAAAGTACTCGGATAGTACTTTATTATTACATTATCTGATGTGTAGATGATTCTTTTGACTATATTTATAATTATTCAAAACAAAGTTGAAAAAAAAATTTGGTTATTAAACTAGAGGGAAGAGTGGAAATAATGACATGTGAATCAAAACACTAATAGCATTTAAATGAGCAAAAAATTAATGTTCTCAGTTCACTGACCTTGAATATGATGTGAAAGCATTAAAAGTATACTCAATACAATAAACATTATTAAATTTTATATTTAAACTCTGTATGGATATTTTTTCACATTAATATTTAGAATGGCAGAGCAAAACTCTCCATATAGCAGTGCCATCTTGTGCTAACAAGAGCAATCAATGGATGTCAGAAGGCTTGTGCATAAAATCCCTATCTGGTGCCTACTCATCCAATATCCCTAGTTTCTGGCTTGTGGCCTTCATCAGTGAGGAGCCTTGGATCTGAGAGCACTGCATCTAGATCTTAGGATCTAATGCAACCCTCCAGCACCCACCTTTTAACTCTATTTAACTACAAAACTATGAGAATTAAATTGGAAAACACAATTAATAATTTTAATCCAAGCTCAATAGCTTATATAGTCATGTGTGATGTTTAGTGGTTTAACACCAATCCTGCCTAATAGAATAGTGGTGACTATGGTTGTTAAAGAGCCAAAGATACCAAAATGTATGAGTGCTGAATTGAGTTCAGACCCATATGACTATATAAGCTATTGAGCTTGGATTAAAAATATTAATTGTGTTTTCAATTTCATTCTCATAGTTTTGTAGTTAAATAGAGTTAAAAGGTGGGTGCTGGAGGGTTGCATTAGATCCTAAGATCTAGGTGCAGTGCTCTCAGATCCATGGCTCCTCACTGATGAAGTCCACAAGCCAGAAACTAGTCTGGGGATATTGGATGAGTAAGCACTAGATAGAGATTTTATGCACAAACCTTCTGGCATCCATTGATTGCTCTTGTTAGCACAAAATGGCACTACTATATGGAGAGTTTTGCTTTGTTTTGAATTGTTTAATAACAATTATGTGCTAGTATGAGATAGTGACCATGTGATGTTTAGAATGGAAGAGTATGGACATGTTGGTATAACATAATGCAAGTTTAGATTTGATATATTACCATCAAAATATATATTTAAAAAGTTGATTCTTATATGGTAAACTAAATATTTTCATATGTATTTAATGTTATTGAGAGAATTCTAAAATTTAGAAATAAACAACTTTATAAGACAAGATAACAAACAATGAACAGCAAAATGTACTCTATGAGGACAACTGAGAAATAATTAAATATAAATAAGAATTTAATGATTGACAATATATTTTAGATTAAATTATATGAGTTTAATGAAAGAAAAATAAACTATCACTAATTGTGATCAGATGCATCATGTATTAATTATCAAATGATCAGCTGATAATAAGGGAGAAAAGTTTTCAGATATCAAAATAGTTGGCATACCACTAGAGTTCTGTCCTACTTGTTATGCATTTCTTCTGGGGAAAAAATCCAGATACTTATAGTTGTCTAGTAATTACCATTATCGTCATTTTTAGTTATTATTAAGACACTAGAAGATGAAGATTTTGCTAAGTTTACTTCAGTTTCTCTGATCCATATTTTTTCTCCACATCACAGCAAAAAGATTCTTATTTCAACCAACCATCTCAAATGCAGTCTCTTTATAGGTCTTTTACAATTTCTTGATATCCCATCTAAAACTTTATTGTTCATATATTATCAACACATTTAAAAATATGTACAGCCCAACTCCATTTAGGTCTTTTAATTCTTTCAATAATGTCACTATACTATTTTGTTCTCTCACCCAATCACTTAATTTTCAGTCTTGTTACTTTCAACATACATCTCACCCTACCTCATTGAGTAGTAGTATAAAGTCTCAGTATTTTTTCTAAGTATCATACTCAGATTTATAAGTAAGAACTAACAGAACTTGTTTATAAAAATATGCCTTTTCAAACACCTAAGCATATTTTTCGTTTAATAATAGTTATTTCTACTAAAAGCACTTCTTCCAAGCTTAATTCTAAGATTAACTTCATACATTATATTTCAATCTGAACTAATAATCTGTTAGAGTTATTTATAGCTGTTAACTTCTAATTTATCTTTATCAGTCTTTTTTCTTTTGAAAAAATCTATTGAACATTGCTTTAGTCTTTTTTACTATTTATCTTTAACCCTATTTTTTATTTACATCTGATAACTTTTGCTACATTTCCTCAAGCTCTGGAGCATTATTTGCAAAAACAACCAATTCATTTACAAAATAGAAATGACTTAAATAAACTCTATGAAACTTTATTCTATTCGCTTTCCATTTTAATCTACAAAGTAAAACTGCTATAAATAGGTTTGGAGATATGGCATCATCCTATCGTACATCTTTTTACTATTAATCTTCTTAGTATAACTATAATCACTGCAGCTGAATTTTTAGTTATTTTTAGAATATTATAATATTCTCAGTTTATATTTTGATGATACAATGCTTTAATTACTGTACAAATTCTTAATGTCTCAAAATGATTTTTCATAAATACAAAGTATAGTAAAAGGTCATATTTATCGTCTTTTCTATATATTCTCTCAATATTTGGATGTGATTCACTAACAACTTTTAAATCCAGCTTCTTCTTTTTTGGGGGGTATTTAAAATACAAAGTTTGTCACAGACAAATTGAAATTATCTTTGCTAAAGATTTTGTATACAACTGATAAAAAAAAAAACAGTATTAGGTCTGTAATTTCTAATATCTTCTTCATCATCTTTTTAAAACATCATTATTACTAAACATATTTCTTCTATTACCAAGATATTATTTAAAATTTTTGAAACATTTATACTCTTCTATAGCTTTCTTAGTCATTTCATAATTATATTTTTTCTTATATCATTTTTAATTATTTTTATACCATTTTACATAAAACTCCATATATTCAGTTTATTTTAGATCAGTTTTAAATATTTTCATATTCCTTCTTTTTTTCATATATTGTCTTGTTTTAATTGTTAATTTACTGATGAATTGCAGTTTCTTTCTACCAGCTATTTTTGTTGTGGTTTTTAATACAGTATCAGTATCTTCTTATTGATCTCAGTACTTCAAAGTCTGTCAAAATTTTATAATGATTAATATATGATTTTTTTCTACAGTACAGGCTTTTTCATACCTGCACTCCAATATGTAATATATAGGGGGGTTGAACTCAGACATTCGCATGACCCTCAACTATCCACACTATTTCATACTGCTGACACACTTGATCACACACATGTTGAAAAGATCAGCAATCACCAATATTCATATTTTGTGCTAAACCAGCACTCATCAGTTGGTCCAGGTTATCATCTCCACACATATATACAATCAATGCTCAGCTTATATATATATATATATGTGTGTGTGTGTGTATAATGATTAATATAAGTTTTAATTCACATTTATTGAAGTGTTTGTAAAAATTAAAAATATCAATTTATCAATAATGTCTTTTTAATCATAATTTTATTTCACTAATTTTGTATTAACATGTATCTTAATCTCATTAATCAATAATTACTCCCTATGATGTTATAATCTTGAAATACATATTTTTTTTAGTTAAAATATAATATAATTCTGCTTTTTACTTGAATACCCACTTCATTTAATTTTTTTTTTTCAAAGAAAGAAACCTTATTACAGGTTTTCCCTGTCAAATACAACAAGTATGTGTTTTCAACCATTTTTGACACTACAACCAATTTGCCCTTTTATCTTTTAATCATTTTCCAATTCTAGCTTTAGAATCTCCCAAAAGTTTAGTGAGTTTAATAACATTTTACGTATCTATAAAAATATTTTGCTTTTTATTACAATAAGAACTTGTTGAGACATAAACCTGAATTATTTGCATTTGATTTGTTTCATTAAATTAAATAATTAATCTTGCTGCACTATCTGATATATTATTCATTTTCACAATGTTGTTCTTTCACTTTTTATTAGTAATGAATCCCATTCCTCTTGTGCTTGCTTGCCTTTGTATTAAAATATCCACTTTTTAAATCCTTTATCTCTGCATCATTTTTAGCTTTACAAAGTACGATTATATCCCAATTTATACCATACAGTTCTTTTTTCATTTTATGTAGTCTTTCTTGGCTTGTAAGTGGTCTGCAGTTGTAAGCATTTGAATAAAATCTCATCACCGAATAGTAGTTTATACAATAATTAAGAAATTCTTAGCATCCTTTACCTTTCTCCCCCCACCCCTTGTCTTAACTGATGAGTTTACAACCTTCTGGAAAAAAAAATAATACAAATTTACCCTGCTCCAAACTAACTCAATTGTTGTTTTAGTTAAGAATTGTCAAGAGGTTGAGAAGAAATCCATGATGTTTTTTAATGTTGAATTCAGAGGTTAAAATTTAATAAACTTATCATGCTGGTGATGTTATTTTGAGAGTGTTCATCATGTTCATTTACAATAATTATCAATAATTATATAGCATACAAACTGTAATAATAGAATGTATAATTTAGTCATTGGAAATTTGCTCTATTCAGTTTCTTGAAAGTTTTAAAAAGAAATCAAAGTGTCTTCTTTCAGTTTATAGCACTCTTAAAACAGTATTTTATATAAAAACAATACTATTATAATAACCATATAATACTAAATCATTCATGCACTTTACTATTGTTACACACTGCTTTATTTACCACCCTTTTTTACAGTTTACAGTTTCATTTGCCCCATCAATCTTCTTCAGAACTTTATATCTCCTAAGCTCAACTGCTAAATTGAATTTAGCAGTTGTGGTTAGGAGATATAAGTATATGGATGATTTAGTATTATATGATATACATTTGGCAATGCAATAAGAAAGAGTAGTTATTTTACTACTATAATAATGACAAAAGTCTTATAATACTACCATATAAATGATAACATTTTATTTATCATCATTAGTAATGATAAATAATTGTAATTTCACTTCAATTCAGCTAATTATTTTAAGTTTTACAATGACTTTTCTAGTTACATGTTACTAGATTAAGCTTAAAACTAATTGTTGTACAAAGTGTTTATAAAATATAGGTGCAATTTTAAACTTTACTGGCATATGGAATACCGTCTATTGCTTAAAAAAAGTTTCAAATTTATTTAAAAGCTTACTTTATTAGTCTTTATTGAGATACATTTTACTTTTTTATCTTTTAAATTAACTGCATCAATAATCTTTCATGTGTTGAATTATTTTTTTCTTTTTATTAAAAAAAAAACATTTGTTTCTCTTTTTGATTTCTATATTTATTTGTAAATTCTTTTACATCTTTAATAGAATAAGTATTGAAATCTTGTCCTATGGTTAATATAGATTTTCATTTAAACAGTGTAAAATATAGATAATAAATTTATAAGTTTTATTTTCGTAACTTGTTTTTATTTTTTTCTCTGCTAGTATTTTAGTTCATTTATATCGTCTGAAAATAAATTTCAATTAGCAATTCTTTAAATTTATCTAGTCAAAAATAAACATTAGATAAAATTAAGCTTTTAATTCCATTTACGATTTAATCTTAATAATAACAGACATATGACTAAACTTATTAAGATATAAAAGTACACACAAACTTTCTTTATAAATGAAATATAATTCATATAAATATATTGTTATAATTGATAACAAATAAGTAAACAATTGTATAAAATTTTCTTACAGCATTTTTTTAAATTTCTGTTTGTTGTGAAGAAAATATTATCAACCGTAATTACTAATTCTGTCGTTAAAGTAAATTTTAAGAATAGGTTAGTTATTAAGTAAGATCATAAACATTATTTCAAATTTTATGCTTAATGTATTAGAAAAAGTCTTAAATTATGTAAGAGATTTTAAGCAATGGCTGTTCACTATCAACAACACTCAGATGTTATAATTGTTTCTAAAATTTAATACTTAATTGACTTGTTACTTAAGCATAGTTTTTAAAATAGAAATGACAAATGATTACTGTTTTTAGAAATATTGAAAATAGTAATAATCGATCTTGAAGCCATAATGTAAGCATCATCATAACTGCCTTCTTTTGGCTATGTAGTTTATTTTTTCAGTAGAAGGCTAT
Organism: Epiperipatus broadwayi; assembly: GCA_028023455.1. Taxonomy (NCBI): domain Eukaryota; kingdom Metazoa; phylum Onychophora; class Udeonychophora; order Euonychophora; family Peripatidae; genus Epiperipatus; species Epiperipatus broadwayi. The sequence continues at coordinate 111,379 of JAQFVV010006998.1, read as the reverse complement.
GATTATCAGTATATCATTCCATTACTTACTTTTTTTATTAATCTGTTATTTAAGCTACTAAATTCGAAATTATAATGAAATAGAAAAAATATCATTCAAAAATAAAATATTTTGGGAAAGTAATAACTACATGTTTTTTTCAAAAAATATGCTTTAAATTGTTAGCACTTTTCTATCAAATATTACTTATAATAATACCCTATGCAATTTGTTATAATAGTAGAAAGAAGATTCTAGAAAGCCCTGTCACATTCAGTGTTCAAACTTCTTATGAAATTTTACACAATCAATATCCATGATCTGAGATTTATATAATATAAAAGTTGTATATATTATCAGTTCTAAGCAAGCTTAAAAACGTTTTATCAGCTTTCTAACACTCGTGCAATTGAACTAATGTATCCATCTAGTTACTTACCTATTAAATAAAAACAGAAAAAATACTTTAAACTCTCATCACTTACTATTTGACTATCCTCAAAATTTTTACTCTTTTTTAATAGCTTCTCTATGCTAGAATGTTGAATAAATGTTTGCTTTGCACAGACTATTATTTCAAAAGCTGTCTATACCTATACATATATTTATTAAACTGAAGTAGTATTATAGTAATTGCTTTCTAAGTAATTCTGATAATTTAAAGTATTGTAAATGTTTTACCATATATAAACCTTATATTTTTTACAAAAACAAACAAATATATGTTATTCATACAAATAATCAAATCAATGTAAATATTTAACAAGGCATTTATATATTATCTAAATTGAACATGGAAAGTAAATAAAACATAAAAAGTAATTCGATTTTATTTTATAATAAACTATTATATTATTTAGAAAATTTTTTATTTATTTATTTTAAATAATTTTTTTAAATTAAATTTTTTAAGTTTTCTTTTTAAAGTTTATTCAGTTTTTTTGTTGTTGTTAATAAAAAATTATTATTAATTTATTGCAATTTTTTTTTTTTTGCAATTATAAAATAGTATAAAAACGTTCTGAGCATGCTCAGAAACAAATAAATAAATTCTGAAAGCTATTTTCCAAAAAAAACTTTTTTAAAAAAAGTCTGAAATGACTTTCATCAAATAAAAATAAAACTCTTAATTTAGTCAGTTAACTGGAACTGCTGTGTTCAATATGTCTCTTGCATACTGAAAATCACATAAGGCAACTAACAATAAAAAATTAGTATTAATTTGTTATTCCAAAATGGCTACTGTCAGTTATATTATAATCAAGAATGAAGTAAAAAAATCGCAATCTCTTTTAAATTAGTTAAAGCCTATTAAACCATCTTTTATCTAATGAAGACTAACAAAAAATACTAAAATATTCTGTCTTCATCCACTGCATTTGGCTCCAATCTTCTCATGGACATATATATATATATATTGATTTTTAAAATGTTCATATAAAGACATCAACAAAAATAATTAACAAAAAGAGATAGAATACGACAATTATAAAAGAAGAACTGTACAATAATAAATTGAGAGAAAGTATATATGAGTGTCTGAGTACAAGCTAACAGCACACAGAATAAAACTAAATAAGATAATTTGTAATGATGCTCATGTAGAAGAACATATACATAAAAGTTATGGATTCAGATGTACAATTTTCTACTTTTTAATTTAATAATTTTTCAAACAGTATGTTAAAGACACTTGAATGGTGAATGTTCAGATACAGTGAGGGTTGAGCTTTCTGTAGTACCAATGATTCAATTGACAAAATGGAAACTTATTTAAAAATCAATTAGAATTCTAATAAACCTGAAAACCTCAAAAAAATAATTGGAATTTCCTAAATAACTAAACAAAAATTATTATAGACAAATATGGTTATAATTGGAGCTCTCTAATTTTATAGTAAATATCAATCTGCTTCAAATCACAACTATTGGATTACAAAATGGTCAAAATATATTTAACATTTATTATTTGTAATTAGCGGAAATTGAACTCAGGATTTTTCAGTCTATTAATTCTCCACTCCAACTTAAGCAATTGATACATGTGTATCAATTTTCTGAAGTGGAGAAAAGAATAAATAGACTGATAGATCCTGAGTTCAAATAGATAATAAATGAAACTTCAATTAACAGCACATATACTGACTTTTTACTGATTTATATTTTAATAAATATGGTAAACAAATGATAAAATTAAAATGTCAATATTAACAAATATTTTTAATAAATTCAATGATATTATCATGACAGCTAATTTTTATTGACTTAATGATAAATCATTAAGTGAATAAAAAATAGCTGATTTTAAAGATTAGAGGCATAAAACATTTATTGTTTCATATCAAAAATGTATTTTGATAGAAGATGAGGCTAATTAATGTAAGCAGTTTTTTTTGCATCATACATTTTCTCACAGTAATTCTCAAGCAATAATGAACATAATACATAAGAAAAATCAGTGACTGCACTATAGTCTTCTCAGCACAATAATAATAAATATTGACATAATAATGAGAGTAACTGAAAATAGTATGATAGCATGGTATAATATTTAATAGTGCATAAATATTTACATTATATCTTTCAATGTTAAATAATACTTTTATCAATATATTTAAAATAAAGAAAATCATTGTCAAATTTTATCTTTACACAATCTTATCTGTACACTTTTGTGTAACACATACAAAATTAAAAATTTTTAAATAGAAATCAAAAATAGATTTTTCACACAATATTTATATATTTAATGTTTTGATCAGAGACCATCCACCTGCTTTTCTTATATTTTTATTTAATGGTAGATGTGTTACACAGAAAATCATGTAATGTATTATTTAAGCAAAATGACTGGCTAAACACAAAAATTGCACTCAACTGACCAAATGAGATCAATTTTTACTTTTCTTGATATAAATGCATGAATCTTCAGCTCTTGTGTCTGTCCTCATTTTACAGATATAAATTAAAATGATCATTATTGCAAATCAGTATTGATTGTTTCACCAATGAAAGAACAATTTCTATATGATCTAAAAATGTATAAGCTAAATCATGTATAATTGCCAAAGTTGTATGCACTACCTAATGTGAACTAGAATTGAGTTACAAGTATAGCACAAAAGGTATCAACCAAGATCCATGAAAGATAAATGCTGATGAAATTAATTCAATATCAATATCTCAAAACATATTCAAACTGAATTCCACCTAGTAACACTGATTACATGACATATCTATATCTTCCAAATTGTTTCAAAATGAAATAAAGATATTCACTATTTCAAAATAAGAATAATGTAACCAGTTTTATTTCACAATCATCAGTCACATCATGATTATCATTAAAAGTTATTTAAATAAGTTTTCATAATACTCATGAATTGAAACAAAGTATTGATATATAGATATTAGTATTTAAAGGTACAATATAAATTATTTTTAATACAATAAATAAGGAAGTCCATGATGCAAGAAAGATTATAAAATTATAACTTCTTTGCAGATTTACAACTTAGCACTGCTTTCAACCAAGCCAGTTATATTCATAGCACTAAAGATAAGTATGTAGAAGAATGAACTTATAGGTTAATTAATATGCAAGTTTCTGAATTTATTTATACCACTTTTGTATTAATACATTACATGTGACTTTTCTATTTATCATGTGGTTGTTATTTGTAATAAGTTATACCTATTTGTATTTTCTCTTTCAATTATTGCACCCAATGCAAATCACTTTTATGTTGATTGGTTTGAAATTGTAACCTGAATCAATCTTATGCCCAAAAAATACTGACTTTATGTTGGGATATATCTGTCTATATATTTATTCTGTGATAATCTAGTAGGATAGTGGGTGCAAGACTCACCATTGTAACTTACTTTGCAAGTTGATTCATTGCAGCTAACTTTACAGATTCTTTGGAGAGCCTGGTTTGGAAATAACTTATCTTTGGTGTTATTTTATAGTTAATTGATATTTAGGAGGAGTCCTGAAGCCTAATGTTGAATTCATTCAAGCAGACTGTCTTCTATTTTTTATGATGCATCCAGAATACAAGAAAAGCTGATTCATGCATTATTGTTATTCTAGTTTACAGATCTGGCATTTAGTATAAAATAGAATGTTTTAAGAGCTCTAGTTAAACAATTATGACCATATCCAAATTGAGCAGGTCTATTATATAGTTTTAAATATTTTCTCTTCTGTCTGCCTCAAACTTGCATAACTTATAATTCTGTACAGAAACACTTAAAGCTAACTAACTTGTGTAATGTAGGAGTGTGGGAATGAAGGTGAATACCATCAAGAATGATGATTGTTTTTATGATTATTTTATAATATATTTGTGCATTGGAGTGTTGAATGCACATGTCCACAGATTTTATTTTATTTGATGTTTTTTCATGCTCTATGGTTTAGGCTAAAGTGGATAACTGATATAGCTTATCCTGTATATCAATAATAGTTTTCTCTTTGGCATAAACCTGCACATTGTCCATGTTACATATGTGTTGAGGTGAGAGAGCTATAGCATTCTGTCTTGGGATGACTTCCATGTCAAATTGTTTCAATACTATGCTACAAATCAGCCCACTTAGTGGTAACCCCATGGGTCAGCCATGTTTCATCATGCAAAATCTTCTGTTGAACAGGGTTTTGATGCCACCATCCAAGCCTGAGTCAACTAATGGGTTATTAATTGTGTCAATGGATTGCAGGTTTGTGTCACTGAGCCATAATACTTCATTATATTGAATGAGCCTCTGGTGATGATTACATATTGGTGAATTTAAGAAGTGTGTAAAATCAAATAAACATTGGATAGCAAATTCACTGAAACCAATGTTATCTATCAGCCATTTGGCTATTAATTTGACTGTTTTATAAAAATAAGCAATCCCAAAGTCTATTAAAAATCTGAGAGAGTGATTTTCTTAGTGCATTTTTATGTTTGTGAAAATTCATGGGGGGGGGGGGGTAGCAGACTCCTAATAATCTGTAAAATTAGCTGCAATAAACTAACTTGCTAGTCAAATTACTAAATTGTGTCTTTATCCAATAATAGTGCTCCTAGATTAGTGCAGCACAAATATTTAGACAAACATGTTAAAACATACCTCAACATAAAATCAGTATTTTTAGAGCATGAGATAGATTTATACCACAATTTCAATCTACTCAATATCAATGTGGTTTGTACTGAGCACCATTAAGCACAATGAGCAAAAACAAAAATAGAAAGAGACATAGTTTATTGTAAATAATACCCACAGAATAAATAAGAATGTCTTATGTGCTGTATTATCATGCAAGTGGTATATGTAAATCCACAAACTTGCATGCTAATTAACCTATAAGTCTTCTCTTCTACATTATCTTAGTGCTAGGAACATGACTGACCTGGTCAAAAGCAATGTTAGCTGTAAATCTGAAAGGATAATCTTTCCTGAATATTGGACCTTCTTTATCTACTGAATTTACAAAAGAATAAGGAAAGATATAAAAGATAGATTGAGTTATAAGTAAAAAAAGTTTTAACTCAAAAAATATATATTGTATATATTTTTTTTTTCAGAATGATTCTTGGTAGTATTCTGAAAAGATATTTTGAATCTTTAGAATTGAGATAGTTAACTACCTTAAGCATAAAGAGACAAAATATCATCTTGACGTAATTATTATCTTGGGACATTTTTGAATAAAAATATTTCACACAATATAAATGTGCTCAGTTTATACTTAATGGCTTGAAATGAAACACTTCAAAACTATTACAATTTTATATAGAATGGTTTATTTCCACCAAATGAGTCAATATTTTTTGCCTTACGTAAATTATCGTTGTGATATAATGATTGATTAGGATTTGAAAAATTGAAGCACAAAACTCAATTTACACTTCCGATGTTTTAATATATTTAACCTTCAGAATAATGAAGATTTGTGCATAGTTTTATTAGTACTAAAATACAATTTTTTGAGATTTTAAAATCTTATCCTGATACCTTTTAGTTCAAGAATTATTAGAAAGCAATATCTAACTAAAAGAAACAAACTATTTCGGATGTTCTAATAATAAGGAAATAAAGAAAATATTGAAAATACAGCAAAAAAAATCCAATTAATGTTGTAACTCTGGATATGCATAGATACACTTGCATTAAATCAAATATGTACATGCATTAAGTTGAGTTTAATTTTCAGACTGCTGACAGGTTTTATAACTAGAAGTTAGCAGATTTGACCTTCAGATATAAGAATCAGATGAGAATGATAAGTAAATAGTACCTGACCAAGATTATCTTCTGTTGTGTTGTAGGATAGCAAATTTGTTAACTAAAAGCTAGATACTCTTTCTGATAGAAGTCTTTTTCTGTTCATTTTTTTCTCCTCTTCATACATTAGAATCGGATCCAGTCATCATTATCTATTATATCATCAGCCATCTCTGTATTACTAGTAGTGGCAAATAGATTATGTGTTTGCACAATCACATTTATATTTTTAATTATGTGAACAATATTTTGAACTCTAATTCCTTTTTACCTTTTTTAAACTCAAACATTGGAGAATTATGAAAGCAATGTTAGTGACATTCTTAAAAGGCTGATATTCTTAGCTGTTATCATTGCTTGAGAGAATGTAATCACTAATGTGTCTGTTTGGTATTGGATTTGAAAGTGAACATCCAATTGGCACATTTATGTTTATACAGCCTTATTATCTCTGCTTACCTCAGAAGTGGAGAAGGACTAGAAAATGTGGCCAAAAATGGCTTGGTTTCTTCAATCAGCTAATTTGTTATGCTTAATGAATTACTCATCACTACACTAAAAATTAAAAAATTAAAAATCCATAATAATGGTGAAGCAGGTTATTAGTAATAACATAAATATTATAAATATATTTTCCCTACTATAGGTGATATATGCTTAATACGCACTCTTCAAAACCAGAGTTGAGGATTGCACTTTTGGCTAAGGAATTTTGTGACGATTTAAAATTGATATAACTGCTCTTACAGAAAGAGAAAATTTAATAGAATAAGATGGATGACTATAAGTTTTTGGAAAGGCAGATCCGTCAGTGAAAGTAAATTACATGGTGTTCAATTTGCAGCAAATTTTAATTATAATTTTCAATATCTGGAATTTCTCATTTTCATGAAAGGCCTTACATAATAATACAAATGCTCATTTTTTTACCATCATATGACAAAACTTTAGATAACTGTTTTACTTCAGACTATATATTAAATTATCCCTTTTTTCTTGAAGACTTTAATGTATGTTCTTGCTACAAGTAGTAAATATTGGCCAAAAAGTTGTTGGAAATAATGCTGTTGGTGTAAATTCAAATGTTCTCTTGCTATTGGATTTTTGAAAAACACATGGGTTAACTATTTGGGAAGAAACACAATTATAGAAAAAAATGGATGCATCCTCACTTAATTTATGGCATTTAAGAGATTACATTATGCTAAGGAGTCAAAATATAAAAGACTTTTATATGATGTGAGCAATCAAAAAAACAGACTGTTGAATGTTATATATTAATAAGAATCCAAAATTAAAGTGATAGGGCATTAAAAATTAAATCATATTCCAATCATATTCATAAGAAACTGATGTTTATTTTTTAGAAATTACATTGTAAATTTTAACAGTAATTAAACACTAAAATTTACTAATTTGGCCTTTCAAATTGTTATATTGCTTAATCATGAAATTCTCATAAGGAGTTTGGTATGAACAAAAGTAAATCTATTCTTCAGTTAACTAAAAAGATAAATCATGCTCTGACAATAATCTCTTTTATAAATATTTTATTATTAGAAAAAATGTTGTAATTTTTGCAAGAGGCAGAATAATAAATGAGGAATTTATGTTGTAAAAATGATTAGTGGATTTTTATTGCAAAGAAGATACATATATTTATTTATTGTTGTCCCTCTGAAACTTTTTGATGCATTGAAAGTAATATATGGACCTGAGAAATAATACCATAATTGTATTAAATCTAGAAATGGAATACACTTATATGATAACAGTGTTATTTTTAATAATAATGCAAAATTTGGAATAATGACTTTTAATGATAATCTGTTCATTTAGATTTAAACAAAAATGTTCATCTTAGTAAAGTCAAGACAATACTTTGTAATTTTAAAAATGAAAGGCTGCAAGGATTGATGAAATATATAAAATTTTAAAATATGGTAGTGATATATTCATTTCAGAAACATTGGAATTTTTTTATGATTATATTGAATAAGGAAGTTGTGTTATATGATCTTAAGGATGCTCTATTGATTCAATTTTTAAAAATACAATATTGCAGTAACTATCTTATAACATCATTATCACTTACTACAGCAAATGTACTTTCAAGAATTTTGTTTAAAAAGCTGCTTTCATTTATAAATAAATGGTAACTGGAGAGTTAATGCATTTTTAAAAAATCAAAAAGTCTGATAGATATGGATTTTGTTGCCAAGTTAATGCAAGGGAAAATATCAAGGATAAAAGAATGATTTATAAATTGTTTTTATTGATTAGGCCAAGACATTTGGTAGAACTGGTCTGAGGCATTATTTAAAATTAGTTGTTTATCCTCCAAAATGTATTCATAATACAACCTTTATATGATAAAATGAGAGGAAGTGTTATTACTACTGGTGAAAAATCTAAGATATTTGAAATAAACTGTGATGTTAAACAAGGATGTGTATTTACTCCTACATTGTTTTCAATTTTTAGGACAGTGGGTTTTGGAATTGTTTATAGGTGATTTAAATAAAGAGGGATAAAGATATAATATAGATTTGATGGTGGAAATTTTAATTTAAATGATTAAAAGCAAAAATTTATGAATGTCTTTTTGGATTATGTTAATGTTTGTGTTATTTTTGCTAATTCAAAAGATAATTTGCAGAATATATTTATGTGTTTTGAATTTTACATTTAAATAATTTTGTTTGACAATTAATGTTCTAAAAATTCAAGTCCTTTATCATCCAATAATGGAAGAAAAGCCCTCAGCAACTTCTAGCATATGTGTTTATTAACATGATAATATAAATTAAATATCTTGATAGTTTTATAAATAACAAGCTGGACTTAGATTATTGGTGATATCAAAACCAATGAATTGTTGCTGTTTTTAATAAATTTATATTGTAAAATAATTATTGCATCTACATTAACATTATATAGCACTGTTAATTTATCTAATTTATTGTATGGAATTGAAACTCGAATACTCTATCGATGTAATTTAAAACTTTAGAAAAGTTTTCTTTAAGGATTCTACAAAGTTTTAAAAATATAATGACATGATCATAAAAGCAATTAACAGTTTTTTCAACTGGTTGATGTGACATTATGGAAATTCATTATTGTAAAGTTACACCTTCATTGGATTGGGAAAATAAAACAAATAAGCACTTCAAGGTCTTCTAAAGGAGTATTTTATGCTGAACTTGCTCACAGTTTTCCTAAGAGTAGACTCCTCTGCATTATAAGGATTGTCTAAAGACTTTCCAAAAACTGCAATATTGACTGTTTTCATTTGGAAGATGTGGCAGAAAATGAAATACAATGAGAGTTACAAATAGATATGGTGTTGGAATATTTCAGAAAGAAAATTTTTCTCCTGAATAAATTAAAAGATAGCATCACAAAATATCAAAAAAAAAAAATTGATTAGCATCTTATATATATTGACTGATTTATGATTCTTAGATTGCTTTGTATAGTTATTGCAAGCTCATTTTATTGGGAAACTTTGCATCTTTATGAGTAGATGTTATATGTATGTATTTGTATATTTATTCATCATTTTGAGACATGCTTTTAGATGCAAAACTATCAAATCATTGTTTTTAATTTAGCATGAGCATACAAAATTTTTGACTAAAGCTCCATTAATTAATAGAATGTTTGATTGACTATTTAAATTTTCTTTTTCAAGAAAATTCTGTAATATTAAAAAATATTTGAAATTTTTTTATTTAAATTTACAATTGTTATTCTTAGGAGGTCAAATGTTTACATTTCAAATATATATTAACTTTGTCAAAAAATATTATTGTAGCTATAGAGATAATTAGATATAATAAAAATATTGTTGATATATTATGTGCCAGAATAAATAAAGTATCTGTAACTAATAATGTACAAACTAAATTGACACAAACATTGATAACCAAAGATAAAATGTATAAGACCAAATTAAGCACAGATGAAATGAGCACTTCATCATATGAATGGTGACAGATGAGATAAGAAACACTTATTTTATTCAGCAAGCATTTATAAAATGCATAATTGTTATCAATTAAAAAAAATGGAATACTGAAAACATTCCTGTACTAAATAGATATGTTCAAATACTCATTGTAAAGAGTAAAAAATGTGGAGATTTCAGCATATTAATAGTGCAATAGTATTTACTCCTCATCTATCTTTCTGAAAGTACTCCTCGTGTGGAAAGAATTTCTATAACAAATATGATTTGGCCAAATAGAAATCAAGGTTAAGTTTAGAACTAATGAAGACAATATTAACAATAAGTAAAAATTATAATAATGGCTGTAATATTTTTTTTACAATACGATTATAAAGACCAGAACTTACTAGAGAAAATATTCTCGTCTGACAAATATTGTTGATATAAATATGATGGTGAAGAGTTCCTCTCTATATTCACATCTTCATAATTATTGTTTATATTATATTTCTTTTATTCTTTAATAAAATGTTACGTTAGAATTTCAAGTAATGTTTTTTACTAATTTTGGTAGGTAAGATAAATCTAAAATAAAGTATTTTGAAAAAAATCTCTCTTTCCATACCATTTGGACTAAGGAATTTGGTCAGTTTAATCGTATCAATCATTTATAATTACTGGAACAGATTAAAATTTTTGTCTATAATTGTTTTCAATATATAATCATTTATTAAAAAATAAGTCATTGTTATTGTCAACTTTAGTAAAGTGTTATAACCACCAGATGATACTCACGTCACTTTTTGTTTTGAGGTTGGCGTTAATATCATTCGTACATTCACTGTATTTTTATCAACTTTATCTGAACTTAAATTCTAATCAAATTTTTAGTTGACAGTTTATAATAAATTGACAAATAAGTGTTCCATATGTATAGCTTATATATATATAATCGATAATTAAAAAATTCATTGAATAATAGCATTTTCATTATAAAGACTACCACCTTCATTTTATCATTACAAATCATATAAGTTTTAATTAAGTATTATGTTATTCTTTTCAACTATTTTTTATTTAACAATTAATGTTTAAATGTATAATTATTTAAAATATGGCTACATGCATAAATGATTTAGAGATACAAATAAATGGTTTAAAAACAATTACACTTTATTTAATGAACCTAGTTCCCTTACATAGTTTATTACATTGGCAAAGTAATAGAATCCAAAACTAAAAGTTCACAGGTGGTTACTCAACTCTATCATTTCTATAACAAACCTTCCATGGCTTCCCAAACAATGGCCCATAAAATTGTTATTAGTAAATCTAGTTAAAGCTATTCACTGTTATTATCCAGATCTTAAAACAATTGTAAAATGGAATTAAAGCTTCTCTACAATTTATTAGTTACAAAGCTTTCTTAAATGATGTAAGATTCAAACTGAGAAGAGATAATGTAAACACTAATAATTTATATTTTTCAATTATTTGTTTCTATTATCATTTTAGCATATAAAATCTTGAGAAATCTTAAACTAACTTTTTAGCAAATATCTTGACTTACAGGTTACATGTTCAAATATTTCTTCTTGAAGAATGTCAAAAACCAAAAAGCTTATTTATTTAATTTCTCAAAAAACTTATTTAATACATTTTTTTTACTTGTAATCTCACAATGTCAGTCAAGTAATAAATTTTCTTGTGATATCTGTAAACATAGTATAAAATTTTTCTACAAAATTAATAAATTCAAGAATTCTTGGTAAAAAAAAAAGGTACATAATCACATACAACTTTTTACTGTTTGAAGGTTATTCTATTTATTAATTAATATCTCTTGATTGGAATATCTACAGATTTTTTATCATGATTATGAATATTTATTTATTAAAAAATCATACACAAAAACAGACTATCTTTGTTTATAAACCTACCACATCTATTGTAAGCTGGAGTAATCAGTAGTTAGTAAATGAAAACTAATTTATTCACCTTCAATTTTGTATTACTATTTTTCTTATATTTTTATCAATGAGTCCTTCTGCAACAATGGATGTTGCAGCCACTTTAACTGTTTTTTTTTTACTATCAATCTAATAATCTGAAATTTAAAACAATGGAGATTTTTATTCCAAGCCAAAGTTTTTGTATAATTATATAGATCTGACCTTAGGTGAGTAACAATATTTTAATAACCTTGAATTCTATTATAATTGTAGGCACATTGTTCCCTTTGTTAGGAATGTTAATACTAATATTTGATTTTTTATGTTTGACACCTTATAAACTATAGCAGTATTTTTTCACTACTATTCTAGTCTCATCTATTATAGTATATATTTTCTTTAGTGCCAAATTTGAATCCCAAATTCTTATCAATACAGACTAAAGTTAAAAACAGTCTGAGTGAAGATTATTAAACTGCACTGTCATCTTATAATCACAGATTAGCTTTTTATACATGATGCTAGGGAAATAGAGAATGAAAGTCTTCCTTTGTTTATACTATTTTTTATAGAATATAATCTATAGAACACATATATTTAAATCTTATTAATAAATAAATATCTTATATTAAAAATCAAATGATTTAGTAATGAAATGATTTTTTGATTTTTATACAATATATGCATATATTTTCTTCTTAAAGACAAATTCGAATAATGTGGATCTAATATAATGATCGAATAATTACACTTGTTCATTATCTAAGATAGTTTAATATTACTTGCTATGACAAATCACAATTCATTCAAATATCTCATTATGTAAGGCTGCACTTAAATATGCAAATATTTATTATTTTAACTATTGATTTTATTATTGTAAATAACACCAGTACATGTAATATTACATTTCTGTTTACATAAATAGTTATCTATGAATGTAATCATCTAACAGTATTAAAATAGAATTTTATTTATTATGTTTTGTCCTTGAAAATTATTGATATGTAATAAATGTGATGTCTAATATATATTTATAATTGATTAAATGTAAAATATTATATTCAAACAAAAATGTTGTAAAATATTTTTTATGTGTTAAATAAATGACTTTTTTCCTAATAAACTTAAAATTTAAAAAAGACATTCCCAAAATAGAAGTAACTTTAAAGAAAAATACACTAAAATAAACAGAAATAAATATTTATTAAAAAAGCAACCTATTTTTATCTTAGGAAAAACAAAAATTTTAATGAAAAAATGCGTTAATATAAAATTAATAATAATAATAAATAGTTCAAATGAAAAGTAGCAATAAATGACAAAAGTAATGATATCAATATGATTCTTTAGATAAAAATCTTTGATGTTTTAAATATTAAATATAATATCATCAAACTGCATCAGTAGTTTTAATTTTTTTTTATTCGAATATATAAATTTACTACATAATTTAAAATTCAAAATTAAAACTTGAAGTAAATATAATTAGTTATAAAGAATAGAAGCAATTTTAATTAAAATCAAAGTTATTATTAAAATTAAATATTTTAAAAAATATTTCAATTTTTTAATATTAATAATAAAAAGTATTTTAATTAATCTTGCAAAACAAACATTCATCAAAACAATATTTATTTACACAATATATTTTAATACGTTTTCTTATCTTACACTAGAAAGATTTTAAAATTAAAGTAAATATTAAAAAAAAATTTAAAAATTTTTAAAATGCATTCTTAAAACAAATGCTTTCACCTTTACAATAAATACAAACAATAAATAGTACTGCACACACAACAAGCTATAATAAGTTATTTCATTCTGCAACTGTAAGATTACTAGATATAAAAAATGTAAAAAAAAAAATCTGAATTATCTTTTATTTCATTATAATCTTGTCATTAGTAAATATGTTTTATCTATTTTTAGTAAAATTTTCTTTGTGTTTTAAAAAAATTCTACTTTGTTCTCAACTTTCTAATCTTACTAAAACTGAAGATGATAGTTTAAATAGTATAAGACAATATATTAATAAAAATCATATTTTCAAAAAATAAAATATTTTAAGGACTATATATTATAGGACCATCATTTGACTCTATTTTTTCACTATTTCCTAGTATTGAATTGACTGTTCAAGTTTACCATAACTATTATCTAAAGTTCACTGATTGATCAAAATGTACTATAAACTTCATTGATCAATACTACTAGATGGTACTACTATTATTTTTACACTCCAAATTAGTTTTTTGTTTGTTTTTTTTTAAACAAAACTTTAGCTCCAGTGCATCTTCTAACTGTAACCTTTAACATTTTTCTATGATCAAAATAATCTAAAATTGAAAAATATTCTACGGTTTTGAATTCAGGCAATCTGCTTGTATAGGTATAATCACTGTAAAACTTTATACTTTAAGATATATAGTTGCAGTAATTATATATTTTAATTAGTTGTTTTTGCATGCATATATATATATTGTAACAGTACGTATCCTCTCAATGAGATAAGTTAAGGCAGTCGTATCTCACTATAATCAGATTTAAGGTCGCCATATAGGATGCCATGAATGATGTGATTTAATTTTAATATAAAACTATATCTGTTCCAAATAAATAATTTATTATTAAATTACTAATATAAATTACATTTAAACCACATCAAATCAATCTTCACTTTAATTGATTTAACCGTTATGCTCAGATTTCAAACTCGGTGAAGTTTAACAATTGACTCTTTTCAGGGGTTCCTATCAATACACTAGAGTAGTAATAATAAATCTCACTAACTCTTTAAAATTGGTTTTATGAAGTTAATATAATAATCAATAAAGATTATATATTAAATGTTTGATCTTATTTTATAAAATCAAATAAATAAATAAAACAAATTAAAGACTTCATTTAGTTTAATATAAAACAACAATTATTTGTATATCTACTATCTTATATTTAAAAAATAAATATATTCTATTTACCCATTGTAGATATATTTTTAAATTTAGAACACTACATGATTTAATAGTTTAAAAGATCATGAATAAAGATTTTGTAACTTATATAAAGTATATGTATCTAAACTATCATATAGTAATTAGATTATACAAATAATTTAATTATTTGTATGTAATATTTTCATACATTAAAATGATTATATGTAATTTATGATCATATATATATATATGATATATATATATATATATATATATATATATATATATATATAATACCAATGTTAATCATCTATCCAACTATAATAAACAATAGTTATTAAACTATTTGAATTAGTACAAACAAAATAGTATCATGTCATAAAAAACATGTAAATTCAAAAATAATTTAATTTCTTACCTCTAAATTCACTCTATCCTTTTAATATCTTTATATGCCTTTCCCATGTTAATATTTCTTATCCCATATCTACATTTTTATTAAATATAAAAAAAATATTTTAAATTATTGATCTTCTTTTCTTATTTATTTCTTTAATGAAATGAATTTAATGATAATGAAAACGGATTAATTCACCAATTGTAATTTTCAAGAATGGTAATTATAAAAGTTAATGAAATAGTCCTAGATGTTCTTAGAATTCACAAATTAAAATCCTTTGAAAATAAAATTCTTAATTCCTTGGTTATTATACATTGAAGAAGATAATATGAGATTTCAAGTTGATGTTTAGTTTCCTCCTTGCATATAGACAGCACCTTCTTTTATACACAGTTCTTTTATTAGCAATTATAATTCCATTTCGAAGATATAGCTTATATATAATTTTAAAAGCATTTGGAAAAAGTTGTTACTCATATATATATATATATATATATATTTGATTAGACAAGTGCATTTTATATATTCTACAATAAAATTAAGGTTCTATTCTCTTTGCTTTTTTTATAATGTAAAGTTCATTAATTTAATTTATTTGAGGTTTTTGTAATTTTTTTTAAAACAATCTTTATATTTAGAACTCCAACTAGAATGGTATTTATAGTATACAAAAATATATTCAAATTAAGTAATAATAAAAAAATACACAAAGTCACTTTAAATAAAACAATGGGTTTATCTTTTATTTAAAATATGTATTTCTATCTCTTTTTTAGAGTGACAACAATAACATAGAAGAACAAAGAAAGAACAACTCTTCCATTTGATTTCTATGAAACTCATGTTGAGTGCTATTTGATATTTCTATATTACTTTAAATTGGATTTATGTTCAAATGAAGACCATTTATATCATAAGACTAAACAAGGCATAATAATAGTAATACTTTCTAATCTCTAAATACTTCAACATTGGAGATTCATTCTTAGGGTAGAATTACACTAACTTTTCAATTCTAAAAAAATTAAATTGTCTTCAGACTATGCTAGATATATCTGTGTTTCTCATAACTACATTTCCCTTCACTGGGATACCCAAATATAAATAATCTCTTAGAAATAATTCTTTTTATTTAATGATCAGCTTTTAAATATGGCAAAAGCACTACTACATTTATCTATATCACCCTTAAGTTCATAAAGTCTAGTAGAAATTTTATCATCAGATTATAGTGGCTCTGATAGATACTTTTTAATAATAAGCACTTATGAACAGTACATGAATCTTTATGATTATGAATATACATATATATATAATAATTAAAACAGGTTATAAATTTTATAACTTGTTTTTAAGCTTGCATTTTATGATCACTAGATGGAGCTTACCAATAGCTCTAAAGAAGCTTGGTTTTTATAAGTGCCAAAAGAGATAAAATTTAAAATCTCTATCATTATTCTGCTGGTTTCAAACTTATGGCTTATGTCAATAGAGGGCTGGGAGACTAGAAAGTAGAACTAAAATACCAACTCAAAAGTCAGCACTTGTAAAACACATTTCTATCAATTTGAAAGCATAAATTATCAGACAGTTAAATGTCTTCAAATCTAGCTTGACAAACAAAATAACTGTATAGGTCTGAATTCAGCTCAGTTTCACCATATAGTAATAGCCTCTGTAAAGTATAGCACCTTTGAAGGTTTTTGCAATGCTATATATTGCAGAGGATATTACTATATGGTGAAACTAAGCTGAATTCAGACCCATATAGCTATCTAGTTTGTCAAGCTGGATTTTATGACATTTACCTGTCTGACAATTTCATGCTTTCAAACTGACAGAAATGTGTTTTATAAGTACTGACCTTTGAGTTGGTAAATTAGTTCTAGTTTCTAGTCTCCCAGCCCTCCACTGACATGAGACATAAGCTTGAAACCAGCTGGTCTGGAGGTGGAAATAGCAATAGACATTTTAAATTCTATCTCTTTCAGCACTAATAAAAACAAAGCTTGTTTAGAGCTATTGGTAAACACCATCTAATGATAATAAAATGCAAGCTTAAAAACAAGTTATAAAATTTATAACTTGTTTTAATTGTTATAAGTGTACCTTTGAAGGTTTTTACAATGCTATATATTGTGGAGGCTATTACTATATGGTGCAACTGAGCTGAATACAGACCCATATAGCTATTTAGTTTGTCAAGCTGGATTTGATGACATTTACCTGTCTGATAATTTCATGCTTCAAATTGATAGAAATGTCTTTTATAAGTTCTGATTTTTGAGTTGGTATTTTAGTTCTAGTTTCTAGTCTACCAGCCCTCCACTGCTGTGAGCCATAAGCTTGAAACCAGCTGGTCTGGAGGTGAGGATAATGATAGAGATTTTAAATTATATCTATTTCAGCACTAATAAAAACAAAGCTTAATTAGAGCTATTGGTAAGCTCCATCCAGTGATCATATATATATATGAAATATTATAATAGTAAATCTACCCTCATGTTTCTGTGATTATATATATATATATTCACACATGAAATATTATAATAGTAAATCTACCCTCATGTTTCTGTGATTATATATTGTAGCACAATGCTTTTGGCACTTGGTCTTATTTAACATTATTTCTGCATAAAATTAATGTTATTATTTAGAAAAATAAATAATAATAATAATAATATTTGGTTAATAAAATGTGCTATCCCTTTGCTTAGTCATGGTTTGTGTGAATAAATAATATGTTCCCAATGCAATATCATGTTTTTTTTTTAAATGACATGAGTAATCTAATGAAAATATTGTTATAGGAGCAAGTTAATATAATTTAAAACAAATTTAATAAACTGTAGTTAGTTCTTAAGTGGTTATAGAAAAAAACATAAATGTCAATTAAGTATTTTTAAGATCGTCTTGTTTTAAGAAAAAAAAACTTATGATAAATTCCTTTTTGAAGAAAATAATGTTATGTGTAATTAAAATCACAGGTAATTATTGTTGGTTTGAATGTATTTATTATTTTCATTTATTAAACTACTTTGTAATACATTTTAAATAATATTAAAAAATTATAGTATTGTAATAAGTTATATTTTTTTTTGTTTATGTTATAATCAAAAGACTTTTTTTCTTTCTTGGTAGAGATTGCTAGAGTTAAAAGAATGACCAATACATACTCAAGTCAATTATTTTTTATATAGTCTGCTTTTATATTTCAGAGATAACAATATTAAAATTTTGTAACATTATTTTCTAATTTTTGGTAAAAATAAATTTATAATCTAATGGAAGTTCTATCTACAATGTTTGGCTGAACAGTTTTGGTAAGATATCCTGAATCTCTATGCTATCTTTACTATTTAAAAACTTTCTACATTAATAATTATCGCACGTTTTGAAGTTGGATTTTTTTTAAAACAAAACCCAAAAAAAATGAAGAAATTAGCTAAAATTATTAATCAAATTCTTATTTTATCTAAATTAAGGAAAACAAATATTTTTCAAGTTAAAACTAATTATCTAATAACTTGTTCTTTATTAATATTTTTCTGGTATAGAAAAAAAATAAGTAAAAAAAAATATTAGAAAATAACTAGAAACATTTTTTCCTGCACTTTTTAAAAGTATATCGTCTGCATTTATAAAGAATGAAGACACTTTATTGGAATATATTTAATTGACTACTAATTGTCTAGGAAAATAATAATCATAATAATAATAAACTATATACATGCATTTTTTTAAAAAGGAAAAAGAAGAACTTTCTTGAAATAAATGTGAAAATTAAATATACATGCATTCTTTAAAAGAAAAATACTATTTGGAAAATAAAGTGCTAAGATTATGAAAGATAACTTAATATCTTTAGTGACTTAAAAATAAAATTAAATTATATATTATACTGTATGCAATGTGGAATTTGTATAATTTCATCCATTCTATAATTCAACTGCAGTTATTATCATACTAATCTATAGAAAAAAGTGTGCATTTTCTTCAAGGTTTTAGCTAGCTATGTATAAATAATGTGTATGTTTATTGTCAAAGTTATAATATTCGTTTTCTTTAAGATCCAAATCTTATCATTATAATCCAACTGGGAATTAAGCTTTATTTTTACTATTTTTTAAATTTTTATTATTATAATTGCCAAAGAAAAAAAAACTTTTAATTGAAAAAAGAATATGTTTATTGCTTCCAATGTTTTGTAAAATATAACTGGATGGAAACTCTTTACCTGGATGGACAGCTCAGCAGAGAAATAGTTCTGCTAATGAGATAATGTGTATTTATTTATTTAATGTTTTTTTTTTAAAAGAACAACAAATTGGTAAAATTTTATTTTGTTTTATAATATTACTGTATGTTAAGGTTTATATCTGTCATGTAATATTTTAAGGATCTTGTAATGACAAGTGTAGATTGTACTATCATTATTTTAGGTTAAGTGTTTATTTGATATGAAGTAATACCTATGAAATATATCTGATTTATTACGTGCAACTGGAGATAAGAACTTTGCATGTGAGGTACTTAAAGAAAAATGTTTTATATTTTAACAGGTAAAATTGTATGTAAATTTATCAGAAGTAATGATAAGAAAAAAAAATGCTATAACAATATATTTCTTGTTTAATGTTTAAACAGAATTCATATTGTGTTAATTAAGTAGTTTAGTAACAGTTATTCTTTAATAGTATGTTTACTTTATTTTAGTTTAAGCTTGTATACTATACATTGCTGTCAAATATTCCTTCATTAGAATTTAATTTATTATACTTTTCTGTATTATAATTCATTGGTTTCAGATATTGACTGAAGTATACATTGTAAGATAGGTTTATTATTATTAGTGTGTTTTGCTATCTTGCCTAAGTGTAGAGTTGGTATATGCTCAATATCAGCATATTTTAATATTTATAATGTATTTTATTTTGTGGACTGAAAATGATCTCCCCAAAATACTTTATTTTTCCATGAGAGGATTAGTTTTTGATATAACATTATAGTATTTTGATAGTCAAGGTGATCAAGTCTCGTGATAGAAAACAATCAAGAGTTTATAGAATATTTAGTATACTTAAGGTTTTTTAATCCCAAGAGAGAATTATATTTGGTGCATGTTCATTTCATTAGGTGGTGAAATATACTTCACACCTATGCACTTTTTATACTGAGAAATAGGAAAGAAACCACCAAATGTTTCAGTGTCGTATTTTACTCCGCAAACATTAGTTGTTATTTTGCATTTCTCATGTGAAATTAAAGATATTTTCACCATAGAAGGTGTAGATTATTGTACTCTTTAAAAGTTATGGCAAGCTTAAATATTAGGTTTGAGGTGTTAGTTCCTCAAGGTGCACTTTAGTATCAGTAGTGCCTTAGTAATTGAGATCAATATCTGTATTGTGCTACTGAGCCTTGTTGGTAGCCAATGGAGAAAGTTAGTTTAAAATTGTGTATTTTAAAATGCTTATTTATTGTAAGAGGGTTTGAACACAATGTTTAGTGTTAATTAATAATTAAAAAATATTCTTAGTTTGCATTAAGACATCCATAATTAAAATATTTATCATAATTTAGGAGGACATTAAGTTATACATGAAAAAGTGAGGGGGACTTCTGATAAATGACCCATAATTCATAATAAGTTATGTAATTATAAACCATAACTTGGTTAACTTTATTAGTAATAGATTTAATATTTTATAAGGATTATATTGAACCCATTTTATTAAATTACGCAAATCATATGTAATTATTTTTGTGTACTTCATATCATAATATTAATAAATAAAAAACAAAAATAGTTAGTCAATAACTCAAAGTAAAAGATTTATAGAAAATTTACTAAAATTACAGATTAGGGTATTGGTAAATTAGATGCACATTTCATCTAGTTAATTCAGTGTAATAGCATGACTTCAAACATGTATGAATTTATAATTTTAATTTATACCCGAATAGTAGATAGCTTAACGTGATAATTTATGTTTAGTATTAATGTAATATGTAATGAATTTGTGTATTTTGTTTAATTCTGTGTTAGTAATAAATTGTAGTCTTTTCAATATTCATTGTGAATTCATTTTTTTTTATGTGCCAAGAATAAGTGTGTTTGCACAATATTTGCACATCATTTTCTTGACTCTGAAATCATTTCAAACATTAGAAATCTAATATACCTGATAGACATATCTATGCAGATCTGAACATTTCAATTCATTTCATTTCATTTTGATGATAATTATTGTGTAAAATTGCAAACTTCAGACTAAACATTGTAATTGTAAAAATAAATTTATTTCCAAATTATTAACTCTGACTGCACACTATTCCAATTACATTTAGTTAAATTGTTGAATTAATTAGTTTTAGTTAATTTATTGTGTTGTCATGGATGATGGAAGGATATAAAAAGTACTCTTGTCTTTCTATTATTATGGTAGAGATTCTGGATAAGAGGCTGTATTATTCAAAATTTCATATAATTATTTATATCATTATTGATTATATTTATCACCCCTCTAAATAGTTATAATAGTTGTTATGATATGTGAGGACACATTAGCTGTTAAGTGAAGTGAATGTTTATTATAGCCTACCAGAATGTCAGTCATGTGTAACAGCACAGTACTGTAGAGTATTTTCCTAAAGTAAACAAAGAAACCCTGAGATTATTATTATCATTATCATTATTCGTTATTTAAGAAGTGATCTATTATTATTGATATTACAATTGTGGTGTGCTTAAAAGAATTTAATTTTCAATTGTGCTATAAGAAAGGTATTTCCAGGTCATATTAGCAAATAATTTACATAATAGATATTTTTTAGAAACATTAACAAGAACATGAGAAGTTATCATTATTGTTTAAAAGTGTTAATACTTATAGCTCAGAGAATGTGTTTTGGTAAGGAGAGGATGTTATTTTATTCTAAATTTTTAATTAAGGAATGATTGCAGTTTCTCTTTCTTCCCAAGATATTTATTTTACTGATGATAATTTATTTTATGATTTTAATTTCTTTCTTTGTCTTAACTGTATATCTCTACAGCTGAATTTTTATAACTAACCGACTGCTGAGCATAGGCTGCATTTGCATGTATAGATCTAGATTCACTTAACTGGAGTCATAAAGTAACAGCTATATATTTATTAAATTAAAAATGTAATATTTCAACTAAATTAAAGTAGGTTAGAATTAGGATGCATCATAAGATGCATCAATCTTGTACTTAGTTAGTTGAATATTTTACTAAGTTAGAAATAATATAATTGTGATAGGTTAGAAAATTCAATAATATCAATTAAGATACATCAGGCATTGTACTTAGTTAGTTAGTTAGTCGATTAGGAGTCTCACATTTAGATTTGTTATAAGTAGAATCACTTTATGGAGGTTAGAATATATACATATATATATTGTACCATGAAGCAAGGTATATGTTGAAATTGTTCATTTATAATTATTAAAAAAATAAACATTTTCATAAATAATGTAAGAAGTTTTAAAAGTGATAATAAATGATAAAATTACTGTCAGTAAATGATAGATATAAGAACATCTCATTTAAAGAAATAATTAAAAGTTTAATGATAGGAAGTTTAATATAAAACTTTAGAGTTTTTAAAAAGAAAAAAAGCAAAAATACTATTAGCCTGGGGGGTGGGGAATTAAACCCTGCAATATTTGTAAAGTTTTACTAATTAATTTAAAAGTAATTCATGGGAGAGAATTTAACTATAAAAGTTTAAAAACAAATCTTTTACATGAAATTAAATAACTCTTTTCATTTAATTTAAAGAAAAAAGGTTTCTTCCCATTATTTAAAAATATATGTCTATAAATAGCGAAGTTGTAAACATAAAGGAATAGTAAAATGTGTGCGTGTTAATAAAATACAATATGCAAGTTAAATATTAAAAAACAAATGAAAGCATATAATTGTAAATTCTCTCAAATATTACAAATACTCAGAAGTTATATAAAAACAGAATTATCAATGGCTACTAAGTAAAAATTCATAAACAACAGGAATTAGCTATGGCTATTAATTAAAAACAGGATTAATTAATTAATCAAAATCTTCTCAAAAATGAAATCAAAAGCAGTGTATGAATTTCCAACAATGGATATAGCTGGTGAATATAGAAACTAATCTTAAAAAATGACAACAGGTCTTCACATAAATAGTCAGTTTTCCATCATTCAATCTGTTGAGTTTAGAATCAGTTTTACAATCAGTCTTCAGTCTGTCATGTCGCATAACCAAAGACAGTGTTTTTCATGTATTTAAAGACAATGCAGTGTTAGCAATCATTGGAAATATACAGCCAGATTCCAGCCTCAGTCCAATGGAACATCAGCAACCTGCCCGATAAAAGTGATGCCTGCCTAATAACTTGAAACCACCAGAGATATCTATCTGTCTTGAATAATTGCGTCATGAAATAGCAATCATAGGAATCTCCCCAAAAACCCTCAAATCCAACTGGTTGGAAAAACTCATGTGAAGCAGCAAACAGCAAGAATTCAATATCCAAAATCCTATAGATAATAAAAAACATTTTCTTAATCTAGTTCTGATATTAATGTAGCCATTGCAATAATTTGAAGCCTCCAGAGTCAGTAAAACCAATGAACTCTATAACATGCATAAAATGAACAATTGATATGTGTGTGTTTAATGTCACATATTTATTTAATGCTTTATGATATATTAACTTCATGTATTTAATGCTTTGGTATCTTATATTTTATTGTATGAATTAAGAGTGTGTGTATGATCATTATATAAAATACCATTGTTAGATTAATTAAGTAGTTTAAAATTATAATAGTAATCATTTAGTTAAAATAAACTGTCTTTAAACTTAATACTCATCAATCAATTTTTTTTACCACTAATTAAAACAGTAATGCATTATATTATTCTTTTGATTGAGTTAGCTGGGATTTCTTAGGTACTGAATTAGTTCACCATCATTCAGGGCATGTTAGTTCTTGTAACTGGTTTACTCTGAAACAAAAAAGTGCTTTGAATGATAGGTGTTGAATTCTGCACCTGAGATCTATGTCCTTCAAACATAGTCACAGTTTTATATATTTTATATATAGCTCTGGTTTGCACATGGGTACCTTCTGGGTATTATGCATCTCTGCTAAGGGGCTGTGGTGGTGCAATGATTAAATTGCATTGGTGAACATCAAATTAATAAATAACTGTATCATATTTTTTTTGTATAAAAGTAAGTCTTACAATTTTGCTTCCACAAGTTTAGATTTTATTAAAGAGTTAAAAATTCATGCTAGATGTTGTTTCCCAATAGATCTATAACCCCACCCAGTTCATCTGCTTTCCCAACATGGGACCAGAACCAACATATGACTAATTAATCATATGTCAAATAAAATTAAAGAAAATAACAATTTAAAAAATGCTAAATTGCATAATCATAATTAAGAGTTGTAAAGTGGTATAACTTAAATTAAAAATTGACCAAAACTATTTTATTTTCTTTAAATGAAAACAGAGAATTAAAGACAATTAAATATTTTGGGTGAAGTTAAGGCATTGAGGATAGGTAGAGAGAAAAAGGGGGTGGAGTCAGTCATATATTTCATTTAAGAAAATAAATAAACAGTTAGTATTTAAATTTATTGAAATAGAAATTTGTTTCAAAAATGGTGGGAAAAAAAAAAGGAGAGATATCTGAGACACAGATGATGATGAAAATGATGGTGAGGATGATGAAAGATATGCAAGAGTTCAAAACAGAAATGAGGGAGAAAATTAATCAGGTCAAAGTAGAAATGATTAAAAAAATTAAGGAAATGAGACATGATATAATAGGAAATGTAGACAAAAACCTAGAAATCATAGAGTTAGATTTGGTTAAAAAAAGTCAGGAAATTGAAAAATTTGAGGTAGTAAAAGATGTGAGTGAAGTAAAGGATTAATTAGAAAATGTAGATCGAAAGATATTACAAGATAGTGTTAAATATAGCAATTTGGAAAAGGAAATAACACAAGTAAAAGATAACATAAAGGAATTTTTGCAAGAAACTAAAAATGAAAAGGTTAAAGTAAAAGTTTGTTTTAAATGTAGATTTAAAACAAAGAGAAATAGCAAGAAAAAATATTCTCAGTTTAAAGAACTATGGAGTTTTGCTAAGTATAAAGGTTTTTAATTTATGCGGCAGAAAATAGGACAGAATGGGAAAGAGACAAGGCAACAAATTGTATGCGAGCGATAGATGAAAAGGAAAAGTTAATTTATATTACAGAGTTAGTAAAAAGAGAGACAGAGCTGCCTGACTGAGTTTAGAAGTTAGTAAATGGACAGAATAATAAATGGAAAAAAACAAAGGACTGGAAGTTGACTAGGAATTGAATAAAACTTTGATGTAGGTGATAAACCTGAATAGAGTTTTGCTATTTAAATCTATAATAATTTTTTTTTTTTAAAATGAAGAATTATTTTCATAAAATAATAATAATAGAGGCTTCCCTGGATAAAAGATTTTTTTTCTGTCACACTCATATTAATAAAGAAAAATGTTTGTAAATAAGTGGATCAAATTAATGATTTAAAGTAATGTTTGCAGGATTAAATAAATGAATAAAATAAAGGAAACACATATAATAAAGTAATCAAGATAAATAAAAACATCTGTAGATAATAAAAGAAGTAGCGTAATAAAAAATAAAAGTTTTTTTTTTGGGGGGGGGATACATGCAGGTTAATAAAAGAAAGTTAAATAAATAAGTTAAAATAATGTTTGTAATCATTTAAAATAATATTGTAAGGTTAATATAAATAAATAATATAAATGATATGTAAATCTAAGTTATGAGTGTATAAGAGATTGTAAGGAGGGTAGCAAGGATAGAATTAAGTTTTAGAAAAAATTAAAGCTGTTGGCTGGATAAAATTAATACCTGTAATGGACTGTCAGGGATCACTTCTCAAGGGAGAGCCCTCATTCTCTTTAAAAATGAGCACTGGGAACAACCAGAATAAGCCATGAATCACTTCTTTGGACCAGAGTCCCCATATTTCATATCAATCCCAAAGCATAAGTCGAATTGGACAGTAGATGAATCCTGCCATTTGCAGCGATCTTTTCTTTCACAAAGTCCAGTGAAAACCCTGCATATGAAGCTTCATTTTGCATACATGTAAGCTGGTATAAGCCAGCAACTTTGCATCCATGTCATTTAAAATTCCTGTCTTATAAAAAATAGTGTTGTCCCAGAGATTATCATCTAGTACAAGATTATTGTAAGCAATGTCATCAGCCTAGGTAGAAGAAAGGTATCATCAAAAAAGATTGTTCTCAGCATGTATAGTCCAAATATTTAGAAGGTAAACTTAGAAAACAATAATTAATATAAATAGTTCAGATTTAATAAAGAAGTTATCAGACATAAAATGATCAAACTGACACATTTTGCTCTTGGTGAAGGAGCAGTGTAATGTACTATGAAGCAAGGTACATGGTAAAGTTGTTCTTTACAATTATGAAAAAATAAACACTTTCATAAATAATGCAAAAAGTTTTGAAATTGATAATAAATGATAAAATTACTGTTAGTAAATGGTTGAAATAAAAACAACCTGCTTGAAGAAATAATTGAAAGTTTAATAAAAGGAAGTTTAATACAAAAGTTTAGAGTTTTTAAAAATAAAAAATAAGAAAATAGTCTTAGCCCAGTGCAAAATTAAATCTTGCATCATTCGTAAAGTTTAAAAAATTAATTTAAAAGTAATTCAGAGGAGAGAATTTATTTATAAAAGTTTAAAAATAAATCTTTTACATGAAATTAAAATATCTTTTTTTCATTTACTTTAATAAAATAAGGTATCTTCCCATTATTTAAAAGAAATAAAAATATATGACTATAAATAGTGAGGTTGTAAACATAAAGGAATAGTAAAATGTGTGTGTTAATAAAATACAATATGCAAGTTAAATATTAAAAAACAAACAAATGAAAGCATATAATTGTAAATTCTCTCAAATATTGCAAATACTCAGAAGTTATATTAAAACAGAATTACCAATGGCTACTAAGTAAAAATTAATAAACAATAGGAATTAGCAATGGCTACTAAGTAAAACAGGATTAATTAATTAATCAAAACAGTGGATGAATTTCCAACAATCGATATAGCTTGCAGTTGTAGAAACAAATTTTTAAAAAATGACCACAGGTCTTCACCTAAATAGTCAGTTTTTCATCATTCAATCAGTTGAGTTTACAATCAGTCTTCAGTCAGTCATGTCATGTATCTAAAGACAGTGTTTTTCATGTATTTAAAGATAATATAGTGTTAGTAGCCATCAGAAGCATATGGCCAGATTCCAGCCTCAGTCTGGTGGAACATCAGTAACCTGCCTGATAAAAGTGATGCCTGCCTAATAACTTGAAACCACCAGAGATATCTAACTGTCTTGAATAATTGCCACAAAATAGCAATCATAGGAACCACTCCAAAAACCTCAAATCCAACTGCTTGGAAAAACTCATGTGAAGCAGAAAACAGCAAGAATTCAACATCCAAAATCCTATAGGTAATAAAAAACATTTTCTTATTCTAATTCTGATATTAATGTAGCCATTGCAATAATTTGAAGCCTCCAGATTCAGTAAAACCAATGAACACTATAGCATGCATAAAATGAACTATTGATATGCATGTTTTTAAATGTCGTGTATTTATTTAATGCTTTATGATGTCTTATATTAATTTCATGTATTTATTTAATGCTTTGTGGTATCTTATATTTTATTGTATGAATTAAGAGTATGTGTATAGTCATTATATAAAATACCATTGTTAGATTAATTAAGAAGTTATATTTTAAAATTATAATAGTAATCATTCAGTTAAAATAAATTGTCTTTAAACTTAATACTCATCAATCAATTCTTTTACCATTAATTAAAGCAGTAATGCATTATATTATTCTTTTGATTGAGTTAGTGGGAATTTCTTAGACACTGAATTAGTTTGCCATCATTCAGGGCACATTAGTTCTTGCAGTTAACTGGCTCCTGGAGTTTACTCTGGAACTAAAAAGTGCTTTGAATGATTGGTGTTGAATTCTTCAGCCAAGAAGATCTCTGTCCTGCAAATGTGGTAATAGTTATATATATATTTTATATATATTTCTGACCTGGACATGGGTACCCTCTAGGTATTAGGCTTCTCTGCCTAAGGAACCATGGTGGTGCAATAATTAAATTGCATTGGTGTAGTTTGAAATAATAAATAATTGTATCATTTTTTTGTATAAAAGTAAGTCTTACAATTTTGCTTCCACAAGTTTAGATTTTATTAAAGAGTTAAAAGTATGCTCAATGTTGTTTCCCAAGCAATCTATTTCCCTACCCAGTTCAATATAATATAATAAGCAAACCTACCCTTCAATTGTATCATATGATTACCAAATGGTCACAAGTTATATACAAGTAAAATATATATCTATTTCAATAATAATACTCATATCAATTTTTTTTAACTTTTAAAGTAGCCTTCATGTCAACACAAATGTTGATAAAAGCTTATCTAACACATTTATATTATATTATACACATGTGCTATATGTTATGTATCCATGTGTGAATTTCAAATAAAATAATAATAATAATTTCTGATAATGAAATCCAATCCTTTTATGAAATGCTAACAAGTAAATAAAAAGAATGACAAAAAAAAATCATGTCAGTTTTAAACATTAATTATAGTCAATTGACCTTCTTTTATGTTTTTCTTATTTTTATTAATAAGATAAACAGTTATTTGAAGAATCTCGGCTTTGACCTTGGCTTGACTCTATTAATATGGCTGATGGAGTTATTTATTGACAAACATGTACATTTTTGAGTTGATTTTGACATATCATTTCTGCACATCATTCTGAAATGGACTGATAAGAATAATCAGAATTATTGTAATGCTTCTCCTATCACAATGTTGTTTCCTTTTTCCAAGTTAGAATAGATATTTGCTTAATACAATTTTTTATGGATCCATGCTTAATAATGATCTTTCATTCTGGAAATTAGTAGAAATAGGCCAACATGAATTAAGACCATGGCTAGTTGATTTTCTCTAATCATGTATTTTTAAAATGTTTAGTTCAAACAGAAATTTTCATTTTTAGGTGAATAAGGTAAAATTATCAAGGATAAAGCTTTCTTAACCTTTCATATGCCGAAGAAATAATAATAGTAAAACACAATCTTCATATGCTCTTTTTCATTTTTTACATTATTGATCCCCATAGCATTTAAGATGTTTAGTCTCTCAATGAATATTTAGTTCAACTCTTATTGTTAATTAATATCTATATTAATAATAATTCTTTTGATTTAGTCTTCAAACATTTTACATTGTATTGTTGATAAATAATAATAATAATAATAATAATAATAATAATAATAATAATAATAATAATAATAATTATAAAGAAGAAAAATATATATAAATAATTTAAAATATAAAAAAATCCACATACATAAATCACAAATATTATTTTTTTACAAATAAATAAATTCACATGTATACCTTTTAATCCTTCATGTTATTAACACTATTCCTGATGTAATTTTTCTATAATTCCTTTATCTATTTTTGTATATATTATTATAATTGTCGTCTTCACAACCATAAATAAATATCAATCTTGGAAGTGTAAAAGAAACAAAAAAATGTATAATAATAACATTTTAAAAACATATGAGCGAAAATAAAAAACTTGAAATGTTTTCTATTGCTATATATTAAAAGATATTGCAAGGCACATTAATTAATTAATTATATAAATGAATATGCATCCAACTGATTGAGATGTTTATTATCACTTAACAATAACCAACTCACAATTTTGTACATTTTAAAAGAAAAATCTGTTTTCTTTCATCACCCTTTTTTATATATATGTAAATATCATGATTTACTGTGAAGATTGAGCCATCCAATTCTTAAAATATATATTTTTCTGTATAATGATATAATTAGAAGGTACTTAAAATCAGACTTTTTTCAAGCACTCTACAGTTATGTACTCCATCTTATATAACTAATACACATGACCACGTGAAAAAGATAAATGGTCTGAACCAGCACTCATAAGTTGGTCCAAATCACCATCTCTCACACATATATACAATCAGTGTTCAGTTTATATTAATATAGCAAATCTTCAAACTTTAATATATATATATTAAAACTTTTCTTCGCAATTTTATCACTCATATCATCGCAATATATTATACTGAGGAAAGTAATAAAACATTGCTAAAAGAGGTTTTTCTGTATTAAATAATATATTTGCTGTTGTATAACCTCTTTCAGTTCCAGTTATTTTTTCGTAAAAATGTAATATAAATCAAAATAATAAATATTAGCCTATTAACTTATAAATATCTTAAACCAAGACAAAAACTGAAAAGAATATTTTTAAAACAAAGTTTTTATAATAATTTAATATTATAATGTTAAATTATTATTTTTCTTGGCTTTGTTTCTTACCGACTCACATATTCTGTCATTATGCATAATTAATAACACTAAATGGAATAAGTTTTTATAACAATAAATGTTTGCCAACTTTTCAATAATCTGATTATTTTAAGGAAATATAAATTAAATTAAATTGAAATAAAATAAGACAATATAATTATAGAGTTTTATTACTATTATTAATTGGATTTATTCTGAACTTTTTTTTTCTAAATAAAAAACATTCGTAATTTAGATAAATTGTAAAATAACAAATAATTATAATTTAGGTGTATCTATTTATTATATATATAGTGTAAGGTCTTAAACTGAGACTATAATGCTTTATATAAAACTTATTTTAACATTATATAATTAAATATTGTATATAAAAATATGTTTATACTTTAAACAGAACATTCTATATGTTATGTAATTTATATTTATATTAAATCTTCTTTAGAGTAGACATTTAAAGTGGATCTAATTATAATTGAGTCCATTCTACTTGAAAAAACATAATAATATATTAATGATTTCAGAATAATATAAATTGAAATTATGTGTAAAAACATTTTCACACTTTTCATAATATCACCTATATAATTATATAACTAATGCTTCATATATTATTTATTATATATTCTCTTTTTAGGTTTTTTTTACACGCACGCATATATATATATATATATCATTAAAAATCAGTTAACATTTAGACAATTTCAATATCAATAACAATCAACAATTTCAAACTGTTGTTAAGGCAACCTCATTTTAACATTAAAAGTGGAATACTGTATATGTAAATATAGGAGATAAATCACCCTTCTTCCAGGTTACGAAAATGTTGAACAAAGTATCAAGAATACTTGAATTATGTTTTTTTTATTCATTCTATTCTTGAATAGTTTATTCAACATTTAGGGTGTTTTTAATTTATAGTCTTATATGAAGGTGATTTATTCTTTTTGTTTAGATATACATTTATCCATGTTTAATTCAAAATTTATATATAGTGTTGTACAAGTCCAAACTTATTTATTAGAGTAAATAATTAGAAGCAAAGTAGTAGAAGACATATGAGAGGAACTTAATTTATCATACTTCTAGGAGGATATTCATTATCTCAGATAATAAAATTATTTAGAACTTCTGAGTTGCAGACAATTATCAAAATTTAAGGATTATATGATCAATATGACAAATTAAAACAAAACAACTTATATTTAATTTTTTTTGGATGAGTAACATCTGAAGAACCATTTTTATAAGCTCTTTCATTTTTCATGTTGAGGGGACTAGTCATATATCAGCCCCCTAGGTCAGATGAAAACAAACTTCTATGAATTAAGATTTAGCTATTAGTTTAATTTTCTCAACTTATTTGTGAGGAAACTATACAATCAAATGTTTCCTTCCCCTTTCTTCTTTTTCCTATGTTTCCATAATAAATTCTAATTTACTAATTGTAAAGATTATTAAATAAATTTAAATCCCTTTAATTGTGTTTAACAGATATAATTTATCTATTATGTAATGAATACTACATTGTTTTTGAATTGGGGAAATTTCATTTTCCTATTTTCTTTTGAATATAATTATATGTTTTAGTTCCTAATTAATTAACTTTAAAAAGTACTGATAATTGAGGTGTGTAGTTTATGAGCTTGATTTTTCATTGATCAATAAATATGTGAGTGACATTTTTTATTATTGTTATGTTTTCTCATCATATATAATAGGAATCATGCTTATTGGAAGAATCAAGATAAAATATATTCCATGCATAAAAACAAGATCTGAGATAATATCTCAAATTATTTCTAATTCAAGATCTGATATCTTACAATGATAACTTTACTTCAATGTTGACTGAACTACTATATATGATTTTTATCCAAATCTTTAATTTTCATTAAACAAAATAACAATCATTGGCAAAATTTAATGACTATATCTCTGTCAATTTTGCATGATCTATTTTTTAATAATGATAAGGTTGTTTTATTACAAAGATTTATAATTTAATGTATAGTATTGGGAGATTTATATTTTCAAGTGCACTGTTCCATATAATGGGAGAGAGTTGTCTATTGTATCAACTATTCATCTTCTCCAACATCTACTTCATATAAGGTATTGTAATGTATTTTTGAGAGGACATCAAAACCACATATTTTTTTAAAGTATTCTTTTTTTATACCATGGGTAATTGATTTTTGATACATCAGTATGTTTACAATAAACTCCAAATTCTTGCACATCTAATTAATTGCAAAGAGTTCTTATTGTTTCCCCCTCTTCATGGAATATACATACCTTTTCCATCATCATTATAATTGTAATATATATAACGTTCAAATGTGTGTTAGACAATACTATATGTAAAACTTTAATATTTGCGTTAATATTAGAAATACATACACTTATATAATTTGGAAAGCAAAACTATATACAAATCAAATCAAACCCAATCACTGAATGATAAACTTTGTTGATTCTTCTAACGTTTTCGAAGGTATAACTTTCATTTTCATTGCTTTCCGAATTATATAAGCTGTCTATTTCTAATATTAATACAAATATTAAAGTTTTACATCATTATAATTGGGAATGGTGAAAATGTAAGATGGTTCTAACTATCCAAAGCAAACAGTCTATTAAACAACATGAGTGTAAAGACATATATAAATGTGTAATTATATTTATAAGAAATATAGAGAGATGCATGTTAGGAATAATAAGAAGAGATCAAAAATACAATATGTGGGTAAAAGAACAAAGAAGTATTACTGATATTGTTGAAAGAATTAAAATACTAAAGTGGAGTTGGGCTGTACAGTTTGCTAAAAGAGATAATAGATGGACAGTTAAAATCTTAAATACATTCTAAGAGATTGTAAAAGACTTAGAAATAAACCACAAGTGAGATGGATGAATGAAATAAGAAAATGTGCAGGTGTGATGTGGAGCAGAGAGGCTAGAGATCGAAGATAGATTGAACTTGGAGAAACCTTTGTTCTGCAGTGAATTGCTAATGATTGTTGATGATCATGAATTAGATTTATTTAAATCTTAACCTCATCATATTACTGCAGCAAATATTTTTGTTGAAAATTATAAACTACCACTGTACTGTAAGTCAACATAAACTGTTTTAAAAGTAATAAAATTTTATTCATTCTAAACTTATATAAATATTTGCCATTATATTTAATGCTATATAATTTTTAACATATACAGAACCATTTTGTAAATTTATTTAGTCTTTGAATAACCCTTGAAATGTGAACAAGTCCTCATATTAAACCCAAATTATTAATATTGTTTAACATAAAGTTTATAGAACAGATTTCAAAAATGAGATTTTTTAAATGTTATTTCTTTAATAATTGACAGTATTTGTAAATTAAAATAGAATGAAACTATATTTTTAACTGATGTTTTTGCTTCAGATATTGCAAGTATCAGAAAATTTTACCTTGTTCCAGATACAGAGAATCTTAATGGAGTTTAGTCACTAGTCATTATATTTCTAATTGACTTTACTTTATTTACTATATTTCCCTTACCATAATTAGCATGAATAATTATATAATAAGATGGCTTTTTAGACGTCTTTACTTGACTCTAGCTTATTGGTTAGTTTAGCATTTTTAATTATTACTCTGTAATTGGCTTTGTGTCTGATATATCCCATATCATGATGTAATTCACAGAGTTTTGATATACAGTAAATTGCTTAATAAAAAAATTGATTTAGAAAAACTAATGAATGTTATTCACCAGATATTTTTATTTAAAACTAATTTATTAATATTTATAATTAAGAATACACACACTTTAATAATATTCGTACTTATTCACGTGACACGTTTTTCTTAACTTTGACTTTTACATTGTCCTGATAAATGAATGAATTAGTTTAATACTAATATATTGTATTATTTGTGAAAATCAATTTACTTTAGCAAAATTATAAAATATTATATCCATCTATCAAATAAACTGGAGTTCGTACTAATTTATTTTCTAAGCGGTTATTTATTCATCATTTACAATTAACTATTTATCTTTAGAAATTGCTTAAATTAACTAAAGCATTAAACTGGATAAATAATTTATTCAGTTCTTGCTATTAGTCTCTTTTCCAATAAATTTATTGCACTTTTGCTGAGGATTATTATTTTAAAATTGCACTTTTAGCTATTAGATCCGGAATAAACTTAATTGGCATTGTAATTATATATTTTTAGAATTCGAGCGCGCTCGAAATAGTTGTTTTTAGCAGAAGCCTGTGAAATATATAAAGGGGCTGTTTACTTTGTTATAGTAGAGTTGGACATTTTTCAAAATGTACAGAACTTTAAAATTATCTATAGGCTTACTTTTCTTATATATATATATAGTAAAGAAATTTAAAAATGATTTTTTTATGTCTTATGTTTAATTTTTTTTTATTAAGAAGAAAAGAATTTATTCATGAAATTTGTTGAAGTTACATTAAATTTATACACACATTAGGAACGTAAACTGGAATAGGAAGTCTCTGAGTTTGTTACTCGTCGTCCAGAAGAATGTGTTGTGACCAGGTTTCTCCGTGCAGTTTTTCTGGAGCCAGAAGTCGGTCTCTGCTCCTGAGCTTCCCCATGACCCGCAGATAAACTTTCCAAGGGCTGAGATCGGTCGGTTTGAACACCATCGTGCACCTTGTGAAGCGAATTGAGAAAAAGATGAAAACGGCCATTTTAACGACTGCAAAACACCACTTTTGAATGCTCTTGAAATGTTTAATTATGTTTTATGTGTAAAAAACGTATGCTTTAAAAATTATTTACAAAATGGTGATAACGTATTTTTTTCTTCATTATTTTTGATCAATATTGTATTGTTTCAATGATGATCAAAAATCTACTTTCAAAAAGTTATGTCACTCATCTTTCTTAATTTTGTCTTCCATGTAGGATTTAGCAAATTCATCCCATATTTATGCTAAGTATAGAGGTTTCAGGGATATTTAAATCATTTGTATTTTGAGTTATTTACATTACTGTATTTTTCTTATCCAATGAATTTTTTCTCTTGATTACAAAGCAGATGGAAGAATTTTATGAGACGTTTTAAAATTCTTGAAAAATATTACTTGTCAAAAGTAATGTCATTAATGACGTTAATATAAAATTTTAATACAATAATTAATGTCTGCTATATGAAGCTTTTGAATACCTAATTATCAGTAGAAAACAAATGAAACTTTAATTTTTAAATATTAATTATCAAAAACTACTATTCTTTAGGTCTTAACATGTAAAAGTCAATTTTAATTCTATGTTTTTGGAGAACATTAAAAATGTATATATTTCAAAACGACCACTCATATTATAAATAGTCTATTATGTAAGTTTGTAAAAATACATGACTGGAGGTTTGTTCACTCTTTATAATATTGTACTGATATTACCTAATTTACTTAAATAGTATTTCAACTGCACATGTTTAATACTGTGAATACATACACTATTTTCATCACATAGAATAATTTTTGATGGATGGAAATCATAGTTAAGGCTACTTATTTTTTTTATTGTAAGTTCCAAAAAGGAGAGATATAAACAGTCCTTGTGAATTTATTTTATATAGCAAATAATTATTGTAAAATATTAAATAAAATTATAATGAAAACAAAATATTCCTAGCAAATTTGGTATACAATCCTATTATTAGTATTGTTATTGATTGTGTAATTACTTACAGACTCAAGATTTTTTATACTGCTAAATAAAAATCAACAAATACTTGTAAATGAGTGTGGACATTTTAACTCAAAAAAAAAAGATTGGAGAGAGAAATAACTGCTTTGTGATGACTACACATACCAATCTATATAAAACATATTGATCCATTTTTTTGTTTACTTGATATTTTACATATTTTCAGCAACATGTGCAAGTGCTTTAAAATACAGGTTGAAAAAACTGTGAATAGCAAACAATAAAAATGAGTTAATCCAGGCTAAGTGCTTTCAAGGTGCTATCTCTCATAATCATAGCCAAAATAGTAATAGTTGTTGTGATATTATTAAATGGTAATATATGCAAATGTATATGTAAATTAATCAGCTTGTTCATTTTCTAAAGATAGTGAAGCATGCATTGTATCTCTTAATTGCATTATTGTCATTGATGATAAAATATGCTTTTTTATCTTCTTTTTGCAGTCATTAGTTTCACTGCACACAATTTTGGGGTTGGAGTGTTCGAACCTATGACTGGCCTGCTTCTTGTGTTGAGGAATATTGAAATGTTGTCATTGCTTTTTTGTGCTCTACTGTATACATACATATGCTGAGTGGCTCAATTATTGGCAGTGGCATTAGTTTCTTCATAATATGTGATGCTGCATATGCCCTGCGGGCATGAAGTTCTATATACAACCTGGAGGGTCTGGTTGGGTCAATCTTGTTTTTTTTGCATTATTCATTAGTCTATTTGTGTTATGGGGTGTGGGAAAACCAACTTTAAATTGATTAGATGGAGTTTTAATGAGCTGTTTGGCTATGTTAGGGATGTAAGGAAGGTGATTTGAGGTTTGTCTTTAGTTGTGTTGTTAGCTGTTGATTTTTATAAAATTGATCAATCTTGATCTGTAGTTAAAGCCTACACTTAATAAATCTTTGATGTAGCTTGAGACATTAGCTCTTCTATCAGCTTTGAACTTGCATAAATGTAGATTTCTAAATAAAAATGCATGCAAACCAGTACTCTGCCTGAAGTAGGTGAATTAGAATACATGCAAACCAGTACTCTGCCTTCCTTCTCTATGTACTAGTAAATCCAAATATTTTAGTTTCTGTATTTCATTTTTCCAGGTAGTATTAACAATTAATTTAGTTTGCTATTGTATCTCATTTTGAATGTTCATAACTATACTTCTTGGGGCTGCAATGAACACATCATCAACATAACAAGAGTATATTAGTCCAGGGGTATTAGTTTGGTATTTAGACACAATTTGCTTTTTGAAGAAATTTAAAAAATGCTTAAGATTACTTCACTTAATGGAAGACCCTTAAATCAACCCTCTTCCATACCATACCATTTACTCTCAAACATTGTGAAAATGTGATTGTCTAACCATGCCAGGAAGGCTAGGATGAAGTTCATGCATTCAGAAAATTATGTTTCTGAAATACTTCAGTATATTATCTACTTATAGAAATCCATGTATTCTAATTTTCTGACCTTATTCCTAATGAAAAAAATTGTCATTGTAACTTTAGAATATCCTTGACATAATCCTTATAATATAGATAGAGACTACTTATCCTATGAAAACCATGCTCAAGTACACTATAAAATACCTTTTAGGAAATAGTGCTTTGTCTGTTCATTTTACACATCCAATCTAACAAAGATGTGATTTTACAACAGTGAATTGTATAGTAACACATCCAGCAAGTTGAAAAACACATTGATTGCATTTATGATTTTTCCATTATATTTTTTTAAAATTTGACAGAGCATTCTGAAATAAAACCTTTCATTGCAAGAGTAAGTTGTCTAAGTTTCATTTCCATACAATAAATTAGGTAAAATAACATCTTTTTATACAGCTTGGTATAATTTTTAATAATAAATGAACATTTGACAACAGTGAACAGAATATCATTGCAAAGTGTTGCAAAATTATGGGTTTAATACTCAGAAATTATAAAGTATTTGGAGAAAATAAATGTATATCTTTCTTTGATATCTAGTTGTACTGAGTTTAAAATATACTTTTATGATTACAATTCAGAAAGAATAAACACAGGAATTGCAGATTTTAATTGTGGTTGAAGGAAATTACACGAAAGGAAATTTATACTAAAAGTACATTTCATTGATATTAAACTTTTATTTTTTTAAGAACTTGCATTTTTATTAGTAGCCTGTTTTATATGCTTTTTAGGTTTTATATTCACAAGAGTCATTTTTTAAATTTTAATTTGAGTATCATTTTCATCATTAAAATAATCACAACAATCCTTTTTAAAATAGAGTATTTAATAATGATGCAGATAATGTTTGGTAATAAATTCTTGAAAGGCATCCAGTTATATACTAATAATGGAATGATATATAAATACTCCACACTATAAATAAACTTAGCTGATGATTGAATTGGGTACTTTTAACTTGGGAATGTATATTTGCTCATATATTTTTATTATTATGCAAAATGAGAAAAGTTATTTTAGCAAAATAGTTTTTTATTAACATTTATGTTTTATTAATTATTCTTATTTTATCAATTATTATATTTCATTAAATAAGTAATTGAATATTTACAAATAAAATAACGTATATATGTACTTACTCCAAAAACAAATACTATTATTGTTTTTCCTCTCATTGGAAAAGTCTGATTTATTCTTTAAATCTAAAAAAACAGCTCCAATATCACCTTGCTTTTTTTGTTTAAAAATACTATTACCAATCTGATCTTTAATCCAGTATCTTTTTTTTTATTTCTGCATTAAGGCTATCATGCTTCTTAAATATTCAGTGTTCACTAAAATAATACTTTTAATTATTTTAGAAACTTCTTTCATTGTTGACATCAATTTTGGGATTATTGTCTATGTCAGTCATAAGGGTATCTTGTTCACTAAATTAATCATTTGTATAAATGGCATGCTTACACTAATTTATCATACCAGAAATTTATCATATTTAATAAATAATAGACACATGTTATATTTATTAATGACTATACACTATAATTCCTTTATCTGCATAAAGGAATACTACACTATTATGAATCAATCATGATCTTAAAAACAATGCCATCCAGTTATGAATGAAATATATTATTAATAATGAATTAAATATAATGATAGTTATAATATCATACAGTTTTAGTGATATAAAATCATTATAAATAAACATTTTGACGTCTGTTGTTGTTTTTTTATTATTAAACTATTTTTTAAATTATCATTGAATAACAATGTTTCAATTCTGTTTACAATTTTTTTTTCTTTTATCATAAATGGTACATGTAGCTGCCATTTAGTTAACCCAAAAATATTAAATATTTTAAACATACTAACTGACAAACATTTTTAGAAAAATCAAACTGTATTTAACGTTTTAAATCTATTCAACTGTTAATAATAACAGACATGTTAGTATACAACACAACACTTCACATGTAATATTTTCTTCTCTTCTTCAGTAGTTTCTGGCTAATCAGTAACAGTACTAGCATTAGGAGTCAACAGGAGATTTTAACTTTTTTCAAATACTGAATTTAAGATGATACTCTAATTAATTAAATTGCATTATTAATCTGTCAAAGGCAACTGTTAGTAAAAACTTTCTGTATTTATATATATGCTCCCATCTAAATTCTCTATTTTTTCATATTGCAAAAATTAATGAATGGCTTCCAAAAGTTATGGATTATCACACTATGGTACATTTTCTTCTTACTTTTTATATTCTGTATAATATTATCTTTTTTCAAATATGTTTTTTGGCAGGTGTATGGTATGTTAATTTAGATTACATCTGTTTCCTATTACTTTGTTTTTTTTTTTATTCTTTTTCAATAGGGCATTTGGCTTCACCCATAGATATTTTTCCACATTCATATGGTATTTTATTGTTGCAGTTTTTGTTTCTTAGTTTTAGATTTTATAGAGGTTAGGATTTTTTGCAGTATTCTATAGATTTGGAAAGTTATTTTGATATTATATTGATTGCAGACTTTTTTTAATTCATCTAATAACTTTGATATAGATAGATGTATTACGATAACTATAATTGGTTTGTCTTTAGATGTGTCTTTTTAATGAATAATAAGGTTTTTTTAATGATAACTAATGGTTACCATTTTTTTGTGTGAGTTCATTCTGTGTAGGACTTCACTTTTACAAGATTAAATATTAAAAGTTAAATATAATAATTAAATCATTATTTTTATAAGTGCAATAAATAGGTTAGTATTTGATATTGCATATTTCTGAAAAGTGCATGTATACATAATTTAAAGACATTGCATTATAGAGAAAAAACTTATAAATGAGAGCACTTAATGTTAAGACTCTGCTGCTTGTATTTATAAATAATTTTTTCATTTAATAATTAACTTTCTAAAAAAAATATGAACTTTATTATAATGCTTTATGGTTATGTTTAACCCAGCTAGAAAGTGTGTTCATTTAATTATGACAATGAAACAGATTTAATTGAAGCATGTATGTTGGTGACACTTAATACAAATATTATTTAGAGACTAGAAAAGACTATGGATTTTTTAAAAATGTTCAATGACATCAACAAAATTGCGAATTGAAAAATAAATACTATTTGAAAAAAAATTATTACAGGAGCAAAGAGCTATTCATGGTTCTCAATCAATAAACTTAAAGTATTTTTCATACATATTTTTACAACTAAATTAGCTTCGATAAAGATATATTGAAATCACACCAAATCCCAGTTACTTATTATTTTATTATAATAGGTTTATTCTCATATTCTTAAATAAAAAAATTTATGGACAGTTTCCAAATATCCTAACAACACATTTTTGAAGCTGGTTTAATTACAGATGCCTCTATTACTAAAAATAGTTTACACACATACATGTATACGTTTACATTATCATTAAGATTACCTTCATTTTTTTAGCAAATTCTCGTAAGAAGAGTCTACATTGTTTTATTGTCAAAAAAATTGACTTAAAACAAATAGAAGAAATAAAACTAATAAAAGCATTTCTTTTTTCTCTTTCTCTTATATATAATAAGCAACAATGCGGTTGATCATAACCATGACTATAAAAAAACATCAATCTAAATTTAATGAGAGTAAGCAACCATAAACTACTCCAATATACATTGACTAAAATTTTATAACTTTCAGAAATTGGGGGCAATTTGATAATATCTAATAATATATACTATTTTAATAGTTTTTCAAAAAATTGAATATTATTTTAAATCATGTACAATTTTTTTTTACATATTTACTTCAATATGTAAATCTGCTTTTAGTAAATTTTAAAATATTTTTTTGTTTCAAGAAAATAAAAGCCATGTTAATAATTTAGTATTTTAATCGGTGTTTTCTGAAATGTTTTCCTTTACTTTTCAATAGTCTTGTTGTTGCCATTTTATTTTTGATGTAATTTAAAATTAAAATCTAATCAAAAATAAAAAAAAAATAGTTTGTAAATATTTTCCAATTTTTAAATTTAGGAGATCTCCACACAAAGATAAATAAAACAAACAAAATAAGTTGTTTATAACTAAATAAAACTCACTAAAAGATCTGTTTCAAAACTACTTAAAATATATTTTAGCAATTATTATAAAATATTTGTATTATAGTAATACAATTCCTTCAATTAAGCTAGATAAAAGGTGATTTTTCCAAATACACTGTGTGAAAGTACAACGTGAACACTAGCATCATAACATAAAGATACAAAAAAGATATACTATATAGTTCACAAATCAAGATAGCAATATCACAAGGCCAACTTTATGGTAATGAGGATATTAAATCTGCAATTGAGAAAACATTTTATTGATTGGGCCACAAAAAACAGATGGAAACTGTCTTTTTAAAAAGTATTTTATTATTATCATAATATAGTCTTTATAGAAATTCAATTTACATAATAAAAGATGAAGTATTTATTGTTTCATTGTAAGGATAATATTTAGAATAGAATACAATTTAAAAAATTAGATAAGATACTAAAGTTTTTTAATATCAAGAATGTATTGTCCAAAGAATTAAAGAAGAGTCTCACAAAATGCCAAATAGAAAAATATTATATATATCATATAGAGTGTTTACATATCTTTAAATCATATTTTTGTTTGTATTAAAGAATGAGTGAATAAGAGAAGTTGTTTTATTTCTTACTCATTTCAGATGACTTTTAAATATTGTTCAGTGAACAAAATAGTCTATTGCTTGGAAGCTCATAAAAAGTTTGAATAGAAGAACTGGCAGATCTGAGCCACAATTCATGAGCATTAAGCTTCATAATTGAACACTCTATCATTATACAAACAATGCATGACATTAAATAGTCAAAATAAGAGTCATAGATCACATGACCCTATTCTCTTAAGCTTGTAAGTTATAAACAATGAGGATTGCCAAATCCTCAACAAGCTTTGTGATAAATGCTTAGCCAGAGATAGCATTTAAAATTCTATCAAGAACCCCCCCCCCAAATTCCTGACCATGGTTTCATGCTTTGGCACTCCTCAGAGAGGTACCAGGGTAGGTTCAGAATAATTAAATTAACATAAAATCGATAATAGCAGTTGCAAGAATAACAGTTTAATACGCACCAGGACTGTTAAAATGTTTTTCCTAATACAATTAAGTTTGTAATATTTTTTTTTAATTAAATAACTTTTAATTAAAGCTGTAGAAATTTTTTTTAATTATAAACTTATTAATCTCATTTCATAACTTATTTAAGTTTTGGTAATCTTTTTAATTTTAGTTTTGGTACTATGGTGCCAAAGTGTATTTAATATTTATTAATTTAAATCATTTATTTTTGTTTATAGTTCTACTAAATACTATAATTATTCTGAAATATTTATAATAGAGCTTGAGTACCAATTAAAGTATTGATTCATTTATTACTGATGTGTGTATTAAGATCAAAAAATAACATACTATATTTTGCCATAATATTAACAAAATTTATCCTATTTTTTAATACATATAGAATTATACTTTTTAATGATTTTATATACTGTTAAAATGCACCGTAATCAACAATTAAAAAATTAAACCAAAGAAATTAAATATAAAATAAAAAAATTATATAATTTATGCTCTTATATTCATGTCATGTAAATTAATTGCTACATTTGAGTGTTTCTTTTATTCAATTTCTAAACGTCATAAATATTTAATAAACTTAAATAAACTATATTTTATAGTTAATTAAAACATTCTAATGTTTACCTAGCAACACTCTTAATTAATTAGACTTAATGTAATCAGTAGAGTGTAGCATTCTTCATTAATATGATATTTAGTTCAGAATTTTGATTAAAAAAACTTATCAACTGTATTATATCCTCAGGTAATTTCTATAATGAGTTACTTTTTTAATCAGATTATCAGTGTTTTGCAGTTAAAACTTCTTAACATAAACAATTTGAAGAATCTACACATTATATATTTATTGGTTTAAATGTAAAATCTGTGGTAATATATATATAATATTCAAATATATATATATAATGCTCAATAAATTTTAAAAGATTTTTAATTTTATGAGCAACAATTAATTATCACGTGTATCTAGTATGATTTCTGTATGTTAATATAATTAATGGCATGATATGAATGCAAAATATAACTCGTACAGATTATAGCTTGTATTCATGACTCTTAATAACAAATATATATTACATATTCTTAATAACTAATCATTCTTTCAAAATTTAAAAACCTCTTAATATAAATATTAATCTCTAAAGCAATATTTTTATTTCAGCTAATAAACTTTTAGTTATCTTTAAATAATAGCAAAATAATTCGCATGTAATTAAAAAATAAATCTAATTTTATTCAAAAAACAAATTGTCTCTCGTTAGAAGTTTATATAAATTGTGTTTTAATGTTTTTCAAAATGTCTTTTCTTTAATCATACATGATCATAAAATGGAGCATCTGTTTTTTTATTTATTTTTGAGATAATATAATTTATTATATAATACCCCCATTCATGGAACCTTACCTTTTTCAGTTACATTTAAGAATTTCTTATTTAAACAGTATAACATTTATATTATAATAACATAAACTTATCCAGTG
Source organism: Epiperipatus broadwayi (assembly GCA_028023455.1). NCBI lineage: Eukaryota > Metazoa > Onychophora > Udeonychophora > Euonychophora > Peripatidae > Epiperipatus > Epiperipatus broadwayi. The sequence continues at coordinate 66,504 of JAQFVV010006998.1, read as the reverse complement.
TTGGACTTATTCGAAATCACCAAGAACTCAACGAAATTTAAAGCAATTAAAAACTAACTTTATCTAAATAGTTAAAAAAAAAAAAGCTAAATAAAATAATTCGGACCCTAAAATCAAACAAAAGTTACCCTATTGGTGATTATTATGCATGGTTATATAATTAGTAATTATTGATTCAAGTGTGTTGAACGTTATAATAAATGAAATATTTTTAAAGACAATAATTTTATAAATAATAAATACATGAATTGTTATATATAAAGCATATATTTAATATGTATATTTATTATATTTAAGATCCTATGGAATAAAGTGTGGGTCTAATTTTTATTTTTTTAACCTGTAGTATTTTAAATTTAATTTTTTTATATCTTTGTATAAAACAAATAAAGAAACAATATATATATAAACAAATAAAGAAACAAAATATATTTAAGATACTCAAATGTAAACAAGGAAATTAGAAAACTTACAAGTAAATATGAAAATATGGGATGCAATTTTTTTTCCAAGGATCAGAAAAGATATTTTAAAAAGTTCAGTTAATAAATAGTTAAATAACAAAAATAAAAAATACATGCCAGTTTAAAAAACAAAAAAACAAACAAAATTAATTATACTGTTTCAAAGATATGTAAAAAAAACAATCTATATGTAGCATTAAAGAAAACAATTTGCCAAAAGCAAGTACTGAATTTGAATATAGACAAACAAATATGTTTAGGCATTCAGAAATCTATTTATAAGAAATTAATGGAAAATTTTTTATGAAGATAACTTTCAACAATAAATGTTGAGTGGACACAATTCCAAAGTGCAATTTCTTAATAGTGAAAAATGGTGTCAGAGCATGCCTCACATTTATAATCCTAAAATAATTATTTAAAGAGCAATATTTTCATGTGTTCTAACAAAATATGTTTCCATTATTGAAAAGTTTTCCTAACTTGCTGATATAACACAGTATACTGTTAAAGCAATTCAAAGACTTGAAGTTGGAGATTAATCTAGAGTGACTTATAAAATAACCAAAGAATGATGTAAGGTAATGTTAAAAGACTATTATGCAGAAGACAAATCCATATAATAAGCTTACTAATTATTACATTTGCATTTTTATTAATCACCGAGACTGTAATTCTATCTCATTTTGTTCTCTTCTGGATAACAAATATTAACATTTCTAATAGATAAAGAACTATTTGTAATATGGTGAGCATGCTTTAATTTTAATAAACATGATACTTTTGAAAAACTTTTAAAATAAGTTTACAAAGTTTTTAAAAAATCATTTTGGGACATTTTGTAAGTGGATCATCATCATCATCATCATCATCATCATCATCATCATAATAATAATAATAATAATAATAATAATAATAATAATAATAATAATAATAATAATTGAAATGACAAATATAAATAAGCAATGGAAAAACTTTGTAGTAGAAAAATTAGCAAGCAACAAAAATTTCAAATCTTAATAAAATATATTGATACTTATGAAATATTTTAATCAGACATTTAATCAATTATGTGAACGATGAAGAAAACAATGACAGATACTAAAATAAAAAGAAAATGCAATCAATAAACTAATCAATTCTAAATATGAACTTTGTTTTAAAATGTTAGATTTTGGGAAAAGATGCATAAAATATTCTGAATGTTTGCTTCATTTTTGTAGCATTATTTATTTGAGGGGAGGGTGATTCTTGGCCTCTGTATTATATGCAGGAGGTAAGAGATCAGACTATCAGAACCATACATTGTGTCCCAAAAGCACTGAAGTAAAAATACAATATTATAATGAGTATTATCCCATAATAAATAAATATATTACTTGTGAAAACTTATCACTGTCTATCATTGTAAATAATAAAAACAGAACATATAAATCACAAATAGGTGGTTGAATTAATTTTTAAATATTAAAAATTTGTTAAACAGATGAGATGAAAGGTATAATCAAAATTGTCTAACTGTTTTTTTTAAATTTTTGGATGCTAGGCAATGAAATAAATAATTTTCAAAATTAAACAAAAAAAAAATCAGTTACTTAAATTGGAAAAACAAATCACTAGTACAATTAAGTGATATTCAAAGTTTATATATGATAAAATTTAACATATCAAATAATTAAAAATTATTAAGAAAGTAAAATATATAAATGTGGAGCTTATCACATCCAGATCCTTTCACATAATGTTTATGAATGTGGATTTTTTTTTACTACATCCATTGCAGAAATGACTACATCTTCATTTGAATGGATGTATAAATAGATTCTATACTTCTATTCCTATATATAATTAGACCAATATGTTTATTAATATTCTAGATAGAACAATAATATAGTACAGCTATTGTTAACTCATTTATTTTTCATATTTTTTTATTCAGATAAATCAAAACTCTTTTGTGTTGTTAAACTATTGATCATAATAAAATAATATTATTAGGAGATTAAATATGGCTTTAATTTATGCTTTCTTCAAAATAAAATACATTTTTATAAATTATGGAAAGAACTACTTTCACATTTTAGGTCTATCTCTCATGAAAATTTACTCAGATAATTTTGTAACATGTATATGTTATAATCCTGAAATACTTATCACTGAATCAGAGATAAAGATAAAACACTTATAGGATATGATCTATCTCACTATTTAAAAACTATTAATAAAGATAGCTTTATGATAGAGGAATTAGTAAAAACAACAATCTCAGAAGAACTAAATAGATATAGAATAATTATTATAAATGTTAAATTGTTACAAATAAAAAACCTGGTATTAAACTTGAGAATACTGGAAGAATAATATTTAAATTCAAATATGCCCACCACTATTAAGATAAATGTCTACACAGACTGTAGTTAATTATTCTTATTTACAGTTTTAAATAATAATTGTATTAAATGAAGGTATAATATGACTTAAAGAGAACAATTCTGAAAAAGATATTCATCATAATTAAATACAATTATTTATGTGTGTGTATTTCTCATTGTATTAATCTTAAGCAACATTCATTGATCTGTGATAAAGTTCAGTACAGTTGTAAAGTGGAAGATTGGAACTAAAAACTTTTGAATCAGTTTCCATCTAAGCAATGTAAAAAAATTATTTGATTATTGAATAGAATCTTTATGCTCACCATAACACTTGAATAATCAAATATCACATAATCTCTTGAACAACTAATCATATTATTTTTCTACTTTATCCCTATTCTTTTATTAATAATTAATTGATCTATTTTTATCTTATTTATTTTATATTAACAGAAAAATAATCTGATTACACAATTCAAATGTTTTTATTGTAATTTATGGCAAATATTTTTTAACAATTATAGTATTATAAAACACTTTACCTATCTTTTGTGGTACAGAGAGACCGCCACATTCACTGTTGTTGTCATGGACAAAATATTATATCAATTTTGCCATCTTGTCATAACTTACATTAGTGTACTCTGATTGGTGTATATGATCTGGAATAATATTTTCAGTGGGAAAAAAACAAAAATATTAAGATTGAGAAGAATCAACTCTTTTCCTATTTTATCTTAATTGTCATAAATCCATGATACTAGATGATGCAAACTTGTTACATTAAACTGTAGGGTTATTTGAGTAATTCTAAAACCAAATATAAAGGATCTCATTCTTTATAAAATGACAAAAAATATTTGCTATGATAATGTTTCAAAGGAATTTAAAAATAAATAATACAATAGTTTAAATTTTGCCATATTTATGTAAAAATCTTTGTTTTTGTTTTTTTTTTTTAGCATAAACAATACGATCCAGAGAAGTCTTTTAAAATATGTAAAAACTATTATTAATAATTTAATAAAGTGCTTTTTGATTTTCAAGATTAATGTTGCATATTATAAAAATGATTTATTATTTGAATGATCATTTGCTATCCTAATGCCTTTATGTAAATGTTCAAATATGTCACTGTATGCAAGGACATCAATTATTATTTTGGATTTTAAAAAAAAAAATCTTATTGACAAATAAGCTTTTTAATATTGCATAAAGATTAGCAGAATAAATTTTGTCTAAATTGAAGCTAATCTTAACTTACTTCATACAACATTCTGCCGTATAAGGTTTAGTAGAATGATAAAGGCTAAATTCTGGTGAGTAATATCCTCAGATTATTCCAATTTTGACTCTTTCGTTGCTTGAACTTCTCATGAAATTAAAACCATTCAATTATTTTTCTATTTTTACACATCATTCTACAAAAAAATTGTATAAAAACAATAATTTTGAAATATTACTAATATTTTAAGAGAGTAATAAGAAATAATTACAAGATCTCTATAAAGATAAATTATTACTTATTAAAACAATAAGGGGAATATTGTTTTATTCAAATTTTATAATTATTTAATTTTAAATGAATAATTTTTGTCATTTTGTTTTTTTATATATTTTAGTAATTGAAAATTTTCAGTAAAAGCAATTTAAATTGGAATGTCTTGAATGATTTTAATTAATTAATCTTCGTATTATAATTTAACTATTGAATATATATTTACATTGGCAATATAGTTGTTGAATGCTAAATAATTGTAGTTTATCTAGTCTAAGCTGTTATATATATATATTGATCAGAGTAAACAATATTTTAAAATTGTTATGAAAGACTTTAATGCTAGAATTGGTAAACAAATGAAAGATGAAAGTGCTGTAGGTAATTTTGGTTATGGTAATGGAAATGAGAGAGGACATAGACTTGTGGAGTTGACAGAAAAAGAAAAATTTTATATTATGATTTATTTATTTTTTTGAAAAAAATGTTACAATGAAATGGACATGGAAGCATCCAAATGAAAGTACAGCAGTACTGGACTATATTTTGACTAACAGAAAATACATATTTCAAGATTGTAATGTTCTTAATAAATTTAACACAGGAAGTGATCATCAATTAGTAGGATGTAAGATACATGATAATGCAAAGCTAGAGAGACAAAAATTATTATAAAAAACAATATTTACAGTTGATATTTCTAATCTTCAGAAACATTATAATGAATTTAAATTAGAACTTACAATTTGGTTTCAAGCATTAGTAGATTTTGAACATGATTCACATTTAAATGAAATTAATATGAAAATAACTGTTAAACTTTTGAAAACTGCGACAAAGATAGCTGGTAGAAAAAAGCAGCAATTGACCAATAAAATTTATACTGAGACTAGAGAATTTATGAAGAAAAATGGAATATGAAGATATATAAAAATGATGCATTAAAAAGGATTGAAATCTCAAATTTTGAAAAATGGTGTGGAAAAGAGTTGAAAATGATATAAGAAAGTATAACTGTGAAATAGCAAGGAAAGTTATAGAAGAGAATAAAAGTCTCAAGAGTGTAAAACAACATTTTGGTATTGGTAAATATTTATATTTGCAATAAGAAAAAAAAGGAATTATTACTAAAAAGAGAGATGATATTATGAAATGGGTAGAAGACTTTTATCAAGAATTATATAGTAATAAAGAACAAGTACCGCCTATATCTATTACATTTTCTGAATTGCCCAGAATTTTAAATGAAGAAGTGAGACATACAATTAAATATATGAAGAAAAGAAAGGCTCCAGGTAATGATGGAATTACAACTGATATATTAAAAGAAGCTGGTGAAGAAATAAAAAAAAATTTAGCAAAGTTATATACCAAATGTCTAAATGATAAAGATATACCAGATGATTGGAAGAATGCAGTATTAATATTAATAGTCAAAAAATGTGATAAAAAAGATATTGGAAATTACAGACCCATCAGCCTTTTATCAGTTTTATACAAAATTTTTACCAAGATAATTACAACTTGTCTACAGAGAACATTGGATTTTCACCAACCAAGAGAATAATCTGGATTTAAATGTGGTTTTAGTACAGTAGATCATATCCAGGTATTGAGGGAAGTTATAGAAAGGACCAATGAATATGAGTTGCCATTATGCTTTGGATTTGTAGATTATGAAAAGGCATTTGATTCTATAAACATTTCTTCAGTAATTAAAGCATTGGATCATCAAGGTATAGATCCAGGATATTGTCATATTTTAAAGAATATTCATAAAAATGTAACAGCAACAAGTAGATTACATGCTACTGGGAATGTCAACATTGAGAAGGATGTAAGACAGGGTGACTATATCTCCAAAACTTTTTACAGCAGTGCTACAAGAAGTATTTTGCAGATTAAAATGGGAAGCTAAAGGAATGAAAGTAAATAGAGATTATTTAAGTCATTTACATTTTGCAGATGATGTAGTTGTTTTTTTGCAAATAATGCTTTAGAGCTACAGAAAATGTTGCAGGAATTATCAGATGAAAGTAGGACTAAAGATAAATGTTAAAAAGACTAAAGTAATGTATAATGGATTTTCTCAAAGTATAAAAATTAAGATTTATTATGATGAGTTAGAAGAAGTTAACAGTTACAAATACCTTGGTCAGATTATTAATACAGATGGAAACATAATTTAAGAAATTAATCATAGAATTAAACTTAGTTGGAGTGTTTTTAGTAGAAATGATTTGATACTAAAAGGAAATATGCCTATGTGTTTGAAAAGGAAAGTTTTTAATAAATGGGTTTTACCAGTTTTTACTTATGGATCTGAGACTTGAACACTTAATAGAAGAGTAATACTGAGACTTCAGACCACTCAAAGATGTATGGAGAGCTGTATGTTGGAAGTAACAAGAAGAGATTGAAAATGCAATATATGGGTAAAAGAACAAACAGGTGTTACTGACCTTCTTGAAAAAATTAAAAGACTGAAGTGGAGTTGGGCTAGACATATTGCTAGAAGAGATGATAATAGATGGACAACTGAAATCTTAAACTGGATTCCAAGAGATTGTAAAAGACCCAGAAAGAGACCACATGTGAGATGGATGGATGAAATGAGAAAGTGTGCATGGGTGATGTGGAGAAGAGAAGCTAAAGATTGGAGGAGATGGATTGAACTTGGAGAGACCTTCATCCTGCAGTGGATTGATAATGGTTGATGATATATATATATATATGTGTGTGTGTGTGTGTGTGCACTAACATTATAGATAAGATTCTATATTATGCACAAATTTTATTATCTACATCAGTACTTTTCAAACATTTTGATATGAGGGTCCCCTGATAAACAATAATATATTTCCTGGCCCCTATTAACTAACTATGTATTTACAAAGTAATATATATTTAAAAAAATAAATAAAATGTCCGTTAATTAAAAACAAAATTGTAATTATAATTGAAATAATAAATTTAATGGTTTACAAACCATTACAAACAATCCTTAAATTCGCCGAAGTACTTTCGGTTAATTTCTTAAACCTGCCTCAACTGCATTTAAAATCAAAAACAAAAGCGCAAACAAACGTCATCAATTCAAATTCCATGAATCTCGTATTTTAATGTTAGTATTGAGAAGAGATTGTGGGAGCATGAATTGTTATATAAGCATGTAAAAAGTAAAAATAATGGTCTTTTAATATTTTCTTCAGTTTTCTTTGGTCATGAAAAAACATGTAAATATAAATTTAAATTTGATTTTGAAAATGGGAAAATTCTTCATGAAGAGAGAAACCATAGTAAAAGAAAAATTAAAGAGGCAATTTTTATAAACAGGAATAAAATTCATTTAATAAATCGACAAGCTGCTAACATTAAAATATGAGATTCATGGAATTTGAATTGATGACATTTGCTTCTGCTTTTGTTTTTGAATTTAATGGTAGTTGAGGCAGGTTTAAGAAATTAACTGAAAGTACTTCTGTGGATTTAAGGATTGTTTGTAATAGTTTGTAAACCGTTAAATTTATTGTTTCAATTATATATATATATATATGTTATGAAAATAGGGGTGATAAAAAATTTTACAGTTGAGCAAAATCACAGTATATATTATTACATTTATAACAAAGTAGCTACATTTTGTTATTATTAGGTACATATATTTTAATAGTTTTATGTTTACATTACATATATAACTATGAAAAAAAGGGTAAAACAAAACTTATTAACAATATTCAATAATAACATTTTTTCATTTTTAATAACAATAATGTTTAATGAAATGGTTGTAACTGGATATTATTACAGAGGCAATCAATAACTGGCAAAATATTTAAAATTGCAACTCTTAAATTTTTTATAATATGTTTTTTGATACAGACAATCTATATTTATTCTTCATTAGAAAAAGTGATAAAAAAGCAATTTCACCTAAATAAGTTGAAGTAAATGGAAGGGTACTCATTTTGTCTGGAATTCTGATATATAAGAATTACAAAATTCTGTTTCAAGAGTCGTATCTGCTTTTATTTCTACTAATTGTTCCTGAGATAGCCATGGTAGATGTTGAAATTTTAGAAAAGAAGGAAATGGCAGACTTATCCAATCATGTTCTTTGTTTTTATCTAAATTAAGAAAATACTTTTGGGAAAAAAATCATGCAATTTTCAAGATAATTAATTGTGATATTTCTATTATTTTCAGATATGAAAATATTTTCTGCAATAAATTCCTGATATTCTGCCAGTTGTGGCTGCAACACTGTCAGTGCAAATTCTAACACACTTTTTTTAATTAAGTACATTTTAACACAGCATTACACTGTTGCACATGCGCTTTGAAGATTTTAACTATAAATGAACGAATACTAACACTCAACCACATGATAAAGTCTTTGGAAAAGACAGAATGGCCATTCTGTCTTTTCCAAAGACTTTATCATGTGGTTGAGTGTTAGTATTCATTCATTTATAGTTAAAATCTTCAAAGCGCATGTGCAACAGCGTAATGCTGTGTTAAATATTACAGTTTACAAACATCGCGTTATAAAAAATGATTTATTTAAGTACATTTTCTATGAAAAAAATTATTCACTTTTTCAAATATATCATTTTCTTTGATTGTAACAAGAACCTTTTTGTAAAATAGAAGATCTTCATGAATTCAAAAATTATTCAGATATCTTACAAAAACATTAAATTAGCATTGTTTACATTGTCAGTTGATTCATTGAGCTGAGTGGCAAAAGAACTTCTTTGTCTTATTTGTGATATTAAAATAGACATAATACTATCAGTAATAGAATCGATTCTTTTTTAATTGTATTTTTGGACATGGGAATTTTCTTTAATGCTTCTGAAACTTTGGTACGCTGAATAGTTTCAAAAACTTTTTACATTGCTGGTAACATGAAATCTTTACTAATTGTATGAGGTTTTTTCATTTTAACTACCAAAATAAGCAATTTCAAAGGAAGTTTTCAATAATTTAATCGTTTATTTTAATTTGTATTGAAAAAAATACTAATTGTCATTTAAATTCTTCAGCCTTTCTTTTAAAAAATTTAATTGTTTTATTTTTATATATAGCATGAATAGTTTTCAATTGGAAAATAAGTTTGCCCAACTGCATACAATCGTTTGATAATTGTTTTTAAAGAATTATACACAGGGTTTGTTAGGATCATTATTCAATTAAATAAATCCATACTGTATATATGTGTCATCATATTTATATTTTTTTTGGTTTGATATTTTTTGTCACTTACCTCCAGTTTCAGAAATCAGTGTGGGCTGTGCTTCTTCCAATGTGATTAGTTCAGATGTTTTTGACTGCAAACATTATCATTCTCTGCAATATCTTTTGAACTTTTTCTAATTACCCATTTATTCATTTAACAATTAATATATTAAATCTCAAATAATTCAAATCTCTTATTGACTGCATTGTTGAATTTCACTGCAATTTTTTGCTATATACCCATATCTAGCACTGCCATGCAAGAGGTACACAACAACACAATAGACGACACATGTATTGTATGTCTCAACACTAGTGACTAGTCTCCAGAAATTAGTGAGCCTTTCTCACACAAAAATCACAGATAGTTACATATTAGTCCAGTGATAACTTTCTAACCATGCAATCCATAAAATAACATCTACACAAGATCTTCTGACAAACTTAATCCATCAATTTTGATAAATGATGACAACATTTTGATGAATAACTTTTTTTCTGATTACAATATTATCTAATATTCACTTAAAATGAATTCATTTCCTTTTTTGAAGATTGTAAATGTGTTTAATTTAGTCTTTGTGTACAAATTTGATTTTTTCTGACAACTTTCATTACCAATGGACTTTTTTAAGGCTGCCATAAAAATTCCGCTGCCCCTGGCTATGATTCACACTTTCAAAAGCATGTATGTACACCATAATTTGAAATAAAAGGAATGAATATGAGAGGGGAGAATATTTACATATCACAGTACCAAGAAAGCCTCAGTAATTTAATTAAATAGTGTCTGCAGAGCATGCACTAGCATAATAAAACCAATTGTCTTTACCTGGATACCAAATTACATATTGAATTCTTGATTAAAGATATCAAATTGTGAAAAATGCATAATACAACTCTTACTATAAACCCCAAAGGTATTATGGAAGATAACTGCATTAGAGCTACAAAAATGAGTCTCTTAGGCTCTCAAAATAAAATATAACTACATGGTATTAGCAAATATGAAACATTTCAAGTTCTACAAATTGATCTCCTCTTTATATACAAAACATAATAAAATTATTTCATATTGAGGAGATATCAAAAATGAAGATCCTTTACAAATTAATTGTCCAGAATAATGTTGATTTAATAATATTTCAAGAGACTTAACATTCTTCTATTAATTTATATTTTTTATAATTATTTAACTTATATTAGTTAATGATGAATGCATTCTAACCATGATATGGCTTTTTTTGCTTCAAATGATCTTATATTGCATGTAACTATCTATTGATGATGGTTCAAATTATATTGCAATCATTTGGATAGATATTTTTCAAACCTTTCAATATAAACTGACTGTGCCTTACTCTTCTAGATCATTCTATAAGAATTTTTATATTTACAGAAGATATAGCCATTTGGGGATATGTAAATGAAGAGCAAGCAGGTTGTCAACTTTAAGAAGAATGGGTTTTATAAACTGGATTTACTTTATGTTACCAAACAAGAAATAACACTTAATTTTTACTTTATTTCAACAAAAAAATGTTCACTAGTTACCCTATAAACTACTGATAGATGATCATTTTCTACATTTTAAAGATAATTCTGATTTAATTTCACATTATTGTAATTAGAAATTATTTTATTTTGATATGAAATTTAAAGAAAGATAATCGGAGTCAATATGCTGGACATTTTGAACAAAATATTAATAGAACCTCTCCAAATTTCCTTTCCAATGATATATTTAACACAACAAGTGTTACCAAAAAATCCATTTCTCAGAGATATCAAAGGAAATTTATCACAGGTTGAAACAAATTTATCATGTTCTTATAGATCATTTTTGGTAAGCAAAAATCTGGAATTTTCTGATAAGTTTGTAAAATCATTAGAGTTTTTTTTAATTACATAACTATGAAAAGGCAAAACTTTACAAGATCATAAATTTATGTAAATCCTAGTTCTTTATATATAATAACTACTCTTTCCTATTGCATTGCCAAATGTATACCATATAATACTCAATTGTCCAATCACTTTACTACTTTTACAATGCTTTATTTTTTATCTTTTTTTTTTATATTCTACAGTTTTGGATTGCCCCAGCAATTTTCTCCAGAATGTTATACCACCTAATCACAACTTTTACAATCAAACACTTTACTACTTTTACAATGCTTTATTTTCCATCCTTTTTTCTACAGTTTATCGTTTCAATTGCCCCAACCATCTTCTTCAGAATGTTATATCTCCTAATCAGTAGTAAAGTGATTGGACATAAAGACAAACTACAGAAGTTTTGAAATCAAATAAACTCGACAATAAACCAATAAGTTTTTTCCCAATATCAATATTATATATTTTTGATGAACTTTTTGAAATAATCATAGTAACAATTTTTCAATAGTTGAAAATCATCAATCTTTAGATCAGGCTGCACTTAGGCCAAAAATGAAGTGTTGTACATAAATTGTATTTTTGGCCCATTGAACAAGGTTTTTAAATTAAATTAAAAACTGATGAAATCTTTATTGATCTAATCTCAGCTTATAATCCCATTTGGATAAATGGTATTTTAAAAGTTTTTAAAATTTCTAAATGCAAGAAAACTGTTAATCAATAAAATGTTTAATAACATTAAATGTTGATTGCACTAGATTAATAGATAAAAAATGTATAAATTATGATTCCATTCTCCTGCTTATTTAATTTAATATATATTAGTAGATCCTTCAGAAAGAGAATGCAAAAAGTGTATACATGCTAATAGTTCCTTAAATAGATAAGTCTCCCAATAAGAATATAAAAAATATTGTAAATTTTTTAATGTGACTTGACCTTATTTTTGATCTAATGAAATCAGTGTGCTGAATTTTCATTTAAGCAATAGGGAATTATTTTATAATATGAATATAATTTTTTGTAGTAATAGACTAACATAATGCTATACCATGCTACTTAGAAGTAATTTTGGATCATAACCTAATTAATTTTCCTTATCCAGCTAAGGTTAAATCTAAATTAATTCTAGGAATAACCCTTCTTGGAAAGCTGGATAAAATTATTATGGAATTGCGGTGCAAGCATATGAAGGACAGCTTTTTTAGCATCAGCATGTTTGGTGATGAATTTTTACACATTAATTAATTTTCAGGACATTTAATTGAATATTAATATGAAAAGTACTATTATTATATCTAAATTATTTATTTGTACTGATTTCCTGTTCTTTCAATATTTCTTCATTGGATAGAAGCTGTTAAGCAGATTTGACTTGCTAATAACACTACCAATGACTTGTTTAATCAACAATCTTAAACATAAAAATAATGGTGGAAAAAAAATGAATCTTATAAAATTCCAAATAATTTTTTTTCAGATTCAACAATAAGTAATCTGCATTCGATTTTTCTAAATGCATTTGGAGTTTCATCAACAGATTCAGGATGGTCATTACACTCATATGCTTTTTAAATGAAATTTAACAGCCATTGATCCATAAATAAGTGTGGACAAACACAAATTATGAACCACATAGTTAATGTCTTTCAAATTTATGATTAATTTTCAGAATTAAAGAACTTAATAAAGGAATTAGTACATATGCACAGGTTCTTTTAACATATTTTTTTAGTTCAACTATCTAAAGAATCATATTCTAAATTAATAAATAGATTAGTTTTTAAATAAAGTTTAAATTAAATATGATTTCTTTTCTTCTGAGTATATTTCTATAAAACAAATGTTTTACATAATATTCTTTTCTAAAATCTAGAAGAGAATCTAGGCAGACGAATATTATGACAAAGCAATAACATTTGATTATCATCAGGGATGTAGTATCCATTGTTGGCCACCCTTGTAATCATTTATACCAGTATTACGATCTTAGAGCTACATTATTAATTAAGTTTCATATATCATTAAGATGTTGTGTTGATTGCAAGTGTAATCTTTTAATCACCTTTATATGTGTGTGTGTATTAATTTTCTCATAAGTAAAATTAAATAATTCATAATTTATCATACAGTTATAATTTCAATTTTATTATTTGCATAATTTCGTCAATATTCCATTATATTAAAAAAAACGTGGAAAAAAAATAATAAATTTTTAAAAATGTATAAAATACAAGGCATTACATTAGTTAACTCAAAGTACATACTGACGGCAATTTTTAATGTTTTCTAAACTTAATGCAAACTAAATAAGTGTCTATAAATATTAGTTTTACTCTTATAATCTGACACAATTGACAATTCCTGTAGCATTATTAAATATAGCTTTATTAAAGCAAATGAAAAAAAAAATTATATATAAATACAAACATTTTAATTAAAATTATTTATTTGAAAACAATCATTATGAAACCTCTTCACAAGATTTGATTAAAAATGCATATACATATATTTAAATTATACGCATAATATAATAATGAAGTTTTAACAAAATGTGACTGGTAAACTAGTCAGTAAAGCAAAAAATTTACCAAATTTATTTGGAACATATATATATAATAATTTCTAGCTTCTTCAGTTGCATTTTATAATCAGATAGATTTAATATGAAACTCATATAGATGAAGATGAAATACTAAGAGGATATTATGAATATGTCAAACAAAATACAAAATCTAATTATGGATATTACGTCAAGTAAAATTAAATTATTGACCTGTGCAGAAAATCTATTTTTTGTTTACCAGTTATAATGAATGTTGTCAATAACATTTCTTAATAACCTCTTTTCAATAAATTTAATAAAATAAAAATCATATAGGTTCTAAAACCACTCCATATAAACACAATCACTTGGAACCTAGTTTCATTCCAGCACCATTGTAATTACTAGGACCACTCTGAGAACTAGGGATTTATCTATTGCCCCCCTTCATTTTTGTATAAAAATTACTTATTTCTTTAAATGCTTAAGCAATTTTTATTTATTTTTCATTTTAATTAAGGATGTTTAATATGCGATCAAAATCAATTGAACATATATAATTAATGTTTTCATTAAGAATGAGAAATTATAAATTAGATAGATATAAGTATAGATATTTTTAAAAAGCATATGGCTTTATTGCTTGGGAGTTCATATGAAGTTTGAGTGTCAAAACTGCCACCAGAGTCGATCTTGAAACCTTCCGATTCCAAGTTAGATACCCAACATGCTGCAACAAACTGCACAGGGCATATATATGAAATTTATAGATGTGTCTTAACACAGAAAGGATATTTAGATAAGGTCTGTAATACAATTTTAAATAAAAATCTGTTCTGACAAAAATAATTATAAGGATGATTTAAAGCTAGTATATATATATATTGAAATGATATATTTACTCTGTCATATGTTTCACCTAGTTATCTCTTACAGCCTCTTCTGTGCCAGGTTTAAACCCTTTTAAAGTACCTTTTAAAATGCATATACAGTTGTATAGCTGCAGTGCATATATATGCGAGTATCTACATCTGTAATCTGATTATGTATAGATTACAGTAATATTTATTTAAAAGAAATACATATAATTTAAAATAATAATTTAATTCAGTTTATAAGTCGATTTGTATTTAATTTAATTAAATCGCATAGGTATAAGTGTATTTCACGAACAACCATCATACATATATAGCGACTTGTTATTTGATCATTTACTGTAATTTCTAAATTTAATTTAAAACTGTAAAATAAAATCATGTCATGTACATCTGTTTTAGGATGGCATGATGATTTAATCCAAAAATTATTAAGACAAAAATGTTTGTCGAAAATATATTTTGTCTTGTAAACAAGATTTGACTAAATGTATCAATTGCTTCAATCTTGTGCTAAAGTAAATAATAGAATCTTGGAAAACATCCTGGTCCAGCAGTAATATAAAAAACAGGATTTATTTTTGGTATTTAAATATATAAAATTTGAACGTGCTAATTGCTTGTCTCATGGAAGAAAATCTTTTATTAAAATTATAACTTAATGTAAAGTGTGTATAAATAGTTTTTTTTTTCCATGTAAATATACTCTATAAAATCTTTGAAGCATCTGTTAATATAATCCATGCCGATTTGAATCTTGACATGGCTGAGTAGGGCATGTGGAAGTTATTGTTTCCCAAACCTGGGCAATGGTAATCTTCATCTTCATCCTACATGCTGAAGAGCACATAGCTATTCTAGCTGATGAAACATTCCTGATAATGGCCTACTGCACTAATACTTTAACTGAAGAAATGCTGCCTATCCAAAGAACAAGAATTGCTACCAAACCTGCCACCAAGAACTCTAAAATAAACTTTAACTCTTAATTTAAAAGCTATAGCTATTATAAACCTAAATGAACATTCAAAGTTAATTTCTAAAATTTGTATCTAAAATAAATGTAGAGTGTAAGTAATACTTGCCTTATTCTTTGTAATTTAAAACTGTAAACTCTCTAATATTTCATATGTTTAAGATATAAAATTTGTAATTACTTGTTAATTATAATATTTCTGTTACTTTCATGTTTGCAATGATGCCTATATGTTTGGTAAAGTTTTAATTCTTAATATTTTATTTTTTATATATGTGATAATGTGCCAAATACACCTTGAAACAGTGAGCATATTAATGTTTAGTAATTCTGTATTGAAGATATCATTATTCATATCTTCAACTTAATAAATATAAAATAACGCTTATTTTTCTTGGCCACTGGCCGTTCGAAATTATATTGGTTTATGATAATGCGATCATTAATTTAGATTTATGTTCATTGATTGGTTATTCTGGTTGCTATATTATAACTGCAAATTATGATCTTAATGTAATTTTATTGGATAGTGTAAGCATAGCCATTTTATAATTCAATTTAATCCCCTCAAATATATTTTCTCCCTTCATAGAATCTAATTGAAGATGCAAATTAATTATTTATTAAACAAGATGATTAATTTATTAATTTAGCACTTTTTATTATGTCATTATAATTAGATGCTTAATTTTGTGAACTGGCTTGTGTTGGCAATGCAGCTATCTGCTTAATTAAGGCACCATTAATTTAAGTTTGACATATTTGTTAATTGCCTTGTGCATTGTGGATGAAGTATGTATTCATACATTAGTGTCTTGCTAATATTCATGAGCTAACAGCAGAGACTGTCCTATTCTCCACCTATTCTCATCCATGGTAGGCATCAAGCCACATCAAGGGAGCATATTGTTTGGGTAAGGCTATCACATAAAAAACTGAAAACAGACCCAGAACCCTAAATAAGCCTATCCAACTTCTAAACTCATCATGTTTGTATTCCTATTAATTCATTAGCAAGCCATTCAATCTTAATATACCACATATCTTATATGTGAAATCCTGTGAATAATTGCTCATCTGTACCACCATTTTAATAATATTTAATACATGTGTATAGCAAATTGTATGTAATGCTAGTTTAGCCTGTTCTTCTTTTGTAAAATTTATATTCATAATTTGCCTGAAACCATGAGAATCTCCAATTCATGGAGTCTGATTTAAATCATTCTTAAGTTATATTATGCTCAAATCTTATTTAATTCTACTCAGATATCCACATTACTCATTATATATATATATATATATATATATATATATATATATATATATATATATATATATATATAATGTGTGTGTGTGTGTGTCTGGCTAGCGTTGTCACCTCATCAGTTAGCAAACCACAACATAGTAAAATAATTTGGCATATTCATTAATTTTCCATAGGCATAATTTGATCACTATATGTGAAAGTAGTAAACATATGGCAATGAGATTATATTTTGTACTACTCAAATCAATCTCATTCCACTGTAAGATGCACATATGTGTTAAATGGTATATAATTCAATTTTTAGCTGATTGTAATTTTTTTTATTTTATTTTAATTTTGTTATTATTATTAATAATAATAAAACCTATTTAAAATGTACCTTATCTTCATTATTAGTTTACCTGTATTCCAATTCCAATTAATTATTATTCATTAGATATCTTTAATATGCATTCTAATTAAACATTGATATTATTTAAGTTTAATATTATTAGTTTATTTAATCCATTTATATGTTGACTGGGTGGTTAGACCATGGGTCTCATGTCTCTCCATTTGGTACTGGCTCAGGAATTAAATTAAGGCCTGTGTATAAGTTCGAAAATGTCATTCATAGAATGGTAAACTATGGATTATTGGTAAATAGGTCGAAGCTTGGTTGGCCCGGGATCTTCCTATCCCATTTCAATCCAGGTTCACTGTATTTTACCTGGACTCTAGGCTTTGTTATGTGAATATACAAATCTGACTGTAACAATATATATTGTACTCTAAGACCATCTATTATAATATGGTGGATGTAAATAATAATTAACTTCTAGCTTAGCCAAGTTATACTTCTTTCTAATACATAAAATTGTAGTAATACTTATCTATTTATTTCATGTCTAATATATTATATTAATCTTAATAAATTATTTAATAATAAAACATTAATAATCATGAGACTTACTATTTAATTATCCAGTAAGGTACTCTTTTATAACATGAAGCATATGCTAAAAAGTATATCCTCAATGGCATAGGAATATCACCAAACACTACTCCACTAAAATATCGATGATACTCCCATGACTCACAATTAAGATAAGCAAATTATATTTAAGATTAAAATTTCATAAATTTAATTTAATTGTCGCACAATATCATATTCATTTATCTATTAAAATGATTATATCTCCCTTCTTTACTAACATTTCATAACACTATCAACATCTCAGGTAATTGCTTCTGCTTATTAAGCAGTTTTGTCACACATCTTATTTGATTGATTGAAATGTTGTTTTCTTTTTTTAATGATGTAAAAACTATAAGCATGATGTCAACAGAAATACAGGAATTTGATACATCTGTAATGGTCCTTTCTAATGGCCTCTTTAAAAAATTCAATGAAATTTGAATTTTTTATTATTTTTTTTTTTAACAGGTGCATTTTTTTTTTATCAATTTTCTAATTTCCATGAAGCAATGAAGATGGAAACCTTTTATTGGCCTCATGAGTTAGACAAAATGAATTAAAAATAAGCTGATCATTCACAAACAAAGCCTTTCATGGAGTCTAAATGTAATTGCAGAATATTGGTCTCTTAAGTGTACAATTTTAATTTTTTTTAATAATATTTTAATTTTTTTTTAATTATTTGAAAAATGATTTAACTTTTATTAATTTATATTGGTGTGTGTATATATAAATTCTATAATATTTATTTATGCTCATGTTATACATTCTATATGAATTCATATGTACAGTAAATTTGTGTGTTCTTATCCAAGTTTAAGGAAAACTTATTTTATAAAAATAGTGATTTTCAAAAGATTTAATAATTTATTATTATGTTTATATGGTGTGTTTGTGTTTACTTTTGTGTGTTTTATATCAAGTAGTGATGTATGTACATAAAGCACTGCAATGTGAATTTTAAAAATTAATAATTAAATATACAGAAAGATTGCAGTTGATAAAGCATTTACAAAATTTACTGGGCATAGTACCATGTGAAAATATAAACACTTAAAACCAATAAATAGAGATTTCAAATGATGTTTGTGTAGTAGTAGTCACAATGGTTATGCATATACCACATGGAATTGTATATGCAGGCAAAGAATCAAATTCTGATTCTTGCCTATGCTTTGATACTCATGCTGTGGAATCACTAGTTTTGCCATATCTTTAATCACATTATTTTCAAGTCTGCAACTAACAAATGGACTATATGCAAATAAATTATATCTATCATCATCATCAACCATTATCAATCCACTGCAGGATGGTCACTCCAAGTTCAACCCATCTTCTCTGATCTTTAGCTTCTCTTCTCGACATCACCCCTGCACACTTTCCTATTTTATCCATCCAACATGAGACTCTTTCTGGATCTTTTACAATCACTTGGAATCCAGTTTAAGATTTCAAATGTCCATCTATTATCATCTCTTCTAGTAATATATCCAGCTCAACTCCACTTCAATATTTTAATTTTTTCAATGAGGTCAGTAACACCTATTTGTTCTCTTACCCATACATTGTGTTTTCAATCTCTTCTTGTTAATCTCAACATGCATCTCTCCATACTTCTTTGAGTGGTCTTAAACCTCTGTATTGCTCTTCTATTAAGTATCCAAGTCTCAGATCCATAAGTAAGAACTGGTAAAACACATTTATTAAAAACCTTTCTTTTCAAACACATAAGCCTATTTCCTTTTAGTATCAAGTTATTTCTACTAAAAGCAGTTCAACCAAGTTTAATTCTATGATTAATTTTATCCATTATGTTTTCATCTGTATTAATAATCTGACTAAGGTATTTGTAACTGTTAACTTCTTCTAACTCATCATAATCAATCTTTATTTTCATATTTTGAGAAAATCTATTAAATATTACTTTAGCCTTTTTAACATTTATCTTTAGTCCTACTTTCATATGATAACTCCTGCAACATTTCCTGCAGCTCTAAAGCATTATTTACAAAAACATCTATATTGTCTGAAAAATCTAAATGACTTAAATAATCTCCATTTAGTTTCATTCCTTTAGCTTCCTATTTTAATCCACAAAACACTTCTTGCTGCACTGCTGTAAAAAGTTTTGGATATATGGAGTCACCCTGTCTTACAACCTTCTCAATGTTGATTTTCCCAGTATCATTATGTAATCTAATTGTTGCTGTTGCATTTTTATAAATATTCTTTAAAATATGACAATATCCTGGATCTATACCTTGATTATCCAATGCTTTAATCACTGAAGAAATGTTTATAAAATCAAATACCTTTTCATAATCTACAAATTCAAAACATAATGTCAATTCATATTCATTTGTCTTTTATATAACTACTTTCAATACCTGGATATGATCTACTGTACTAAAACCACTTTTAAATCCAGCTTGTTCTCTTGGTTGGTGGAAATCCAATGTTCTCTGTAAATGAGTTGTAATTATTTTGGTAAAAATTTTGTATAAAACTGGTAAAAGACTGATAGGTCTGTAATTTGTAATATCTTCTTTATCACCTTTTTTAAATATTAATATTAATACTGCATTCTTCCAATCATCTGGCACATCTTTATCATTTAGACATTTGGTATATAACTTTGCTAAAAAAAATTATATTTCTTCACCTGCTTCCTTTAATATATCAATTGTAATTCCATCATTACCTGGAGCCTTTCCTTTCTTCATATATTTAATTGTATGTCTCACTTCATTTAAAATTCTGGGCAATTCAGAAGATGTAATAGATATAGGAGGTACTTGTTCTTTATTACTATATAATTCTTGATAAAAGTCTTCTACCCATTTCATGATGTCATCTCTCTTTTAAGTAATAATTCCATCTTTTTTTTCTTATTGTAGATATAAATTTCCTACCAATATCAAAATGTTGTTTTGCATTCTTGCAACTTTCATTCTCTTCTACAGCTTTCCTTGCTATTTCACAGTTATACTTTCTTATATTATTTTCAACTCTTTTCCACACCATTTTACAAAATTCGAGATATTCAATCCTTTTTAATGCATCCTTTTTGTATATCTTCATATTCCTCCTTTTCTTTATAAATTTTCTAGTTTCAGTAGAAATTTTATTGGTCAATAGCTGCTGTTTTCTACCAGCTAACTTTGTTGCAGTTTTTAAACGTGTATCAGTTATTTTCATATTAATTTCATTCAAATCTGAATCATGTTCAAATCTACTAATACTTGAAACCAATTTGTAAGTTCTAATTTAAATTTATTAGAATGTTTCTGAAGATTAGGAATATCAACTGTAAATATTGTTTTTCTTAATAATTTTTGTCTCTCTACTTTTGTATTAACATGTACCTTACACCTTACTAATCAATGATCACTTCCTGTTTTAAATTTATTAAGAACATTACAATCTTAAAATATGTATTTTCTGTTAATCAAAATATAATCCAATTCTGCTGTACCTTCATTTGGATGCTTCCATGTCCATTTCCTTTTAACATTTTTCTCAAATAAATAATTCATAATATAAAGTTTTTCTTTTTCTACAAACTCCACAAGTCTATGTCCTCTCTCATTTCTATTACCATAACCAAAATTACCTACAGCACTTTCATCTTTCATATTTTTACCAATTCTAACATTAAAGTCTCCCATAACAATTTTAAAATGTTGTTTCCTCTGATCAAAAGCCTTTTGTACATCCATATAAAAATCTTCTATTACTTCATCACTATGAGAACTTGTTGGGGCATAAACCTAAATTATCTGCATTTGGTATCTGCTATTAAGTTGTATAACTAATCTTGCCATTCTGTCCAATACACTATCAATCTTCACGATGTTGTTCTTTCACTTTTTATTTATAATGAATCCTACTCCACTTGTATTTCCAATATTTGTGCCTTTATAATAGAGTACATGTCCACTTTTTAAATCAATTGTCTCTTCACCTTTTCTTCTAACTTCACAAAGGTCAATAATGTTCCATTTATTATAAGACAGTTCTTCTAATTCTTGCAATCTTTCTTCACTTGAAAGTGATCTGCAGTTGTACATACCTAAATAAAAAGTCATCATCAAATGGCAGACTGGGTCCGCAATCAGGGGATTCTTAGCACCCTCTGCCTTTGGCCACCAGCCACTGCCTTGGTTGGTGACTTTACAGCCTTCTGGGGATAAAGGCCATGATTTATTTTTGTCTGTCATAATTGTATATATGTATTGGAAAAATATTTATCATTTACACAACATTCATTCTGCCTTATCAGGCAACTGAGAAGAAAGACCATGGTGTTTCTTGATCTTAAACTCAGAGGTACAATAAACTCACCACACTGGCTAATGTGTGTTGGTGAGCAGCCCATCCATGTTCATATACTTTATGAATAATCACATAGTAAGAATAGCTGCAACAAGAAGAATGTACGGAGTGGACATTAAGCATTTGCCCTGTTTGGTTCCTTTAAGGCCTCCAAGAGAAATCAAAGGGTCTCATTTCAGTTAATAGAAAAATCCTTTCTGCAGACAATTATATCTGTGTGATACAATAAATATAAGATAGTATTACTGGTATGCATAAAAAAATAGAGAATGAAGAGATGAAACTCATTTTATCAGTGATACAGAGAGTAGCCTACAATTTCTAGTTTTAGATAGACAAGAAGCGAATTGCTATGATGACAAATGCATATCCACCATGTATATTTTATTAGGATGAATCTTTTTCTTATAGATGCCTTTGAGATTAATCAACATTTGGGGTACAAGCTAAAAATGAAGAGTTCTTATGCAAATAGTTTTGGAGATTCTGAAGCTACAGATTATCTCAGGTAAGAAGAATTATATATGGTTTGAAAGATAATTTTTTGAGGAATACAAATAAATTATCAATGAAGATGTAATTTAAACTTAGTTAATAATAAATTAGAAATTAAGAAGAAACAATAAAATAATAATTATGTCAGATGTTGAAATTTTTTTTTATTTTTTATTTTTTAAATGATTATCACTGTTTGTCTTAGACTTATTAGTATTTTGATGAAACAGCAAAGATTCTCAATGTATTTTTCAGTTATTTGGAAATTTATAATATCTCTATAAAATAATGTCATTTATTGTTTTAGTTACTTTTCCTAATATAATGATAGCAGTAATTTCATTTGTAATTTATGTGTATATAAATTACCAAGAAAGTTAAAGAAAAAGATAATCCTGTGTAGAAAAAAAATTGTTTAAAAATAATAAACATTTAAATAACCAGGTAACTTGGATATTCTATAACAATTCATTTAAATGGACAATCACCTAGAATCTTTAAAATCATAAATTCTATTAAAATGTCTTAGTGCAAGAATATTTGTACAGAATATCTTTTTGAAAACTTTTTCAATTTCCTGAAGCTTCAGAAATATATAATAACCTAGTGATAATATTTAATATTAATGTCAAATCTATTTCACTGAAACCTGTTTCAAAATTGTTGTTGTGGTGTTGAAAAACAATTTTGTAAAATAATTGCTAAAAGAAAAGCAATGAATCTCTTTAATTTCCTTTATAGTAGATATTATATAAATATTTTTTTTACAAATTTACTAATAGTTTCATGGATACAAAGGTTCATTACTTTTTGTATTATTCTACATTCTTATTATTTCTGTACTTAATAAACAGAGCAAAATGGTAAATCTTTTTCTAGATGGTTTTATTCATTTATAGCCTAAGCAATCCATTATGTTTTTAAAAAAACTATATTAAAATATATTGTGTTTAAGATTAAGCATTTTAAAAACTCATTATATTTAAACAATTTTATATATCATTATGATATATTTACTTTACCCATATAATAAAATTGTAATATTTGAGCACTTAAAAGCAGATTGAATATTTAAGTTTCACTCATTTTAATTTGGAACTAAATTTTTATTTTACTATATTATTCAGTTGAGAATTGATTCACTTTTCATCTCTGAATTGGTCACTTCTATCATCATGCTTAGTTGTGCATATTTAAAATATTTATTATATTTTTGTTGTCTTTTCATTATCATCAACAGTATTCTGTCAAATGGACAGGTTCATAGAATGGTCATATCATCACATCATTCATTTTTCCATTCCATTTTTTTTATTACCAAGCTCTTCGATTCCACATAACTCTTCCATCTTTTATATCATCCAACAATGACAATCTATTCCATCCTTTCTTCTTACTTCCACTGACCATTTTTTCCAAAACAACCTTCATTAAAATATAATTTCTTTTTAATATATGTCCAATCCACTTTCTCTTTCTCTTTCCTCAATCAATCTTTTTTCATTTACTCTTTTCGAAACTGCTTCATTTATTATTTTATTCTTCTAATTGATTTTTTTCCATTCTTCTCTGTGTTCATATCTTAATGTTTCTCAATCTGTTTCTAATTTTATTACTCATTAACTATGTTTCACAATCATACATTAATACCACACATAGCATTTAATTAATATTTTTCTTAATCCTCTCGTCAAAAATTCAAAAAATATTTTCTTTATTTTAATAAATGTCTCCTTTACCAATGCAATTTTTCGTTTAATTGTATCTTCACTGGCTTCCATCCTCACTCAACCAACTACCCAAATATCTAAATTTCTTTATCTGTTGAACTATTTTATCATGGATTTTAATTTGCAGCTTTTTTGCATTTTTTCCTATCCATAAACACTTAGTCTTTTCAACATTAATATTTATTCCATATTCCATACATCCATCTTCCTAATTTTTTCAACATATTCTAAAGACACTTTTCATCCACTATAACAGCCATATCCTCTGCAAATCGTATGCATTATATTATTATAAACTCCAACATTTGCTTCTCCACAGCCTAAATAATTATTTAGCATGTCTTCTAAATAAATAGTAAAAAGAATAGGTGACATACTGCATCCTTGCCTAATTCCACTTTCTATATTCACTTCATCAGTCTTACTTTTTCCCAATTTAATTCTTATCCTTTGTCCAGTATGCATATTCCAAATCAATCTTCTGTCTTCCAAAATATTTCTTTATCTTTTAAGATGGTCATAAAATTATTCCAGACTACTCTATCAAATGCTTTTTCCAAATCCACAAAACATATACCAATTCCTTTATCTTTTTCAATATATCTCTCTGCAATTGTTCTAACAGCACCAATAGCATCTCCTCTACTTTTCCCTTTCTGAAAATCATAAATTCTTTGACTTAAAAAATATTTAATAAAACTTTAGAAGCATGAGATAATAAACCTATTGTTCTGTACTCTTCAAATTTAACAGTTTTTCTTCTTTATAGCAATTGGAATCATTGTATTTCTTAAAAAATGTGCAGGTGAAACTCAACTATTATATATCAAATTGCATATAAATTCTCCCATTTCTTTCAAAAATTATATAGATATTGCATCAAATCCAACAGCCTTATAAATTTTTCATTTGTGCAATTGACTTTATTATTTCATCTCACAATATGTTCATATCTTTATCTTCTACTTCAATACCTATTTCATTTTTTAAGTTCATAATTAATTAAATTATCTTATCTTTTAAATAGACACTAATGATATTCTTTCCATCTTTTTAATATATCATTGTTATCAGTTAATCTCTTTCCATTTTGATCTGCAATCTTACTTGCTACTCATGTCTTTTTCTCTCAAATGACATTTCTTATTTTATTAAATACCAGATTATATTTATCACCTGCTGAAGCATTTCTATCTTTCTACATTCTTGCTCCAATCATTTTTCTATTGCTAAATCTATTTCTCTTCTTAGCTCATTATTAATTTTTCTATATGCACTTTGCCCTTCCTCAGTATTTACATTCTTCAATCTTCTCCATACTTCCATCTTTTCCAACATGTCTTCAGTTATCCAAGATCATTTAGCTTTTCTTATCTGAATAATACCTTATTTTATTTTTTGCTGTTTTTAAGAATCCTTTTTTAAATTCTACATCAACACTTACCAGGACACTTAATACATCAATCATTGTTAGCAATCCTTTTTATTTCATTTTCATATAATAAGCCAAATTTTCCTTTTTTCATTTCTCTCAAATTATCGAAGTCCCATCTTATATATTTTTTCCCTCTTTTAATTCTTTTTAAAAACTACTTTAATTTAGACATAACCAAATTATGATTTGAGTTTGCATTAGCACCAGTCAAAGCATGCAAATCCTTAATAGCATTCTTGTATCTATCCTGAATCAATATATAATCAATTTGGTAAAATAATCTATTACCTGGAGGTTTTTATCTATACAATCTTTTTATATAGTTTTTAAAATAAGTATTTACAATCACAAACCCATTCTCCTTACAAAATTGCACAAGCTAGTTACCTCTTTCATTTCATTTTCCAATACCATAATTTCCAACAATTTTTTCTTCTTTATCTTTTCCTACAGCTTAATGTGCTAGTTGAATCTCAAAAAATGAACATTTATTTACTGCTTCCTCCTCACTTTTATCACCTATAGTGATCTTTTACTGACTTAATAATACTATTGACTTATTTAATAGTGGTCAACATTCACCAGTATATATCCATTTACATAGGAATTATGGCATTTTATGGAAGTAAACATGCCACTGTCTTCTTCATCACTTCTTAATAGTGAATATTGTTCCATTATCAGCAACTGCTTATTTACACTACTTTGTTTATTTACAGCTAACCTTCATATCTGAGACCATTCCCTGTCTGCAACCTCGAGATACTCTGGGTGACATGGGACTGATGCCCTGGTTATTCAATCCAGGATTATCTTTTATGGAATTAATAAGAAGTAATTTGATATTATTATCTGCTATTTTAAATTTTATTAAAAAATGATTTCTAAAAGATATCAGGTTAAAGAAACAACAATATTTTTTACATAGGGGATACTGATATTACACTTCTTTAAATAATCATATACTTGGACTTTTGAGATGAAATCCAACAAAAACATCCTTAAATGGCATTTGTACAAAAGAAGTCTTTATTTCAGTTGTGAACCAATTGTCACAATCTCTTAATGAAACACTTTGGGTATATATTGGGAATTAAATAAGTATCAATATTTTACTATTACAAAAATGAATATATTAAAAACTAACTGTGATAAAACACAGTTGTTGAAGCTTTAAACATAAAATTACAAATATAAATCTGTGTGCTTTTGGGGGACTTAAGCCTCCATAATCATAGCCCAATACAAAATAAATACAAATATAAACACTTATTCAAAAGCAAAATGCATACCTCAAATAAAATGTAAACTAAATCTAAATAAATAAATAAAATAACATAAAAATAAAATACAATGAAAATAAATATTACAACGTCCATATTTTAGAAATACTAAAACAAGAATCCTTTCTATTAATAGCACTGGGTTTATCAATTATAAAACAAGCTTCTTTAATCTTACGCTTTATGTTATTTTTCTCCATACACACTAATTTTGCCTCTACTGGTTGAAATTCTTGATTGTTATCTAAATTGGAATTGTCTAAGTGTTGATGGTTTCTAATTGTTATTTATATTTGTCTAAATTTTAAAAGCTTTAATAAAATTTGTATTCATTAAAAATTCTAAGCATGGGTAAGTGACCAATGCAATTTTTGGGTAATTCAGTGTTTGTGGAATATAAAAATAAGGCTGGACACTTATGTCCCAATGCTATTAATAGAAAAAACTCTTATTTTAGAATTTCTAAAATATGGACGTTATAATATTTATTTTCATTGTATTTTATTTTCATGTTATTTTATTTATTTATTTAGATTTAGTTTACATTTTATTTGTGTTACACATTTTGCTTTTGAATAAGTGTTTATATTTTGTATTTATTTTGTATTGGGCTATGATTATGGAGGCTTAAGTCCCCCGAAAGCGCTTAGCTTTATATTTGTAATTTTATGTTTAAAGCTTCAGCAACTGTGTTTTATCATAGTTAGTTTTTAATTTATTGATTTTTGTTGAAGTATATGTATACATTCTTTTCAAAAATGAATATATAAAACAGAAAATGAGATTTGCAAATAATAATTAAGACCAAAATTGTCAAACTACAATAAAGGAATTTGACTCATCATTCAAATTATTAATAATTACTGCAGAAAATATTCTTAGCACATATATGTAGTAATATACAATATAGATGGTACATAACATAATGACATATAATAATCAAGTCTCTTTATATATATATCATTTTGAACCAAATTACAAGGTTATGGAAAACAAACACAATGCACACTATCTGATAGTAATTAATTACAAAAAATACATTGATGTTTTAGTAAATCATCCCACCATATTTTTTAACTGTCTCCTAGTAAAAGATTGATTTTCACAAGATCTGACGAATACTCCACCAGCTTGATCTGATTTAGATGTATTTAATTTATTATTTTTACATTTAGTGACAAACAATACTATCAATGGTTTTTTTCCCTTTAAACTTTTATCAATGTATTCCTCACTTCAACTCCAATCTTATCATAGCCATCCACCCTCACAGAAAGATTTTTTTTTTGTTTGTTTAATATACAATATTAATAAAAATAATATACTTTTGTTTAATGTACAACCAATTTGATGAGAAAGACAATACTGTACTTCAAAATTCGCTTTGTCTTAGATTATGTTCAGAATATGTAATGACAAAAAATGGTTTACACAATTTTTTTCCTGTCATTGAATTGTTAATCTCTCCGATATTGTTATTAAGAATTTTATTTATTTTTTGTCATAAAATGCAAAAGATTTTAAACTGACTTTTCTGAGGGATGACAATTGTAGACCACAATTTTTTAAAAGTCATTAGGAATAATTATGCTTTTCCATGGTGATAATTAGCACACTTTTTTACAGTTTATTTGATAACAAAAAAAAATTAGGTTTCAAAGAATAAAAACATATTACCATTAAATTTTCTTTGATGATTGTAGTAAAAGGAAGTTACTATTATAAAGCTTAATGTTATAGCCACCTAGTGGTGATTATGAATATTTTTTCTCTATCTCAAAAAGAGATATCAAAACGATTATTTTGTGACAAATCCACATTTATTTTGTGGCAATAAAATTTATTAACATTTACACTATTAATAAGTCTATGTTGAAGATAAAAACAATTTTATATATAATTAAAATTACTATTCTTAAACAATACTTCAAACAACTCAAGTTTTTACAAGTAAATAAATAATATAATGTTTATATTATTCAAATATAAATACTTGATCTCGTTTCAAATATTCCCCAAGTGAAGATTCTTTAACTCTATTAAGCTTTTTTTTTTTTTAAAGTAATTAGGTACTTTATTTATGTTAAAAATGATGAGAGAGAAAACAATTACTTGGAAAAGATAAATTATTAGTATTTGAATGTTTTCCTTTTATGTCTTTACTAAGATTAGTTTGGCATTTAGATTTAAATAAAAGTTTTAGTGAATCTTATATTTTTAAAAAAATATGATTCAGACTGTTAGTTGAAAATAAGTAAATTAATACTACTGAATATTTTTACAGAGGAACTTGTAAACTCCAAGTATATAAATTATACTTGTATTCAAATAATTAAGGTAATTGTAAATAAAATCCTAGCATTTGACTTCCTGTAGGCAAATATTAAAATTTTGAAAATGCCACTAAATCTACAGAGTATGAAAGTTTATAAATATCTGTGGATGTAAGTTGATTTACTGAGATTTTTATAAAATTTATAAAGTAATTAAAGGTGAATAAATTGCAGAAAATGATCTTAGTACTATAATGTTTTAAATGTTGATATTTCTATTAATTTATGAAATATTTTTTTTAAAATTGAATTTATTTGAAATTCAGATAAAAAATGGAATACATCAAAAATTAAGCTTTATTGATGTTGTTGATAATTTTTAAAACATAAATTTGTTGCATCTTCTATTTTAGCATATAATAGATTCAAATATTATGAAATAAATAAGATATACAAAGTAAAAATTAAGTTGATGGTCATAATGCTGAAGATTTCTTTTTTTACAAAAGTGATATCTCAAAAGCTAAAATAGATTTCAAATACAGGGTGCTTGTAATAGTTTTATTAAGAGGATAAATACTCAGTTTATCCTTAGTCAGTTGTCTCTAATTAGTGCTAAGTATATAATAATTCCTCCATGTCTTTTGAAATTAATTTTTTACATATTCTATTTTGTCAGGCATAAACCCATGATCATTATTTAAAATAATGTTATCAAAAGAAGCTAATCTATCTTAATTTCAATATATATATATTTAATTTAGCTGTATTTCAGTAATTACTTTAATTTAATCTTAGTGTTGTCATATCAAAATATGAATTGACAGATTCTATTTCTTTATAAGAGTATCCATTTGAAATTGACAATATTTGTGATATAACCATAGCAATAGAGAATCTTTTTCACTTTAATAATCCAATGTTAGTAGTTAATGTAAATACTTTAGCAGATTTTTTTTTAAACTGACATTTGATAGGATGGGTGTAAAATAATTTTATATAATGTATAGTATTATATAGTGCCATCACTATATGTCTCCTGTTCAGCATAAGTTTGTTGAGAAAAAAGTTTGTTCACTGTATATCTATGACCACTGCATGTTTTGATAAATTCCAGGTTTATATACCTGAAATGGATTTTCATTAGCTTTTCATGACTCAAAACTTTCACTAATTAAGCATTTTATTTTTTCTGCTATCGTGTACATCACAAACAATAAATGATATTATTGTTAATACAAATATTATTAATTAATATTATTTAAAATAAGCATCAGTACGTTAATTATTTACAAGCTTCAAGTAAAGCTTAATCCTGAGGATAAATTATGTTTTTAATCTCAAAAAATGTTGGCTATCACAGTTGATATATATAGAATTTAGATACAAAATTAACTAAACATTTCTTAAATGTATACAGTAAAAGAGATCAAAAATGTTATATCTAATTGGCCTAATGATACTACATTAAATGGCTATTATTGTGGTGCAATATTTTTTCTTTTTGCAAATATGAAAAATAATTGATAAACTAAATAATTTTATATAGTTAGTCTTGATGACATTGTTTTATACATATTTAAAAGAATAACAATAATCCATTTGACATATAAGTTAATTAATAACCTAATTAATATAAAATCAAATCACCAATGACATCTTAATATAATTTACTGATCACCAATTATTTTAAATAGTGGAAAAATAACTTTTGGATATACTTTTCATAAATATCTTTTACCAATTATTATTGTGCACTTTTATATTAAAATTGAAAAGCATTTAAACCATAATTCTAGCAGCTGTAAGAGTGTGGCCACTTTCTCACAGGTGGTCAAAGCAACAATTATAAGTTTTCCTTTTTCTTTTTTTTTTGTAGTTAGCACAATATTCATTTGAATAACTGATATTAAACTGAGATCCTTACCATGTAGATAATAATAGCTGAATGTCCATTTAATGATCAATATTGGATGGTAATGAATTGATTAAGAGTTGGCTATCTAAAAATTTAAACCTGTTTAAGACTTATTTTAAAATGTCCAAGATATACCTGGACCAATGAGACAATGATCATGTTCATGACAGATAGGTGTGCTAATCTGTATGCTATAAGACTCTTTATATTAAAATTTACTTAAATTTCTTATATTTGTCACAGGTTGTGATAACATTACATAAAATTTGCATAAAATAATTGAGCAATTATTAAGCATATTTTAAATTACTGACTATATTTTAATAACATATGATTGTTGTCATTTTTTTGTTTGTTTGTTTTTTTTTTTTGAAAAAAGAGAAACAATGTCTAATCAGTATTTTCTCATGTAGATTTAAATTTATAAAGTAAAAAGTTAGTTAACAATTTTCACAATGCAATATATTTGATATTTCATACATAAAACATTTTAGAGTATAAACGACTGCACTACTTTGATAACATTCTAACATGTCTAGTTATTGATATGAGCATGAGAACTGAAACATATAAATCTTAAGTTTGCCTAGAGATTCGTGGTGATGGTATTTTAGTTGTATTTATATGTTGGACTACTCTCATCTAATATTAAATATTAAATATTTTTAGAAAAATTTTAAACTTTATTTAAATTTTCCAATTACATTCAATTATTAGTAATAGCACACAGATTAGTATATACACATTTTGAGTGGTAGTATTCTCTGCTCTTCTTCAGGTGTTTCTGGCCTACCAGTGACAGTACTAGCATGGAAATTGAATCTGGAATTTTAGATTCCTGAATATCTTTTAAAGCAATGTTCTAACCAACTGAGTCATTCTGCCAAAAGACATCATTTAATTGTCTATTAATATAGTTTATTCTAATATAGTACAAAATTTATATAGGTAGTTTTTCAGATATGAAAATTATTCTTCACATATTAAATGTGATAAACAGAGTAGCCAAAATTCAAAAAACAATCATAAAAAACAATTTGCCAGGCATTCTCAGTACTGTATACCAGAATCATGGAGACATATTGGAAGTGTACCAATTCCAATATGTTCCCATGATTCTGGTATATAGCACTGAAAGTGCTTGGCAAATTGTTTTTATGATTAATATTTTTTTGAATTTTGGCTACTCTGTTTATACACTTTATATGTAAAGAATAATTTCATTATCTGACAGAGTTTTTGCATTATTTTTCAGATATGGTAAATAAAAACAATACTATATGAAGATTGCTTAAGAAGTTTTAAAAGATTATTATGATATTTTAACAAAAACAGTATGGTATGAGTGGTATAATTTTTAATATTTGCATTAAGAATTTTAAAAACAGCAGCAAAGATCTTGACATATTGCAGACTAATAGAAAAAACTATGACAAATGTAAATATTCATGAAAGGTAATACAGAATTTTTTAAGTGGATAGATAATTAAAATTAATATTTTAAAAATGTTCTAATATATGATATGTTCTTTATATGATTTTTTATAAGAATTAATCAAATTAAATTTCAATAAACTATATCTAAATTAATGACTTGCTTTATTAATCAAAGAAAAAGATTAATGTTTTGAAATAGGTTCAAACAGAATAAATATGATTTTTAAATATACTTCCATTTCTGAATGGTATTAAAGATTAACAAAGCAAAAGTTACCATATAACAGATTACCTTATATGGTTTTCTTGTTATCTTTATTGCATGTATTAAAATATTATTTAATATGGAATGTGTACACCAACTTTCTGTTTGTATATCTTAAATTTTCTTATATAAGCAAATACTCTTGGATATTGTTTTTATATGTGTAATCATTTTTAATTCAGAAATATTTATTTTGTTTATATTAATAAAATGTAGAAATAATTTTCTTTGATATTTGTTTATAAAGCTTTTAAAGAATATTATAATGAATTAATATAATTCTCAAACACAGAATATAGAAACCTGAATGATAAACTGTGCAAAAAAAAAAACACTTTCTTTAAGAAGATTACATATTTGAATAGAAATTTCATAATATTTATAGTAGAATATAATAGTGATAGTGTAAATGACTGAAAAATAATAAAAACTATATGTAATTTGTGTGTATACTGAAGCAGTCGGATTTAAGTTCGATCCTAGCTTCATGACATCTTGCCAGAAGCGCACCTCAAACCCTAGTACTAACCTTGAATTTCCGATGCAATGGGGCTTTATACATTCAATCCGTGCTAGTTTCCTTAAGGACAACTATTACATAAATGTGTATTAAAATTAACTCATTTGAGGTTTAAATTAATCAATTCTATTAATAAATTCATGATGGAATTATTCATGAATTTGTATATAATTATAACTGCATGGATTGTGCGTATATATTTATAAATATTTAAATATATATATTTGTTTTAAGGCTTCATTGCGTTGGGAATGTTTTATTTTACTTTTAAATAGTTTGTTCAAATTTTAGTGATTAAAAGCTACATTCTTTCGATAAGCTTTCAGATTGTCCTTTTCCAAAAACAATGGGTAAAGTTTTATTAATTAAAAAAAAGATAATTATTTAAAATGTAGGGACAGTTTCTAATTAAAATCGTTTTTAGATTTTAAAAATTCATTTTCTAATTAGAAAATGAATTCAAGTTAATGAGTTTGAAAGCCTTGTCGAAGGAATGTATCTAAAATCAATTAGTAAAATTTTGTAACATTGATCATGAAAGAAGTGCTAGCCTGAAGGCATCAGAGGACAGTATAAATGGCCTGGAAAAGTTTGGAGAGGAGAAGCCATCTTTGTTTAGAGAAGTACCATTAAACTCTGTGCATTTTTAAATTATGATTTTAAATAGTGTTTCTATCATGGTGAGAGGCTAAACTTCAGGAATCTGACTACTGTTCCTGAAGTCCCCTGAAACTCTTCAATGAAGCTGCTAAATCCTTTCCAGACCAATCGTGCTGCCCAAAAATCATGAAAAAAATCAATCAAAATGCTGTTCAAGTAATTTACCAAATGCATGCCTACGTTTCCACCAACTCGGACATGTAAACTAAGAAACCAGCCCCAGAAGAAATGGTAATATAATTCCATAATGAACTGTAACTTTCTGGCCAGTTTCTGAACTTTACATTACACTCCCTTTAAAAGCTCTTCTCATTTCTAAATGTAAAAATCTGTATAAAACTTTCTTTTTATTTATGCTATTTTAAATTATATAGTAATTCTCTCAATCTTTAGTCCTTAGATTTAACTTTCCTTTCTTATGATGGTGGTTTAATTATTGTACTATATATATTTATTGAGTAATTTGTTAATGTCATTTATTTTTAATTATATGCCAATAATCCTTCAACTCAATCATCTCTCTTGTTCCATGTGTCTTATACAAATAATAATATATTAAGTCTGATAGTAATTTCCGCCCATTATAACTAAATTTATATGGGTCTATTAATCATCGAGTCAAAAGAATTTATTCAATGTTTGATATTTTTATAATTTGCTAATCATAAATCATTAGCTCTGTTTCTAACCTATGTCCCCGGCTCTCTTATCAGGTTAACAAATGTTTATCTAATTATATTTATAATCTTAAATATTTTTGCAAAGGTATTGATAAAGGAATCAAATGAATACATTCTAATCCAAATTTTTTTTACTATATATTAATATTCAGGAAGGGCATGATGTTTGGGGCACAATTAATATAATTTTATGATTGCTTTAAAATAATTTTAGTTAAAAGCTCGTTTGACTTTAATTAATTTGATCAAGTCATCATGTAGAGCATTCTATAATAAATTGGGTTTTATTATTTAAATGGTGACTATCAACTCATTATCTTTGAACGTTGCTGATGCAGGGCAATCTTCTGCTCAATAGGCTTGTCGTTGGTGATATTACGATTATTTTAATTATAGAGGAAGAAAGCACTTCCTCCCCCACTTATATTATATTTGGAACACCAAAGGTTTGTAGCTATGACTCGGCCTGGCTTTCCCCGTTTTCCAAGTCTCCTTGCCACCATACTACTTAAATCACCGACAAGCTATTATCTTTCCTGTTCATTTTATAGCTCATAATTCATCAGCACCATTACCTCTCTGTTCCAGTAAAGACCACTTTTATGCTCGTAATTAGTGATGAAATGATTTCAATTAAAGTCGAACAAATTCTTAGTCATCTCTACTTAAATAAGTTTTCTAGTAAAGGTTAAAGTTATGCCCTAAATACGTATCTTGCTCTTCATGAATGGATTTGCAAATATGAAAATAAATCTCACATTCTTTCGTATAAAATTAGAATAATAATTTCTGTCACCACTGAATACCTTTATCTGCCTTCATTTTCTTGTTTGGGGCATAGACATATAGACCTCCATAATATTTCATAATCATTGTTGGAATATAATAGGGACTGCCATTTTTATTGTAATTATAAACTCTGTTTAAGGACTAGAGGTAATCAATGTAGTCATCTTAAAAAGTTTAACAAAAACTATTACTATTATTATTAAACATTTTATTAATACACTTGGTTTCTTAACTTTTTTATTCAATCATTATTTTAATGCTAATGCTCACTGTCTGTGTTGGCAACCCGAACATATACATATGATTCAACATAAAATTATCTTTAGTTAGTTTATTATCCATTATTAGTGTCAGTTCAGGGGTCTCAAATCATCATCATTCGTTGGGCTAGTTTCTCAGTGCATGGTCATGTATCATCGATATAAGTCATTCATTGATTTGATCTGAGCTCATGTGTTGGGTTTGAATTCAGTTTGATTTGACTGAGTTTGAATCCAACTTGGAGTGAGGTTGTTGGTGAGTGGTTTTTGACCGGTACAATACATTGTAACTTATAAAATATCAATGGATGCAAGAAGTGAATCGCTAAAATATAGCCAAATATAAAGATGTCAGCTAACTAAGCTCAGCAGGTTTTATGAAAAATAAATACCATATGCCACAATAAGAAGAAATACAGAGATAAGCAATTACAACAAAATATCATTGAAATATAAAGCAATATTATTAATAACTTAGGAAGAGGAGAATTCTCAACCTTCTCTGATACAAATGTAAGATTCACGATATTACAAGCATATGCTATTGCAGTTACATTTAAAATTAGCTTATAAACATCTACTACTTACCATGGTTCTTATCCATCTCTTAAGCATTTTTTACATATTTTATTGCTATGATCAGAAGAAATACTATATTTAATTTCATAACTTCTGGAAGTGTTATCTTAAATCTTTGCCACAAAAGATTCATTTTTTGAAAATAATTTCTTCTTAAGCAAAATAATTTAAATAATGTGGTTCATAAAACAAATTAGGATATTTCAGTGTAATATGATTGATTTTAATCATAAAATGAATTCTCTTTGACTTTTAAGATCTGTTCAACATAGGATGAAATCCAAGTAAATAAAATTAAGACATACAGCTTACCCCGAAGTTAATGCTTTATCACAATTATAATAAGAATATTATTAATTTAAAATAAAACACAACAAGACCTTTTAATTTAGAATAAAATAAATAATAAACTCCTAGGGTGTCATTCAAGAAATTAGGGATGGATAAGGGAATTTATAGTCGTTCGTTCTAAATACCATAGAAAAAATCTAATTAAATAACTTTTAAATTTGAATTAAGTCCTTTTATAATCTAAATTTATTATGGAATAATAAATATAGCTTAATATTTATTGCAAATAATTGTAAACTAAATAAACAAGCACAGTGGTCTTATAATAAGTAAACTAAATTGGCTGAAGTCGTCACAAATAATAATTGGTAATTATAATTTTTATTAAGCAAAATACATCTTTCTTAGATGTAATTTTAATAAATATAATTGTATAACTTACATTAATTTCAATGTTCATGTAATACATTCAAATATCAGCCTTTCAAGCTAATTGTGCATACGCTTTTGCGAGTGTTAATAATAATAAATAAATATTTTCTCTCCAATACAAGATATAGTATTTATGCAGGAAGTACTAGCAAAAGCATATGCACAATTAGCTTGAAAGGCTGATATTTGAATGTAATACAATTGTAAAGATATGCTATATAAAATAAATGCTTATTTACATATGATTAAGTTTCAGTTAGAATGATGTTTAGTAAATTCTAGACAATTTCACTGATGTCATTCATTCAGACATTGTATATAGTAATTTAAAGTGACTGTTCCATCTTCACGCTTTCCTTGCCAGTACTTCAGATTTGCTCATATATAAGCATTTGAGTCATAGGAATAAGTGGATTCATTTTATTCCTGCATAAATACTATATCTTGTATTGGAGAGAAAGTATTCATTTATTATTATTAACACTTGCAAAAGTATATGCACAATTAGTTTGAAAGGCTGATATTTGAAAGTAATATAATTGTAAACATAAGCTATATAAAATAAATGCTTATTTACAAATGTTCAAGTAATCTAAAAATAAATACTTAAGATAATTTATTATACTTGTACAATTCTTTAGATTTCTGTTTAATGAGTGGATGATATAGAAAAATGATTAGAAGGATTTTTTTAATAATAAAAACTAATATTTATTTCACAGAAAAACAAATAATAAGAAATCACAAAGATATATCTTTTAGGCCTGCAAAACCAAGTGCTTTCATAAATATTACTTTCTTTCAAAATATCTATCAAAAGATTAAATTTGCAAATGGATTTATTAAAAATAAATTTGGTGAAGCAAAAATAATGTAGTTGATCAAAAGAAACTTTCTTTTAATTTAGATTCTATTAAATTTTCACATATTAAAGCTTTACAATGATAATATTTTTTATGAGTACTGTCCCTTCTATGAATATTTAACCCTATTTAAAATACAATTTAAAATTTTGAAGTTAACTATTTATCATGTTTAAATCCTAACTTTGCAAAGGTTAAATAGATTATCTATACATCAACAATATATAATTTGCATCTAAATAAACTAAAAATGCTAAAAGATGTAAAGGTGGCATTCCTCAATACCTTGATAAAACAATTAAGTCATGATATAATCTTACACATGCTTACAAATACATTTTCAACAACAACCTAAATTCATATTGAGGTAACTGAATAAAGTCAAAGTAAAAGTATGATGACATAGTTCATAAACAAATGTGCCTACTTTTGAAGGCAATAATAAAATGATATAGGACTTTGTCACTAGTCAAGGAATGATGAGAATGCACATCTGGGTTGACTTAAACTAGAATGTTCTAAGCTACAATATCCAAAAGATATCTGTTAGTAAGACAACAAATATAAGAGACTAATGCACTATCTCTTTTAAAATAAGCTAATAAAATGATGAGATAATGCTACAATCTTTAACAAACTATAGTTAACAGATACAAAAAATGATAAATAATTAATGTTAAAACTAGCTTAGTTAAAATTAGGCAAAAAATAAGCCATAAAATAAATAATAAAAATATGTATCTACTTATACTGCATCAGCATAATAATATACCTTTTATAAATAAATAATTCATATGAAAAAGGAAATGTATACTATTTTAAAATAAGCAAATGCTACACATGGCTATTCAGATAATTTTGACCAAAATTATTATTAAAATAGCATATAAAATTACATAAAGTAATATGAATTTAAAATAATGACTTTGTAAGCAAAAATTATACACCTAAATAAAATATTAACCCTTTATCATATCAAAATAAAATAAAATAAAGTTTTTTTTCTATTTCTGCTGTTCTTCTACCATTTAATCATTAAACAGGTATAAGAAGAGTCTATTATGCAACTATCTTCTGTGTACTATAAAGATGTTCAGCACTGATATGACAGTTAAAATATAAAAGCACTTCATGGTTATCCTTAAATAAAATTCAATAAATTATGCTAGCAAACTAAATAAGTATGACCATTCACTGAGCAGTTTTCCATGGATTAAACACCAAAATTTATTAAATTGCAATAAATGTTTTTCATATTTAAATCCTTAAAATATTTATCAGGAGAAATACTTTCTTTTAAATATCACAATTAAAACTATAGTGGTGATAACAGTGATAAGAAAGAGAGAGATGGTGTATGCAGACTTTTATAATTAATTCAGGAAAGATCCATTGAAATTTAAATATAATATTACTTTTCAGAAATAATTTAATATTTCCATTTTCAATGTAATTTATTAAAATACTTCAAAACATTTGATAAACATTTTCAAACATATCCATTGAATTTCTTTTCCCTGGATCCAAGAAAATGATTTCTTTTCTCTGGGGTAGAAATAGTCATAATAAACCAAACTTCTTTTATGTTGTTATAAAATAGAAAATAATGTTTCATCAAAATAACAGCACAAATAATTGTTCAATTAAGTAATATAATATAATAGAGTCAAATATTTTTCTTTCTTTCTTTGAGTCAAGATTGTTTTATATATGATTGATAATATACTCATCATAACAAAATAAATCTTTATTGTATGAAATTCAATGGTTTTACACTAGGTAAATTAATTTAAAATAATATCTTATATGAAATGAGTATTTTCAGGAAATCTAAGATTTCAATACTTTTAATAACATTATTGTTATTGCTGTGAAGATATTTAAATATTTGACAGCAAAGTTAAATATAAAACAGACATTGGAATTAATAATGGTCTGTACATAGTTATAGTGACAATAATATCTTTCAAAATTTCCTAGTATGCAAAGTTTAAATATTAAAATTTTGAACATTATAATAATTGATCAATTTTATCAATAAATCTGGATGCAATGAAGATTTATTGTCCTTGAAGTTTAAATTCAGATATTGCAACTAGACCCTTTAACTATTAGCCTAACAATATTTTAAGCTAAAAAAATAAAAATAATAAAATTATATTTTTTAATTAAAACTGAAATTTAAAAACCCATATGCAATGAAAAAAAATGATTTCAAGAAAGTGAAGAAAAATGAAGTGTTTACAGAGTTGAGAATGGGTGCATGTGTCAATTTCACTTATTTTTATAGCTTGGGTCAGATGACCACCTTAAAACACTTATTATTGACATTTAAATCTATTCCCCTTTCCTTTATTGCACTGAATCCATATTGTACTGAAACTAAGGAAAGTTGCTAACAAAATATTTAATTAACATTTAGCTTTTAAAATAAATTAATTTCACTGTCTAAAACAATAAAAAATTAAAAATATTTCTTATTATAATAATTATTTACAAATGTGAACATTAGAATAAAATAAAAGAATACATACTTGAAATTTACATTGTCCATGATATTTAATACATTCATTTGCCCATTAATTTTAACCTACAAAAAGTTACTCACAATTTTATATTGTTTTTTAAAATTAGACATTTAATGATATTTTAAACAAATAAATAATAAATGAAACACTACATTTATTTATTCATCCAGGCATTCATTTATCTACTATTTAAATCCTATCTTTAATTATTATTATTATTAGGTTTATTTTAACCTTTTGTGAATAAATAACTCTAAATATTTAATTATAATAATGTACTATGAATTTAATTTGATTACTAGCAAACCTAAATATAGGGTTTGAACTTGGTTTTATGGCTTAAGATTAACATTAGCTTTTTGAAATATTTTAGTGGTTA
Source organism: Epiperipatus broadwayi (assembly GCA_028023455.1). Taxonomy (NCBI): domain Eukaryota; kingdom Metazoa; phylum Onychophora; class Udeonychophora; order Euonychophora; family Peripatidae; genus Epiperipatus; species Epiperipatus broadwayi. The sequence goes on along the minus strand of JAQFVV010006998.1, from coordinate 25,248 downwards.
AATTTTTTAACTACATTATCACTATTGAATTGTAAAATACAATACTTATTACTTTAAGCTATCAACTAATTTAAATACTTTGGCATAATAAGCACTATTTAACTAAAATATTATAAGTCAAGCTGTCAAAATTATTTTATAGCTATAAAATTTACAATTATACTGGTATAGTAACTTTTTATATGAAGAATCATAGCATTATAAGGCACTAACAAATGTCTATTTACTATAAAATTAAACTATATAACAAAACTTTTTTAGACATTTTGGCTAAAGGTCAATATATATATTGAATTGGATAGTAGCTGTTTCAAAGGTCACTACACAAAAGTAGAACTAATTTTTATGTTTATTAAATTTGAAAGCATAAAGCTATTTAAAAAATAAATAAATAAGTAAATAAATTGCTTATAAGAATATATATATAAAACCCATACTCATTTATATTTAAAATAGATCATTTAATTTTTTTTATATAGAATTGATATTAAAAAAGTTTTCTTTCATCACTTGTTTTTAATCAATTTAATTAAAAACAAGCAAGCTTGTTAGTTACATTCCTGTCTCTTTTATTTTAATCATTGAAAAGTTCATTCTAAAAGAAGAGATTTAATTTTGTGTTGCTGTTTTAGTTTAAAATAATCCCTGGTTGGAATTCCTAAAATAGATTGAGTGGGAAATTGAGATTTACTCTGCCCTTAGGCATAGAATTCAAAACATGACAAGTTTTCATGGGAAATTTAATGTGGGTATAAATAACCCCAAAAATTTCATGGATTATTCTAGAGAGCCTTGACCAAGCAAATATTCTGTCAAAGTGATTGGTTCAGCTTCTTATTTCTAATATTCTGTCTGATTAACCTGTTAAATGCCATACTGCTGGCAGTTTGATATTTAAGTTCTTTTTGAAATTTGCCTTCACAATGTCAAAATACACTGCTATATGTAGTGTAAACAGCAATATGCATTTCTAATTTAAATAACAATGAACCTCAGACTCTAAGCTGTTCTTTTGTGGTGTCATAAAACTCTAACATAAGCCGGAATCCCAATTTGCCTTAACACTTGTCTTGATCATAAAGAGAAGTTGCCTGAAATATGAACTTATGACAAGTGTGCACTCTTCAGAAAACTATGTGAATTCTACTTTATGGTAAGGTAAATTTTTTCTTATTCTTGCCAGGGTAAATAAATTGCTTTTAATTAAATCTCTGCTCACTCTAATGATAAGAGTGATTTATGAAGTTGTATTAATTATTTTAATTATTTAATCTAATATTTATTATCTGTATTTCCTTTTACTAGTATTTATAGGGTGTCTTAGAATCTTTTTTTAAGATTCCAAGTTTGTTTTCAATTTTTGTTTATCAGAGTGTATTGTGAGATTATATTTTATATTTCTAATATATATTCCATTTATTTCACTAACTATTGCTAAATGCTTTGGCAGTTCTCATAATTTTTATTTACTCATCTGTCCTTAGATGTTGTTGTAAAATAATTAATTTTAAATATGTTTAGTTTGTGCTTTATGCAAACTGCAAATCTTTTAGCTGGCAGTTTATCATCTTTATTGTTCTGGTTTTCTGTAGTTAAAGATTTCTTTTTTTAGTTTCTAGATTACATAAGATCGTAATCGTATTTTTCTTTTGTCTTACACATAAATCAACCCTAAATTACTTTAAAGGCAGTACATCAAAGGACAGTCCTACCAACAATATGACATTCTTGTCTTGATGCATTATTCTGGGGCAAGAAGTACTCACTGGTGCCTTTTCATTGATTTCTTGCAAGACCATATATTTTCATATATCTTAATCAGAAAACTAAAGTTACTGTTTTTTTGTAATTTTATAAATTGCCAGCAGGAAGATATTATCCTATCCATTTCTTTTATTTTTAGGTGAAAAAATTTTGCTGCCAAAGCATTTAATGTTTTCATATGTGCTGTACTCATGTGCACTCTCTGATAAATATGTGTATTCAAATCTAAGTCACTTTTGTATTCATGGTTAGATTTATTTATTCTATTGTCAAAATATTAAATAAATTATTATTTCTTAATTGTTAAATAAATTATTATTTCTTAATTGTCTAAACAATACTTAAGATCTCTTGTTTCTCCCTGAGTTCAGTCCAGTGCAAACCATCATCCTTATCCATTTTGATCACAGTAAATAGATTTCCAGATACATAGTGATTGGATGGTGGCCTCTGTGATCAGGATGGATTGAGTGTCTGTTACATACTTTAAATTTTTGGCACATCCAATGTAGGGCTTCGAGTTTTTAAGCCCATGTGAGATTTTGTTTAGACAATTGAGAAAGATTTCAGGAGTAAGAGGCAAGATATAGTAGGCAGAGATCAGTTTTTGTTAATTATTGCATGTATTGTTGGCGCAGTTTGGTAGAAAGGAGTTCGTCTTTTTATATGAAATAATATAGAAACAGTAAATAGGGTTTTTTTATAAAAAAATTCTTTTGGAGATAATTTTTTTTTTTGGGGGGGGGGATTTAAAAAGTAAAATAGTTCATTATCTTCTTTCATATAAATAATTAGTAAACAGTAAATAGCATTTCATTTGCTAGTGGATTATTTATATATAAAAAAGATAAAAATAGCGAGTTTAGCCTTATGTAAAAATAAAAGTCAAAGAAGAAAGCGATAGGGTGGCAGGTTTAGAAGAAAGCCCTGTTTCATTCAAAAACCCTCAAATTGTAGAAAAGGTAGAAACAGAGACACAGATAATGAGGAAGATAATAGTGGACATGATGAGAGAAATGCATCAAGAAATAAAGGAAGAAAATAGAGAAATGCATAAAAAATGAAGAATAAAATTAGTGAATCCAAGCAAAGTCAGAAGCAATGCTGGCAGAGTTTAATGCAGAAATGAAGGAAGATATTAGGGAATTTGGTCAAGAAATAAAGGAAAAATTAGGGAGTTCAAAGCAGAAATGAGTAGAGAAATGAAGGCAGTGAGGGGTGAAATGAAGGAAAGTCAGGAAATAGAAAAGGAAGTTGAGATTCAAAATAATCAATCTGAACAATGAGTTGAGTAAAGAAATTGAATTAGAACAGGATACTGTTAAAATAGATAAGGCTGAAATAAAATTAGAAATAAGTAGAGAGTGGAGAGAGAGAGAGAGAGATAGTGTGGTGGAGAAAGAAAATCTTGGAGACAGTTATAAGTTAGAGATGGAAAATAGTGTAAAAGAGTTACCTCAAGAGACAAAAAATGAGTTGAGGAAAATGACTGTCAGTTTAGAACATGGAGTTGAAACTAAGAAAAGAGTTAAGAGAAAGTTTTTGATATATGATTTTAAATGAGAAATAGAATCCATTTATAGAACAATCTTATTTAAAACATGCAAAAAATGGGTAGAAGATTAAATTTTTCTCTTTACTAGTGTTGATATGATCAAAAATAAAGTAGGAAAATATGAAGAATTGGGAAATTTCATTAAGAAAAAGATTCAGATATATGAGTCAGAAAGCAAAACAGAACATGAAAGGGATAAGAGAAAAATGTATAAGCTAAAAAATAGAACAGAATGAAAAAGAGACAAAATCGTAAATTCTAAGCAAGTAAAATATGAGATGAAAAGGAACTTATTGCAGAAAGTTAGTAAAAGGAGTAAAAGATCCACCAGACAAAAGTTAAGGGTTCACCTTTAGGGGGGGGGGGGTAGTTAATGACTTATGAGAATGGATAAATGAGAAATGTTTAAAATGAATTATTGTTTTTTTTTTAGTGCAAGGCAAACATTCAGACAGATTTCTAGAAAGGTTTAAAATGTCTATAGTTTAAAAAAAAAGAGCACAGGAATGTTTTTAATTTTTTTTTGATCACATATTCAGACAGTTGAATCGGATAGTAGCCATTTCAATGATCTTTACACAAAAGTAGAACTAACTTTTGTGTTTATTAAATTTGAAAGCATAAAACTATTTAAAAAATAAATAAATTGTTTATAAGAGTATGTGTATAAAACACCTACTCATTTATATTTAAAATAGATCATTTAATTTTTTTATATAGAATTGATTTTAAAAAAGTTTTCTTTCACTGCTTGTTTTTAATCAATTTAATTAAAAACAAGCAAGCTTGTTAATTACATTCCTGTCTCTTTTATTTTAATTATTGAAAAATCCATTCTAAAAGTAGAGATTTAATTTTGTGTTGTTGTTTTAGTTTAAAATAACCCCTGGTTGGAATTCCTAAATTAGATTGAGTGGGAAATTGAGATTTACCCTGCCCTTAGGTGTAGAATTCAAAAACAGGACAAGATTTTTGTGGGAAATTTATTGTGGGTATAAATAACCCCAAAAATTTCACGGATTATTCTAGAGAGCCTTGACCAAGCAAATACTCTATCAAAGTGATTGGTTCAGCTTCTTACTTCTAATATTCTGTCTGATTAACCTGTTAAATGCCATACTGCTGGCAGTTTGATATTTAAGTTCTTTTTGAAATTTGCCTACACAATGTCAAAATATACTGCTATATATAGTGTAAACAGCAATATGTGTTGTTAATTTAAATGAGGATGAACCTCAGACTCTAAACTGTTCTTTCATGATGCCATGAAATTCTAACATAAACCAGATTCCCAATTTGCCTCGACACTTGCCTCCGTCATAAAGAGAAGTTGACTGAAATATGAACTTATGAAAAGTGTGCACTCTTTACAAAACTACATGAACTCTACTTTACTGTAAGGTAAACTTTTTTTTATTCTTTCCAGGGTAAATAAATTGCTTTTAATTAAATCTCCACTCAATCTAATGATAAGTGTGATATATATTAAGTTGTATTAATTATTTTCATTATTTAATCTAATATTTATTATCTGTATTACCTTTTACTAGTATTTATAATGTGTCTTAGAATCTTAGTTTTAAGATTCCAAGTTTGTTTTCAATTTTCGTTTATCAGAAGATGCATTGTGAGATTATATTTTATATTCCTAATATGTATTCTGTTTATTTCACTAACTATTGCTAAATCCTTTGGCAGTTTTCATACTTTTTATTTACTCACCTACCCTTAGTTGTTGTTGTAAAATAATTAATTTTAAATATGTTTAGTTTGCACTTTATGCAAACCGCAAATCTTTTAGCTGGCAGTTTATCACCTTTATTGTTCTGTTTTTCTGTGGTTAAAGATTTCTTTTTTTAGTTTCTAGATTACATAAGATCATAATCATATTTTTCTTTTGTCTTGCACATAAATCGACCCTGAATTACTTTAAAGTTAGTACATTGGAGGGCTGTCCTACCAGCAATATGACATTCTTGTCTCGATGCATTATTCTTGGGCAAGAAGTGCTTGCTGGTGCTGTTTTCTCGATTTCTTGCAAGACCGTATATTTTCATATCTCTTAATCAGGAAACTAGAGTTGCTGTTTTTTTTTTTTATAATTTTATAAATTACCAGCAGGAAAATATTATTCTATCCATTTCTTTTATTTTTAGGTGAAAAAATTTTGCTGCTAAAGCATTTAATGTTTTCATATGTGCTGTACTCATGTGCACTCTCTGATAAATATGTAAATTCAAATCTAAGTCACTTTTGTATTTGTGGCTAGATTTATTTATTCTATTATCGAAATATTAAATAAAATTTTCAAATTGTTTAAAATTTATTTGGCTGACATTTGTCTTATTGCTTTTATATCTCAATTGTCTAAACAGTACTTAAGATCTCTTGTTCCTCCCTGGATTTAGCCTAGCACAAACCCATCATTCTCATCCATTTTGATCACAGTAAATAAATTTCCAGATACATAGTGGTCTGGTGGCACCCTTTGTGATCACAATGGATTGAGTGTCTGTTACAATATATATATATATATTAGAAGGATTTGAACTCAGACTTTCAATCTCATTACAGACATCTGCTCCATCTCATACTATGGATACACAAAACCGTATACATGTGAAAAAGATAAATGTTCTCCAATATATGTATTTTGTGGTGAACCAGAACTCATTAGTTGATCCAGGTCATTATCTTCCACACAAAAATGTAATCAGTGCTCCCATGCTCAGTTTAGATTAAGATAGCAAATCATCAAACTTAAATGGACAGGCTTAAATTTTGAAATTTGAAGATTTTCCATCTTAATATAAACTGAACACTGATTCTATATATGTCCTGGAGGTGATGATCTGTACCAAATGAGGAGGGCTGGTTCAGCATGAAATACATATATTGGAGATAATTTATCTTTTTCACATGTAAGCAATCATGTTATCAGTTGTGTGGAATAGAATGGGTAGTTGTAGGAAATTTGAAAGTCTGACTTCTATTTCCTTCAAATTACACTTAGATTAGTATAGACAATATACTTGTATTTAAATATTATAGATAGATAGATAGATAGATAGATAGATAGATAGATAGATAGATAGATAGATAGATAGATAGATAGATAGATAGATAGATAGATAGATAGATAGATAGATAGATAGATAGATAGATAGATAGATAGATAGATAGATAGATAGATAGATAGATAGATAGATAGATAGATAGATAGATAGATAGATAGATAGATAGATAGATAGATAGATAGATAGATAGATAGATAGATAGATAGATAGATAGATAGATAGATAGATAGATAGATAGATAGATAGATAGATAGATAGATAGATAGATAGATAGATAGATAGATAGATAGATAGATAGATAGATAGATAGATAGATAGATAGATAGATAGATAGATAGATAGATAGATAGATAGATAGATAGATAGATAGATAGATAGATAGATAGATAGATAGATAGATAGATAGATAGATAGATAGATAGATAGATAGATAGATAGATAGATAGATAGATAGATAGATAGATAGATAGATAGATAGATAGATAGATAGATAGATAGATAGATAGATAGATAGATAGATAGATAGATAGATAGATAGATAGATAGATAGATAGATAGATAGATAGATAGATAGATAGATAGATAGATAGATAGATAGATAGATAGATAGATAGATAGATAGATAGATAGATAGATAGATAGATAGATAGATAGATAGATAGATAGATAGATAGATAGATAGATAGATAGATAGATAGATAGATAGATAGATAGATAGATAGATAGATAGATAGATAGATAGATAGATAGATAGATAGATAGATAGATAGATAGATAGATAGATAGATAGATAGATAGATAGATAGATAGATAGATAGATAGATAGATAGATAGATAGATAGATAGATAGATAGATAGATAGATAGATAGATAGATAGATAGATAGATAGATAGATAGATAGATAGATAGATAGATAGATAGATAGATAGATAGATAGATAGATAGATAGATAGATAGATAGATAGATAGATAGATAGATAGATAGATAGATAGATAGATAGATAGATAGATAGATAGATAGATAGATAGATAGATAGATAGATAGATAGATAGATAGATAGATAGATAGATAGATAGATAGATAGATAGATAGATAGATAGATAGATAGATAGATAGATAGATAGATAGATAGATAGATAGATAGATAGATAGATAGATAGATAGATAGATAGATAGATAGATAGATAGATAGATAGATAGATAGATAGATAGATAGATAGATAGATAGATAGATAGATAGATAGATAGATAGATAGATAGATAGATAGATAGATAGATAGATAGATAGATAGATAGATAGATAGATAGATAGATAGATAGATAGATAGATAGATAGATAGATAGATAGATAGATAGATAGATAGATAGATAGATAGATAGATAGATAGATAGATAGATAGATAGATAGATAGATAGATAGATAGATAGATAGATAGATAGATAGATAGATAGATAGATAGATAGATAGATAGATAGATAGATAGATAGATAGATAGATAGATAGATAGATAGATAGATAGATAGATAGATAGATAGATAGATAGATAGATAGATAGATAGATAGATAGATAGATAGATAGATAGATAGATAGATAGATAGATAGATAGATAGATAGATAGATAGATAGATAGATAGATAGATAGATAGATAGATAGATAGATAGATAGATAGATAGATAGATAGATAGATAGATAGATAGATAGATAGATAGATAGATAGATAGATAGATAGATAGATAGATAGATAGATAGATAGATAGATAGATAGATAGATAGATAGATAGATAGATAGATAGATAGATAGATAGATAGATAGATAGATAGATAGATAGATAGATAGATAGATAGATAGATAGATAGATAGATAGATAGATAGATAGATAGATAGATAGATAGATAGATAGATAGATAGATAGATAGATAGATAGATAGATAGATAGATAGATAGATAGATAGATAGATAGATAGATAGATAGATAGATAGATAGATAGAATCAGACTTTAAATAAGTCATTGTTAGGCAAAAACTCTTCAATAGCCTCTCACACTGAAATAATTAAGAAAAAATATTAATTTTATATATGTACCAAATATTTAGAAATTGAAAGTTTGACATTTTTTCTTTTTTTTTACCTTTTAAGAATAGCAAATACTCATTTTCTGATAAGTATTGAATGGATAGCTTTGTTGATTTGAAAACAATTAATTGAAAAAAAAGTCTACTCCTGATTAAAACCTGAACATGTAAATATTATCTTGTCCAGGATAGATTTCTATGACAATCACTACTCTAGAAAATCTAAAATTGCAATACTGCAAATGCAATAGAATATTGAAATTTTAATTGCATATAATATTGTATTAAACTATAGAAATATTAATACTATAAATTTTTACATTACTGATGTGCATTATATAAAATATTGTTCTAATATTAAGATTTGCAATGACCATGTTTTTAATAACATCATTTGCATCATAGTATTATATATAAATTTTCTACTATTATATATTTAAAGCAATTTATGAGATGCTAATTCCATTGACAAATCTTGATTTAAGTCAAAATTACAAATTCTAGAAGCAATGTTATTGCCACTTGGATACTATTCTTGTTGATCATATTTAGAATAAAACATTGCAGCACTAATTCTAGAAATATGCATTACAGTCCCATAAATAATATATATATAAAGTGAAGAGTTTTATCACATAATGATAAGAACCATCCCCTGCCATGTCCATGACATATTTGAATCTATGTTAGATAAATTTAGATTAGATAATTTTTCTTTAGATAAATACATAGCCAACCTATCTAGACAGTCAATTATCAGTAGGTAAATAAGTATCTATATTGTACTGCCATTAAATAAATGAGTTAAAAACACACATATACTCGCATTACACATTTTTCATTTAAAATAAATGATTAAGTTTTAATAAAAGTGGAAGTAGAAAATATAATACATTTTAAAATAGATTTTAAAATGCAAACTTGTAAAAATGAAACTATTGTGTCATCTTTTCTTTTAAAAATAAAAAAGGGGTTTAAGTATTAAAGAGCAAGTAATGGGAGGGGGGTAATTCTTAAGTAACAGTTGAAACTAGCTCTCCCTTTTATAAATTTAAGAAAAAAAGAAAATAATAATGAATGAATGTAAAAATGAAATTAAACTAAAAATATAATTTGTAAAAAAAAAACTTTCAAAATTTGCAATTCATTAAAGATTATTTGGCTGACAAAACAGAAGATAATTCCATTTGAACTAATTAAAGAAACAAAGGAAAACTATAGACACTATCTTATCAAAGTATTAGATTAATCTAAGCAAGAGATTAGCTTAAAATGGAATGCAAAAATTAATTAAGAAAATATAAATTTAATTAAACTAGATCAAAGAATCATGAATAGAAGAAACGATGAGAAAGAAACATATAAAAGGTCCAAGACATGAGAAATTATTATTATGATCATTGTCATTATTATTGATAGTCAGATTGTTTCAGATGCAGGAAGATTATCATTCAACACTGCTGTTTTATAATTTTTTTTAAACAAAGAAAGATGGTGAAAAGCCATCCACATTTCTAGCATGCATGTGCATCTATCTATCTTCAATGAAGGCTGACCTAGCAGAATGTAGTGCTAAAGAACAACTAAAGTGTGCCACTTCCCTTCAATCTCAGTATCATCATATGTTCTCCACCTGGAACTTATGCCTGCCTTGTGATCTGTAAATTACTGATATCTCTCTCCCTCATTTCAAACTGGAAAATCAATAAGAAGTCAAAACTATCAATAGAAAGAAAAGGCCAATCAGTTGGTACTTGACAAATAAAGAAACAAACAAGAAACTGTATTCATGAAAGTGTGACATGCTATCCAAAATCCTAGGTAAATATAATTCTTACTCTCCAATTCTAAAGATTTGCACATATAAGGGAATGAAAGAACTTTAACAAACTCTAATTGTTACTGCCAATGTAATTATTAATATTGCATCTGTAAATTCTTATTATATTGTATTAGTAATAGTTGTGTGTATATGCAATTTTTTACTATATCATGTTATAATTATGCATGTGTATAAAATAAAATATTTGTTTGCTTAATTGTTGTCTGATCAATTTTTCCTCTTATAACTGCATCACTAGTTAATTAATTTCTAAATAGCTATATGTATTGGCCAAGTGTGCCAAAGATTCTGCCCCCATAGTTGAAAAAAGGAGCTAGCTTGGGATATATCAAGTGCTAGATTGTGAACCTGTTGCCCAGGCATGCTGACTATATAACCTCTAGTTATCTGGCACCTGAGGTTAATCCTCAAAACAAGGGTTTTATTCTAACAGTCAAGAAGTGTTGTAGCCTGGAAAGGTTATTATATGTTACATTTTGTACAGCCTGAGTCTGTTTATAGGTACCATGGAAGTTTCATTTATTTGTGGTATTATACTTCTCTGCTTGAAGGGCCAGTCTGTTGTCATAATGGAAGTGCAGCCTGAGTTAAAATCGAGATTTAAAGAAATGATCAGGGTGATTTTATCTGACCTGATTCAATTGGCTTTTCAATGTAGATGCCACAGTGCCACAAAATACTAGAGTAATGAAAATCATAATTGAAGTTAAAATTAAAAAAAGTTTGAAACCAAATTCTAAATAAATGCCAAACTGCATAATATAGGGGAGAACTGAAGCAAACAAATTATAATATTAAGTAGTAAAATGTAAATAAAAGAGATTCTAGAGAGATAAATATTTTATACATATTAGGGGTATTGATGTTATGGTGAGAATTAGAAATGATTAAGGGGGTTGGAAGTGGTTGTATACTTTGTTCAAGTAAAATATTTAAAAATAAAAAAATAAATAAAATAAAATGTGTGTATAAAGAATACTAGAAAATAATGCACACCATGGCAAAAGCAAAAATGGAGGTTCAAAGTTAAGAAGAAAATCCAAAGAATAAAAAAGATGAAGCAAACTAGAAAATAGAAAAAGGGAGTATAAATACAGAAGAAATGATAGAAACAATGAGAAAAGGAATAGAACAATGGGGTTGGAAATGAGGATAAGCCAGTGGGATGATAGGCAAGTACTAGATAGCATAAGAACAAATATGGATAAACTAATAGAGAGAATAGATAGGTTAGAAAGTGAATGGAAAAAGGATCAAAAAGGAAAAGGATAGAACAGATATAAATAAATCAATAGAAGAAATTGATGTAGTAAAACAAAAAAGCAAGGAGAATATGGTTAAATTAGAAACTAGTAGTGTGGTCATTAACAATAGAGAACAGAAAAGCTTAAATAAATATGAGCAATTAAATACCTCACATATTGCAAATAAAAATGAACTAGAAAATAAATATAATTTTGAACAAAAATTTAAGCCAGAAACAGAAAGTTCTGATTCAAACAATGACTTCGAAGCTAAAAATAAAAAGGTGTCAGAAGTGAAACACACCAGAAAGGAAATATGCAAAGAACAGAAGATGGTAAATAGAATGGAAGAGCATTTAAACAGTAAAGAAAAGACAGATGCAATACTGAGAAAGTTATCTATAATCCAATAAACATCACATGACCACCACCTCTTATGCTTGTGTATTGTGAGTTTTGCCTGTTTTAATAAAAGTTATCTATAGTTAAATTTTATCTACAGATCACTTTTAAATCAGAGACAACAATAGAGGTAGAAAATAAAACAGAACTTGAAAAAGAAAAAAATATACATGTGACAAATTCCATAAACTACAGTCGTGATAATAATGATTGGGGTAAAAATAATAGACATAGATTGTCACATTGCTCTAAAAGATAGGGATATTCTAAAAATACTAGTCATAAACCATAAACCAACTGCCCAGAACACCATATCAGGCAAGAAAGTAGGTTAAGATAGTAGAAATGAAAACAAGCCACCTGACATACATTAAAAAAAGCTACAATAGTGGGATGGACTTGTAGGTAATGACAAATAAAATAAATACTTGGATTATGTAAAAAATGGAATTAACATTAGTAAAATAAAATGTTTTTTTTTTCAGTGGAAATTAATAGAAATAAAGTAGAATAAATAAAATAGAATGTTTTGGGACAATTAATAACAGAAAAGAAATAAGATAAATAATTTTTTTTAAGAATCCATATATAAAAACAAAGCTAAATAAATAAACTAAAATAATGTTTTTGAGAGCTAATATATGATAATATAAATAAATAAATAATCTACAATAAAATGATTTTTAGAGTTAATAATGGAAATAAAACAAAGAAAAAGTTTTTTTGTTATAGAGTATTAATAAAGAAATAAATAAAATAAACAATATTTTGTATAAAAAATAAAAAAAATCTAGAATAAAATAATCTGTATTATAAGCATTGAGTGTCAGATGTAGTGGAATTGTAAGAAGGAGTGGGAAAGTGAAGGTTGAGGAAGGTATAATAAGTGTAGGCTGCCGCACTGTATAAAAATAATATCTGTAATGGACAGAAGGGAGTAATAGTACTGTGGGATGATGATTCAGTATAGAGATTTCTGGGTCATCCATATCACACTGAGAGAAATAGTTCCAATTCCATATTCCAAGTATGCACACTGAAAAAATACTAGCATAAGCTGCAAATCCATTTCGTGGAAATTCCCCAAATTTCATAATGTCTCATTTTAGCATAAGCTTCATGGTCAGTGGGTAAATACTGCCATTTTCTGCAACTCCATTCATCTTCTAGGATGTAGACCCATTGGAGAAAAACATGGGCTCATTCAATTGGCTGGTAAAGAAATCCCAGCATAGAAGACAAACTTTGTTTTTTTCTATAGCATGTAAATTGGATATAAACCAGATGTATTCTGTGATCTGCAGCATTCAAACACCACATATCAAAAAGATGTATGCTGCTTTGTGGTCATCACACATGACATAATTGTTGGAATCAACATTGATTCCAGCCTGGAAAAAATAATAGCATAGGAAAGGTCATCCTCTGTACTTTATCCATCTTAGCAATTCTAAAACTTATTTGATAGAAAAGAAGTACTTAAATAAATAAAAGTTAAAAGCTGTAATGTGTAAGAAAAAATAATAAGTAAATAATTAAAAAGAAAAAATCAAAATGGAAAGCTATAAATCAATTTTTAGAGATAAAATGTTCCAACTGAGAAAAAGGGTGATGATGCACTGCCAATGAATATATTGGTTAAAAACATACATATATTAACATTACATAGTTTTTTATTTAAAATAAATGATTAAATTTTAATAAAAGTGAAAGTAGAAAATATATGATTTAAAATAGATTTTAAAATGCAAACTTGCAAAAATGAAAGTATTGCATCATCTTTTCTTTTAAAAATAAAAAGGGAGTTTTAAGTATTAAACAGAAGTAGGTTGGAGGAATGATTCTTAAGTAATAGCTCTCCTTTTTATAAATTTATGAAAAATAATAAATGAATGTAAAAATGAAATTAAACTAAAAATATAATTTGTAAAAAGAAAACTTTTAAAATTTGCAATTCATTAAAGATTACTTGGCTGATAAAAAAAAACTTACATTTGAATTAATTAAAGAAACAAAAGAAAAGACCATTGTCACTATCTTATTAAAGCATTAGATTAATCTAAGCAAGAGATTAAATTAAAATGGAATGCAAAAATTAATTAAGGAAATATAAAATTAATTAAACTAGATCAAAGAATGATAAATAAATACAATGAGAAAGAAACATATAAAAGGACCAAGAGACAAGAAAATATTATTATGATTATTATCATTATTATTGCTACTCAGATTGTTTCAGATGCAGCAATATTATCATTCAACACTCCTGTCTTATAAATATTTTTATAGAAGAAAAGGTGATGAAAAGCCATCCACATTTCCAGCATGTGGTGCTAGACAATGACTAAAGTGTGTGGCTCGCCTTTGATCCCAGTTCTCAGTACTATCATATGTTCTGTACCTGAAACTCATACCCACCTTGTGATCTGTGAACTATATCTCTCCCTCCTTGCAAACTTGAAAATCAATAAAAAGCCAAAACCATTGATGGAAAGAAAATGCCAATCAGTTGGTATTCGATAAATAAAGAAACAGACAAGGGACTGTATCCATGAAAGTGTGAGGTAAATATAATTCTTACTCTCCCATTCTAAAGATTTGCACATATAAGTGAATGAAAGAACTTTAATGAACTCTAATAGTTATCAACAATATAATCTTTAATATTGGATCCATAAATTCTTATTATATTATATTAAAAATAGGTATGTGCATATATAATTATTTATTATATCATGTTATAATTATGCATGTATGAAAAATAAAATATTTGTTTGCTTAATTGTTGTCTGATCGATGCTTTCTCTTATAACTGCATTACTAATAAGTTAATTTATAAATAGCTGTATGTATTATTAAAGTATGCCAAAGATGTTCCTTCCACAATCAAGAAAAGAAGCTAGCTTGGGATATATCAAGTGCTAGATTGTGAAGTTCTTATCCAGGCATCCTGACTATATAACCTTTCTACAATTAAGAAATGAGCTAGCTTGGGATATATCAAGTAGCAGATTGTGAACTTGTCATCCAGGCATACTGACTGTATAAACTGTGGTTATCTGGTGCCTGAGGTTAATCCTCAAAACAAATAAAGTGCTCTGGGTCGGAGGGGTTTGAATCTAGCAGTTGAGAAGTGCTATATCCTGGAAATTTGATCATAGGTTATATTTTGTATAGCCTCAGTCTGGTTATAGGTACTGTGAATGTTTCATCTATATAAGATATTATACTTCTCTGCTTGAATGACTGGTCTTCTGCTGTAGTAAAAGTGTATCCTGTGTTAAACTCGAGATCTAAAGAAATGATTTTCTCCAACCTGGTTCAATACATTCCATAGCGAGATAATCAAGCATGGTAAAAAAGTTTTAAAAATTCTTGATCCTTCAGTAGTTAGCAAATCTGATTGTCTTTTTTCTTACAATTTTCTTTTACTGTTAAAAAGATCTTTGATCTGTAATAAATTAATTGAGCACTGTTTTATCTTTTTTAAAATTATGTATATAGAATGAGGAGGGGGGGGATATTCAGAAGTAAATAATACAATTAAAGAAATCTAAAAATTTTGCTTTAATAAATGGATATTATTATTTTTCTTAGAATTTTATGGCTGCTATCAAGTTTCTTAATTAACAATTAACTTAATTATTTTAAATTATCATTCCTCAAATTAAAAAAATATAGCTATCTTTTAATGATTTTATTTCCATTTGTAAAAATATAATTAGTTATTTTCATTAATTATTTTAGGTATGGAATAAGTAGTTTTTTTATTATTTGCTTTCTAATAAAAACTTAATTATTTTTTTTATTCATAAATTATACTGTATATAAAATATACATGCGTAAAATACAATGCTTAGCGAAGAAAAATAAAAAATTAAATATGTAAAAAGAAAAGTGAGCAAAAAGTTTTGCATTCATGATATTATGACTATCATTAATTAACAAAATTAAATAAAACTTGATTTTTTATTTTATCAAAAATTAATCCAGTTTTTTTTTTACATATTAGTTCTGTGTTTAGGGAAGTTCTATATATATTACGGGTAGGATTTTGGCCACCTAGTAAATAAGCAAATGTCTGTTCAGAATTTGCCATATAATATGGAAATCTACTAAACATCACATGATCATCATTTCTTATGTTTGCACATAACTGTTATTAAAACATGTAAACTCTCCATACAGTAGTGCCACTCAGTATCAGCCAGAGTAATCAATGGATGCCAGAAAGCTTGTACATAAAATCCCACTCTTGCTGGCACTGAGTGGCATTACTATATGGAGAGTTTTGCCTGTTTTAGTATGGAAATCTTTAAATCGCTTTTAAAAAGACGGAATTATTTTTATTACATTTTTCATCATAACCAGTTACGTTTCAAAAGGCATGTGTTACATAATAAACTAGACAGTTTTTCCAAGTCTTACTGTCTTTTTATTCTAGTTTTCAAGTACCCACAGTTAATTAATTACCTTTTTTAAAAATTATCAGCCAATTTGTTTTTATGTTGCTCTTTTTGTCTGCCTCCTTAAGATTATTTTAACATATTTTTTATAACTCTTCTGTTTCTCAGCATATACTCAATTCAGTTTTTTTCACATTGTTAGATCTTTAAAAAATACACTTAAATTATTTACTATTTTCCATATTTTTATATTTTTAATTTTATATTTCTATAGTTCTTCAAATTCTGCAGCTCTAAACTGTCCAATTTTTCTCATGTTTTTAATTATCCATATTTCAAACCACATATATAACAATCCTCAAATTCAAGTATTTGATAGATTTCTATACTTACTTTTTCTAGTTCAAAATTTATAAGGTTTAAAACCTTCTCTGATTCCTCTGATAAAGTTGCCTTCTTTTTATTGAATTTTGGCTTTTTGTCTTCTGTGTAGGCTAAAATGATACAAATAGGATATGAACTTTCTATTTGTTACAAAACTATGACTAGTCTATGCTAAGTTACACAGTCAAAATATTTTCAAAACCAATGAAAAAATGCAAAAATGCTATTTAAATGTAGCATTATTTCCCTAGCAGCAGTTATAGTGTCCCTATAGAATTTCAATATGAAGATGTATCTTTTAAATTCAAATTAAGAGCTGGCAGGACATTGTTAGTATACTAATTTGATTTGTATTTGATGATTTTAAAAAGTATTTTTGATGCATGGTTATTAATTAAACTAATTATTTTTAACAGCTTTGTATTTTATTAGATTTTTTTGCCACTGAAATGGTAACAGATATAACAAGATTTTTCTGATCAATATTCTATTTCATATAATTATAGGTGATTTATGATGGGATTCCAACAACATTTCTGTTAAGCAAAGTTAACATGCTTTTCCAAACATTTCATAATTACTTCATTTTTGATCTTTCTTTTACTCATCAAATTCAGTAATAAGAATATGTTTTCTTTATTGTTTTTGTATTATTGTTTTATTTTATTTAGATTGTAAATATTTTGCCATTTATTTTATAATTCATGGAACTGGATAGTTTTTTTCTGAGTGACTTTTTAAATTTTGTTTATTTTTGAAGGTTTTCAATTATGACATTTATTTTTCCAAAATAATTTTGTAATCAATTTACACTTCAACAATCTTTCTTTGAAGTCACTTTAATTTTATCATTCCTTTTTGAGTAATAGTATTCATCACTGCTCTTTATTTATCCAACTTTCTTAAAGTCTTCCATCAGAATTGACCTTTTCTAGATGCTGTCTTGTTTATTTTGTATTGTAATTTCCTTCAATCTTATTCTTGTACTCATCTTCATTATATTGTGATCAGAATACATCATTTCAAGAAAAATAATGCATTTAACAACTTGTAGACATTGTCTTTATATTTTTTTTAACTGTTGAAATGATCTTCTAGAAGATTATTAACCTTTTTATTCGACTCTTTCACCCTTGATGATATGTGAAATTGTGCACTGCCAAATCAGCAGCTAATGCTGTAAACAAGACTAAATTATTTTTTTCCCATATTTACACAACCAGAAATTGCCTTAAAAGTGCAATTCATTATACATGCAACGTTCCCTTGCCCATATAATTTAATGATTTTGATTATAAAATTCACTTTCATCATTTTATTATAAATATTCTTAAAAAAATTGTTTTTTTTTTCCTATTCTTTAATTCTTGTTTTTTTTTAAACTGTGGATAAATAAATAAATAAAAACTTTCAACTTTCCCGATTAGTATTTGGAAGATATAAATGGTATCGGCTTCTGCGTTCAACTTTATTCAGAGACATTAATTGTATGTATGTGCGAATTTTAATTTAATATGTTATGTACATCTTTAGTTATTATAATGTATTAAAACATTTATTAAATGAAGAGAGTGTGCATGGTTGAATTATAAAACAAAACGATTGTTTTAAGGGGAAAAAAAGATTTAAACTGTTGTAATATGTATATTGATATATGAATACACATATTTATGCTGAAATAATATTTTAATATAGTGGGAATGGAAAGATTTAATTATTATTGAAAAATGATTAAGTTACAATGAAAAGAATAGGGAGAATTTTTTTTTTTAAATAAAGATTTGTTATTTAAGGACGTCAAAGTTTATCTGACAGTAAATCATCATTATTATTAAAAATAGAACTTTTAGATTGGGCTGTTTTTTTTTAAAAGGCAGCTATAATTCAATGAACTAGCTGGAATCTGAGGTACTAGATTCGTTGCTGGTCAGGTAAACATTGTTAATTACTATGTGATTAACTGGTGCCTAAAGGGTTTACCTTAAAATAAATAAAGTGTTTAGTTGGTCAATATTTGTCTAGTAGCCGAGTGTTTATATTATTGGTGGCTTGCTGCCAATGATATTGTTCACTCTACCTGAGGACCAGGCACCTTCAGAGATTGGATGGTTTTAGTAAGGAAGGAAGAATATTTTATATTTCTATTTGTTGTTATAATATAAAATAAAGAAGGTGGGTGGTTCAATTGGCGTGTCAACATGACCCAAAACTAAACGTTTCAAATGGTAGTACCAGCATAAGCTGTAGTTGGATGTTTTTTAGATGGTGTGGTCAAAGTTAGCCATAAATAATATAGGTGACAGTTAGTGAAAAAGAAGTTAGAAAGTGTGATAGTAGTGTTCTTTGGAGAACCGGTCAGATTAGCGCAACTAGTAAAAAGTGATTTTTATATGACAATATATAACATGGAGGCATAATCCTTAAGAAAAAAAAGAGAGAAGGGGACACTCCAGATGAATTATGATAGATGAACAGGAAGCATAAAAGTAGAACTAAGATGGTTAAGGTTGGTTGTACGTACGTTTTGAAATAGAGAAAAGAAATTTTACTATTTAAATAAAGCTAAAAAGATCAGTGACAAAATGGAAAAAAGTGGAAGTGACAGAGGGGAAACACTAGAAGTAAGCCTGATAGTTTTTAAAAACCCACAAATAGTAGAAGTGCATTTCAAATGTTAATAAATATGATGAAGGAAATGCGTGAAGACATTAACCGAAATCAGCAAATAATGAAGCAAGAAATTAGCGAGCTAAGGACAGAAATGAAGGAAATGAGACAGGAATTAATGGGAGGAATGAACATAAGCCAGAAAGTGGTAGAAGTAATGAGAAAAAATATAGTCAAAGAAAAGTCTGAGATTTTAGAATTGAAAGAAAACATGGAAGAAGTGAGGGAGGAATTAAACTGTGGGGAAGTGAACCAGTTAGAAGTGAGAGTAGTGCAAGTAGAAGGGATATGTCAGGAAAATAGTAAATAGCTAGAGAGTGGCACAACAGGAAATAGTGAAACTAAAAAAAGAGAGCACAAAAGTAAGTAACGACAAGGAATTAGGAAATTCTGGGAAAATATTAGAGAGCAAGGAGGATCTAAAGGCTGAAGTGAAGGAAATATGTAATAATGTAATGGAAGAGATAGGGCAGAAAATAAAACAGATAGAACAGAAATGTGAGAATTTCAGTTTTGATGAAAGGCAAGGTGAACGGATAAATAGATTTATGGAGAAACAATTCACCATTTCAGTATTCAAAGTGGAAGTAGGAGAAAACCCATTGAAACATTTAGAGCTTAGGTAATTTGTTTCATTTTACAAATTTGCCAGAAGAGGATAAGGTTGTGGTGGTGAGTAGTTACCTCCAAGAGACAGCATGTGATTGGTGGCATACCTTAGGTGATAAACTGCAGACGTTTGGAGAATATAGACATTCAATTCTAAGGGCATTTTGGAACGAAGCCAGGCAAGATGGGATCTTGTACAAAATATCCCAGGAGATGTATTTCAATGCTCAGGGAGAAACACATGCACAGTTGTTTTACCGACAGTTATCGAAACTCAAGGCATTAATGGCATTTCCTATGTTGGATGATCAGATTATTAAAATATTATGGAATAACATGCTGTCAAATATACAACAGTTAATGTTGAGTAAAGATGGATGGTCAGTAGAAGAAATGGCAGAATTTTTAATGCAGGTGGATTATGGCAACTTACCCCAGGAGCCTCCAGATCGATACAGGAGATGGGATGGGCAGAAAGAAAGAGCCACCTGATCGAGCATAAATAAAAACTATAATGGGATGAAATTATAATAAATACTATGGCTACATGGGAATAGGAAAAAAAATGAATTTCAATTAAATAAAGCAATGGGACATAAATAATATTTATAAATTTAGATTTTGAAACTAAAATGCTCAGAATGATATTTTAGTTTCAGGGGAGGGACGGAGATAATGTACCGAGGTACATCGTGATCGAATGTGTAATATTCTTTAAAAGTAGTAATATGTAGTAATTTCATCTTTAAAAATAAAGTGAGAAAATTAAAGTAAAATAAAAGTTAAAAGTTGAAGGAAACGAAAATTAAAAACAAAAGATTAGGGGGGGTGGGGGGGGGGGATATTGTTAAAGAAAAAAAAAATAAACGATTTTAAAAAGAGGGTAAGATTTTTTTTTAAAAAAAGATAAGTGATTTAATATTACTTTAAATTGGTTCATAATTAAAAATAATAAAGAAAAAATTGTTTTGTTTTATAATAAAAAAATTAAATGTGTGCGTGTGTAAAAATTTTGAATAAAAATAAAATAGAAGCCCAATCAGAGGGAAGTAAAAGTACAATGATTTCACGAGTTAAAAAACGCTGGATAAAAAACAAATTTTGTCATTGTTAAGACAGTTTTAAAATTTCAACATTCTATTATTATTATATTTTAAAAATATTTAAAAATATCAAAGAATCAAAAGAAAACTATATAAATTGCTATTCAGACAAAATGATGCATTGTTAAATTCACCGTATCGTGCAGCTAACTGGAGCTTTCTCTGCAATACCATCAGCAGATAGTTCAGAGGGAAACCATGTTCAGATAAGATCAACAGAGTAATGGAGTGTCTATGCCAAGAGCCACAAATGCCATGTAACATCATGAATTCAGGGAAGATTTGCGTAGAGTTTAGCGCTAACCGATTAGAGATAACACTTTAAAGAAATTACTTATTACTGTACGTACATCAAATCAGATTTCAAATCCTAGGTAATGTTTAATTTTCCTATTCTTTAATTCTTTTTTTTAAAAAAACTGTGGATAAATAAATAAATAAAAACGTTCAACTTTCCCGATTAGTATTTGGAAGATATAAATGGTATCGGCTTCTGCGTTCAACTTTATTCAGAGACATTAATTGTATGTATGTGTGAATTTTAATTTAATATGTTATGTACATCTTTAGTTATTATAATGTATTAAAACATTTATTAAATGAAGAGAATGTGCATGGTTGAATTATAAAACAAAATGATTGTTTTAAGGGGAAAAAAAGATTTAAACTGTTGTAATATTTTTATTGATATATGAATACATATATTTATGCTGAAATAATATTTTAGTATAGTGGGAATGGAAAGACTTAATTATTATTGAAAAATGATTAAGTTACAATGAAAAGAATAGGGAGAATTTTTTCTTTTAAAATAAAGATTTGTTGTTTAAGGACGCCAAAGTTTATCGGACAGTAAATCATCATTATTATTAAAAATAGAACTTTTAGATTGGGCTGTTTTTTTTTAAAAGGCAGCTATAATTCAATGAGCTAGCTGGGATCTGAGGTACTAGATTCGTTGCTGGTCAGGTAAACATTATTAATTACTATGTGATTAACTGGTGCCTAAAGGGTTTACCTTAAAATAAATAGTGTTTAATTGGTCAGTATTTGTCTAGTAGCAGAGTATTTATATTATACAAAACTAATCAAAGAACACTACCATGAGTATTTTCAATAGCATTCAATGAATTATGCTATTATTAAAAACATTTACAATAAAATATAAAACAGAAAATACCTCTCACTAAAGGTTAGAGCACTGATGGACAAGTGCCCAAATGGCTGCAAAAATATCTGATGAGGTGATTTTTTACTTCTTTAATTTACTGTCTCTAATTTGTTTTTAAAACTATTAAAATTTCTTGCATTGCTATTGTAATGATAAGTGCACCATAATGCATATAGTATAAATGTTATACTTATTTATGTGAAGGCATTTGGAAAAGATTCTGTAATTGAACTTACAGTGGCATTCTTTTTCTGATAAATTTTTGCAATATAAGATTGGGTGTATTGTAAGCTACTACACTCAAAGAATATTTGTTTTAATACTCTTCTCATCTGCAGTACAACTTACATATAGTGTTAATGTAAAGTATGTTTTTCTTATATCTCATGAAATATAGTGTTGGTAATGACCATTTTCATTTTGAGTAGAACATCAAATTTGGCCTTGAGTGTCCAGTATTTAAATCCATGTATTAGCTGCTTGTTATTAATGCATAGCATTGGAAAGTCTAAGTTATAATTTGTGTTTGTGTGTAGAAGTACTTATGTATTCCAGTAACATTATTTGTTTTGTAGGAAAGTTAAGTTAGGATTAGATATTGATTTAATAGATTCTAATATTGTATGGAGATATTTTGTGTATGGAAAAGGTTTGTTTGTAGGTGTTATTTTAAAAACTAATTCAAAATCTGAGTATATGCTTGTCATAGATGATATAAGATTAATAGTTTTTTATATTGTAAATGCATGAATAGAATTTATTTATTTAAGTTACTATGATACTGCATTTACCTGAGTGAGATGGCCACTATCTTTCTTCCCGATAAAAGTTTTCTACACAGTGAATAAATCTTTGATGTAAAGGGATTTTGTGAAGACTATTACTGGTGTATAAGTAATTTTTGTAATAATCAGCATGTTCATAAGTGATACTGTTGAGTGTAGAGAAAGATATGCTTTTGAGAAGGAGGATATGGTTTATTCTGTTGTTTGAATTAGTTTATTTTGCCTTCACATAGCCATGTAATTTAAGTGAAAGGAACATCCTACCCTGAAATACATTTGCATGTGTTTTGGTTGTATGTATACACCATGCATGTTTTATCATTAAATTCTAGTTTATAGGTGCAAATGTATTCATATAATATATCAGTTAACATTTGTATTTGTTTTTTTAGTTGTTAGAAAAACTGTTACATCATCCATATAGGCCATGCAGGCTGCAGTACAACAATATATTCCTGGTAGCCATTTATCACTGTTATTAAGTAGTGAAAATATGTACATGGGGAATAGCAATGCATTAAGCAGAGATCCTTGTGGGATTGATTGATGTGGATCAAAAGGAAGAAACATTTTCCCATTTAGAGTTATATATATATATATGTCACTATTTATTAGTAAGTTTGTGAGCAAATATAATATTGATTTTGGTATTGTCATTTTTCTATTGTTTTCATCAGTGCATCAATTAGTACCAAATCAAAAGCAGTCCTTATATCTAGTTGTATTGCCACCAGGCAGTATTTTTTATTTTGCATTTTATGCAGTATCAATTACAGTTTTGAATACAAAAATTGTTTGTCCTATGGACGAGCTTTGTTAGCAAATTGTATCTGCAATAACAAAGATATAAGGTGTAGTTCAATTTTGTTTTTATTACTGTTTCAAGTAATTTAATGCACAATTCGCCCTTAGATATTAGCCTTATATATTTCCATTGTACAAAGTGAAGTTTGTTTCTTCATAAATGAAAATATTGTTATAGAATATATATTGTGAATATGATATAGCCTTTTGACAGAAAGTTAGCCATGTCGGCAAGGTAAGTAGTAGTGAGCTATGCAAAAACAAACTTTGATATATGTTGGTCCTGGATGGCATGAATCTGGCATCCGCTTCAAGCTTTGTATAAAATTTTTAGGTTTGAATATTTCTGATTATCTGACTTTGCAAAATGGTTACAAGATATTTTGAATACTGGCTCATTTTGTAGTATTTTTTAAAGTGTTTGTAGAGAATTGTTAGCATATCACCTATGATAACCTGACAACCACATCTCCACTCACCAATGCTGAAGGAACTCTTGTTGCAGGTAATTGGACTAATGCCCATCCAATATATTGTCTGTACCAGATATGTGATGAAAAGGTTTTTTGTAGTAATGTATTCTTTTAACACATCACATGTAGATTTATTTTTTTTAGTTTAATTAATAGATGATTATTTTCTGCAGTTGGGGTACTATGTAATATCCTTTAATGTAATTCATCAGCAGGGATAAGAGTTTTTTTGGTGTTGTGGTGGTTCTTGTGATATAGTTTATAGTATGTGATATTATTTATGTGTACAATATTCATTTTTGTACAGGATCTAGATTATCGATTATACATTATTATTTGAAACCCAAAATCCAGTCAAATATCAATTAAAATAAAATAACTTATTGTATATACAATTATCTTGCTCATGTATATTAATTAATAAACATTTTCTTATGGTTCTAATATTGACAAATATAATTATAATATTTAATCCCAATTATAAAGTATAATAATTACACTTTGTGATTTGAAAAACAGTATATGCATGTGATCAGACATAGTTTACTACATATAAAAAAAGGATTGTGATAATACAATTTTTAATACATAAACATTTCTTTCAGCAATATTTTACTGTTTTCCTTGCTGTAGCATATTATTAAAAATATTTTCATCAGCAGCAGCAAACCATTTTCAAATAAGTATGACCATTTGAACAATAAAACAAAAATTAAACTAAAAATACACTAGAGATAATTTTTGTGTTGACTATGTGTATGAATGAGTAAACAACAATTATGTCAATATAAATAAAATGTTGATCCATTATTTAATTTTTGTGTTGCCATCTTTTAAATTCTTCTGCACTTCTTTAGAATGTTAAACCACTAAACATCACAT
>JAQFVV010006997.1:0-211879 GCA_028023455.1 Epiperipatus broadwayi | reverse complement strand
ACATCTTCCTATAAACTTAATTAGTATTGTAGACCTGAATTAAGTTTATAGTTCAATATCAGCAGGGTTTTGCATTAGAGTTAAAAATAATTATGCTTATCAAATGTGTATTACATTTAAATATTTTGTTTTAAATAAATTTCATTCTATTAATAAAAATTGCTTAACCTATTAGTCAAACATATATATACATCTAGCGTATATATATGAGTTAATGCAAAATTCTGCTGAAATAAAATGCTTATTCTACTATAAAAAAATAATAATATATTGTTGTTAAAATTTTGTTAAAATATTTAGTATGATTTGATTTTGAGATAAGCCTGCCAACATTTTCTAAAAGAATGTATAGTTTTAATTAGTGAGCCATTCAAGTGTAATTAAAGATGGCCTTCTCTTTCTTTCTTTTTAATTAAGAGAATTCAAACTTTGAAGTAAGAAAGTTAGAGTAAAAAAGTTAAAGTTATTTTTAGAAAGTGTTGCTTTGAAACAAAGGAGCATGGGGAGGCTTATCAAGATCTCAGATCATACAAACAATAGAAGGTAGCTGACAGAGAGGGTATAAATAGAAGGGAGAACAAAAGATTGATTATTCAGATTTTTCTTTTTGAAGAATTCACATGATTCAGATTTTTCTTTTTGAAGAATTCACATATTCAGATTTTTCCTTTTGAAGGATTCAGTTGATTCTGATTTTCCTTGTGAAGGTGATTCTTTCAGATTTTGCTATTGCAAGGTGCATTCAGATTTCTCTTAGGAGAACTCTGTCAGATTTTGTTCGTGATTTTATTCCCAAAAGTCTACAACTGTTGTCTACAAATCATGAAGAAGTTTGAACCTGCTCAAGCTAAAAATCATATAAGTTTGATAGATTCTACTATGCTCGGCTAGGCAAATAAATAGCTTTGCCTATCGCCGAGGTTCCGGAATACCATTCAAAATGCCTTAATATCCACTCAATAGTCATCTGAACTCTGTGCCGTGTCTGGAGAACTTTTCGTGAAACCATACTACATATTTTCATTGTCCGGACAACTACATCTCGACGGTCGGATCAAGCCACGAACGCCGTAGGGAACATGACCAAGGAAAAAGGACGGTAATCGTATCTCCTCTATTGAACTATTTCTTATGCTACCTTTTGTTCATTTTTTTCTAATTGCTTCAGTGAATTTATATGTATTTGCTATGTAACCATTTTTATTAGACTAACCTTAAATATATATATATTGTGTGATCATCTATCTATATGTAACCTTTTTCCCTTCGCTATTCTTCCTTACTAACCAGTGTAAATATTTAGTATTCCATTGCGGTTAAGTTTAATAGTTAATTTTTGTTCATTTAAAATCTCTTTCCAATTTTATTTATGTTTGTTAATTAAATACGAGTCAGTTTCTTTTGTGTGCCAACTTGATCTCTTTGATAACGCCTCTTTTGTCCGCCATTAGCTTTACGTATATCTGATTTAACTATATACGTTTTAAATAATTTTTAAACCCTGTTTTTAGCGCAAAGCAATTAGAAATGCTTTGCGAAAGATTCTTTTTTTATCGTACTTTATCGAGAAGATCGAGTTGACAATTTTTAATAAAATTGGGAAGAAAAGATTTAGACCGCAAACCTATTAATCCGTTTTTATTGTCTAATTAGTTTGTTTCATTAATTTAGGGGAATAGCGGAGGCCATTAAATCATTATTCATATTTTAAAGCCATTAATTAAACATATTATTTAACTATCAAAAGCTTGAGTTTCCTAATTTTATTATAATGCTTTATTTTACTTTTCTAATGATCCAGGCACGCATAACGCAAAACACATATTTCTTAGTACTTTTGCACATTTAACTATTTAGCTCCTTAGGATTTCCCGTCCATGTCTCTACCGCTGTTGCTAAGCTTTGTGGCCGGTTGAAAAATAATTTATGTGTGGCTCAGATAGTGTTGTTCGGTTCATAATAGCTTCGAGACTAGACGAATAGGGCAGAGGTCATAGTATTCTTGATTTAATATCTCGCGTATGGTTGGCCTTGAGGTACTTTCGCCTAGTATTCGAACTGGGTTAAATCAACATACATCATCTGACTGTCACAGTAGATTTTTTTTTTCCGTAATTCTGGACGCCCATCGTGTGGCTATTCGAAATTTTCCATACCCTGCAATGCCCTGTATAACATTTGTATGTGTGTATAATGTTTTTTCTTTTTCTGTTTTAAATTAATGAATAATATATATGTAGATTTTTTTTTCCGTAATTCTGACGCCAACAACGTGGGCCGAATTTCATTTTTTTTATTGGAAGAATAGGAATAGGGGATTTGAAGTAATAGATATATGTAGAATTTTTTTTTCTCCTCGGATTGGACACATATATATAATGTTTTTTTTTAAATAACATGAAATAATTGTTAGTTATACGTAATATTTTTTGCTTCGAGTTTGTCGCCACGGGACGAATGTCATTTTTTTAAAAATTAAAAATAAGTACCCTGAGAAGTTTGTTTTAGTTTAATACATTTATATAAAAATATATGTATAATTTTTCCGAGTTTTGTTTCCTAATGTGAGCCAAATGTCATTTTTTTAAATTAATTAAAAAGTTAAATGTGTCATAAGGTAAAAAAAAATTTTTTCCGAGTTTAGTATATATATCAAATGAATATTTTATATTTAAAAAGTTAACACTTCGTTCGTTGTTTTTTTTTTGTGATTATAAAATTAGATTTCAGAATTAAACCAATTTTTTTTGCCTAATGAATAGATTTGTCATGGCCAGTTCGCCATATTTGTTTTCGTATAAAGTAGATAGCTTCGATGAGGCGGAAGTGTCAAATATATACCCACCCGCCCTCCCTTAAATTAGCTTTCGTACTTTAGATTATTTTTAGTATTGCTCAAATATGAGAAGTTTTGAAATAATAATGTTTTTCGAAATATAACATATATACGATAGTGTTAATATTTTAGTAAAAATTACAAATAGATAATAAAAAAATTTTTCCGTTTGTATAAATTTTTGTAAAGATCTTAGATAACATTTTTTTTCCGTTAATTGAAATTTTTTTTGAAGATCAAAAAGTTTTTGATAAGTTCAAATTAACACGTGTCAACGTATGGTGTTAGCAAATAT
The DNA here is from genome assembly GCA_028023455.1 of Epiperipatus broadwayi. Taxonomy (NCBI): domain Eukaryota; kingdom Metazoa; phylum Onychophora; class Udeonychophora; order Euonychophora; family Peripatidae; genus Epiperipatus; species Epiperipatus broadwayi. The sequence goes on along the minus strand of JAQFVV010006997.1, from coordinate 208,748 downwards.
TTTTTTCACTTTCTCTGCGTTTCGTTTCTTTATATTGAATAATTGTAATCATGTAAATTTTTTTTTCTTTCCTTTTTAAAGATTTTGAAATTACGTTTCCTCGCAAACATATATAAATTAAGTTTTGTTTCAATACTAGCAAACTTAATTTTATCTTATAAGAAAAGTAAATGCGTATGTTCGTTAATAAATATATATATTAAAGATATATTTTTGTATAACATATATGTCAGCCACCCTTTAGTTAAGATTTTTTTTCTCCATTTCGGATTATGCTATTGAATCATTTATTGAGTAACCGTTAGGTGAAGCCCTTGTTTTTTAGTAACCATGTTTGGTGAAGACCCTTAGAGTAACCGTTTAGGTGAAGACCCCTTACATTGTAGAGTTCTCGATTGCTGAGTAGCCTGAAATAATAGGTCTATGTCTGCAATTGTTGTTTCCGTGTCATAGTTGTGACCAGCGTTACTTGCCTGAAATAATAGGAGTATGCGGTTGGCAATATGACGAGTTTTCTAATAAAGTCATGTACATGATAGTGAGGAAAAATATTTGTATAGGTATATCTGTTTGTATATTTATATGTAGTCATATATATGCTTATTTAGTGTGTACATATTCATATATATGGGTGTATATGGTATACACTTCGTTATAGTTCGGTAAAACCCGTTTTTATATAAATGTTTTTTGAAACAGTTTTTGATCTCAATGCGTGATTCTGTAAAATTGCTTGATAATTGTTAATTTATTTCGGGTTGTGACCAAAATGGTAGTTGGTTTCGATCCCAGGTTCATAATTCGGAGTGGCAGTTATCATGGGATTTTACTTTTATTTTTAATTTTTTGTGTATATTTTGTTTTGTTAATCATACTTTGGCTGTTTGAATTTTTTTTGTGTCTTGACCAAAATGGTAACTGGTTTCGATCCCAGGTCAGACAAATTACCGTACTTAGTTGTTATACGTCTTAGATTTAAATAATATTGTGTCATTTAAAATAGCATTTACTTATTCATGCAGAGATTATTTTTTTCGTTCAGCAGAATCAAATTAAATTTTTTTTAAAGTGAACTGAAACGCAAAGTAAAATTTTAATTGCATTGAAACTTTATAAACCCTTATAAATGTGTGCTTGGATCATTATCCATTAATATGTATATTTGATATGGCCATTGTCTTGTCGACTGGCGCCCTTCTCAAATAAATTTGTCGGCAAGTGCAATCTCTCATATCGGATATCAAATAAACCAAACTATAGTAGATGATCAAAATAAAAATGTATGTGTAGTGAGCCAAAATAATTTTGAAACATGACTTATGTATATTTTGCTCACATATTCCTTTTGAAATATAAACTTGTGTATTAATGTAAATGCATTTTTTTAGTTGTTTCAGGTGTCGGAGAAAGTCAGGTCAAGCTGTAAGTTTATTATTTTTAATGATATAGTAACAAAGTAGCAGTGATATTTAAGTGAAATATATAAAAATAAATAAATAAAGTGAGGAGAATATATGTAGTATAAATATTAAAACAGACACGGCAGGATTTGATATTTTTTTCATGAACAAACAGACACATAGGCATAGGTTTAAGATGGGACCTCGTGAGGTAGGCAAAGTTAATTTCTGAAAACATAAAGAATTTAGAATACTGACTTATTTTTTAAAGAACTAAAATTTTTCTTCACATACAGGATATAGCTCCTAGATACACGTAATACAATATACTTATATAGATTGTTATTAAAATACGTTTTAGAAATAAATTGTTTTATAACAAAATAGCCAATATTAGGCAAAAATGGAGGAACAGAAGAGAGGCGAAGTTTATAGGTCAATATGTACTCATAGTGACCAAGAAAACAATGTGAAAGATCTCATCACAGAAATGAGACAAAAATACAAAATGATGATGAACATGTTCCAAGAATTCATGAATATGACATCACAAAGACTGAACCGTTTGGAGGAAAACATGGGTCTCCAGCAACAACATACTACCAGAACAAAAGTATTACCAGATGATGATAATCAGGGAAAGGGACAAGACCAACAAGAGCAAGGTGATATTCAGGTTGAATCACTGATTGATGAAGAAGCATGTAAAGATAGTCACCACTTGGACTTGTCAGTCAAACACAGAAGGCAAAGTGGAGAACAAAATTGTCGAATCATAGAGGATAGCAAGAGCACAATGACGCTTCAGACTGTGGATTTGGTAAACGAAACTGAAAAGATGGGACAAGACATTAATAATAAAATGAGTGACTTGACTGGAGCTACTCCGATACATTTGCAGTATGCCACAGCATGTCTTCAGGTATTCAAAACCAAAATCTTAGTGGAAGAGGAGAAAATAGACCAACTAGGAAACCAAAAGATCACAAGCGAACGATTAAGACGGGCAGTGCTGCATCGGAAGACAAAACGAAACCGCCAATATCAATTCAGGCAAAGGAAGCAAGTGTGGCTGAGAGATCTGAGGCCAACTAGTATAGTGCAGAGAGAAGTAAAAAAGTTTTTTCCAATATATAAAGGCCCTCATTTGTTAAAAAAGAAGTGTGGAATAAGTGTTTTGTTTTGGAAAAATAATCTCAGCATAAAAAGAGAATATAATATTAGAAACAGAAACTTAAAACCTTATATACCACCAGACCCCGGAAAATATGCAAATTAAAAATAGATACATACCATGTTAGACTAAAAACAACACAGACCCGATTTAAGATATAGGAGATTGAATTATGGATAAACCATTAGATATAATAAAGTAAAGAAAACACCGTAGGTAGCAACAAATTAAATATTACAGCAAATAAAGAGTAGGCTTGAACTCACCTGGCACAAAATTCTTACCTCTGACCTGAAGCAACAGCATTTTTTTTTAACATTTTTTTTTTGTTCACTAACTATTGGGAAATGAAGCAATGGATCTGAAGTCCAATCCATGCTTCACATCTTCCTATAAACTTGATTAATATTGTAGACCTAAATTAAGTTTATAGTTCAATATCAGCAGGGTTTTGCATTAGAGTTAAAAATAATTATGCTTATCAAATGTGTATTACATTTAAATATTTTGTTTTAAATAAATTTCATTCTATTAATAAAAATTGCTTAACCTATTAGTCAAACATATATATACATCTAGCGTATATATATATGAGTTAATGCAAAATTCTGCTGAAATAAAATGCTTATTCTACTATAAAAAAATAATAATATATTGTTGTTAAAATTTTGTTAAAATATTTAGTATGATTTGATTTTGAGATAAGCCTGCCAACATTTTCTAAAAGAATGTATAGTTTTAATTAGTGAGCCATTCAAGTGTAATTAAAGATGGCCTTCTCTTTCTTTCTTTTTAATTAAGAGAATTCAAACTTTGAAGTAAGAAAGTTAGAGTAAAAAAGTTAAAGTTATTTTTAGAAAGTGTTGCTTTGAAACAAAGGAGCATGGGGAGGCTTATCAAGATCTCAGATCATACAAACAATAGAAGGTAGCTGACAGAGAGGGTATAAATAGAAGGGAGAACAAAAGATTGATTATTTCAGATTTTTCTTTTTGAAGAATTCACATGATTCAGATTTTTCTTTTTGAAGGAGTCAGATTATTCAGATTTTTCCTTTTGAAGGATTCAGTTGATTCTGATTTTCCTTGTGAAGGTGATTCTTTCAGATTTTGCTATTGCAAGGTGCATTCAGATTTCTCTTAGGAGAACTCTGTCAGATTTTGTTCGTGATTTTATTCCCAAAAGTCTACAACTGTTGTCTACAAATCATGAAGAAGTTTGAACCTGCTCAAGCTAAAAATCATATAAGTTTGATAGATTCTACTATGCTCGGCTAGGCAAATAAATAGCTTTGCCTATCGCCGAGGTTCCGGAATACCATTCAAAATGCCTTAATATCCACTCAATAGTCATCTGAACTCTGTGCCGTGTCTGGAGAACTTTTCGTGAAACCATACTACATATTTTCATTGTCCGGACAACTACATCTCGACGGTCGGATCAAGCCACGAACGCCGTAGGGAACATGACCAAGGAAAAAGGACGGTAATCGTATCTCCTCTATTGAACTATTTCTTATGCTACCTTTTGTTCATTTTTTTCTAATTGCTTCAGTGAATTTATATGTATTTGCTATGTAACCATTTTTATTAGACTAACCTTAAATATATATATATTGTGTGATCATCTATCTATATGTAACCTTTTTCCCTTCGCTATTCTTCCTTACTAACCTGTGTAAATATTTAGTATTCCATTGCGGTTGAGTTTAATAGTTAATTTTTGTTCATTTAAAATCTCTTTCCAGTTTTATTTATGTTTGTTAATTAAATACGAGTCAGTTTCTTTTGTGTGCCAACTTGATCTCTTTGATAACGCCTCTTTTGTCCGCCATTAGCTTTACGTATATCTGATTTAACTATATACGTTTTAAATAATTTTTAAACCCTGTTTGTAGCGCAAAGCAATTAGAAATGCTTGCGAAAGATTCTTTTTTTATCGTACGTTATCGAGAAGATCGAGTTGACAATTTTTAATAAAATTGGGAAGAAAAGAGTTAGACCGCAAACCTATTAATCTGTTTTGATTGTCTAATTAGTTTGTTTCATTAATTTAGGGGAATAGCGGAGGCCATTAAATCATTATTCATATTTTAAAGCCATTAATTAAACATATTATTTAACTATCAAAAGCTTGAGTTTCCTAATTTTATTATAATGCTTTATTTTACTTTTCTAATGATCCAGGCACGCATAACGCAAAACACATATTTCTTAGTACTTTTGCACATTTAACTATTTTAGCTCCTTAGGATTTCCCGTCCATGTCTCTTCCGCTGTTGCTAAGCTTTGTGGCCGGTTGAAAAATAATTTATGTGTGGCTCAGATAGTGTTGTTCGGTTCATAATAGCTTCGAGACTAGACGAATAGGGCAGAGGTCATAGTATTCTTGATTTAATATCTCGCGTATGGTTGGCCTTGAGGTACTTTCGCCTAGTATTCGAACTGGGTTAAATCAACATACATCATCTGACTGTCACAATATGGAATCTTATTTGGGTCATATTGTATATTAAGTTTTTTAATAGATTGTCAATGTTTCAATGCAATTTTGGTATAACCCCAAAAAGATTTTATTTTCATCTTATAATACTGAAAATCTTTATAATATATATATATGTTCATGATTTAATAATCATTTTGATTCTTGAGTTAAAATGTAAATAAATTGATTTCATGAAAGAATAGATTATAGTAAATTACATTTTAAAAAAAAAAAAAAAAAAAAATCATTATTTTATTCAAGTAATATTTTTTTTTCCTACAATCATTTTTTCATATGTTGTGTTTACATTTTAAATTTTTTGCTATGGGGCTCATAAAATTTCCATGCCAGTGTTGGCCAGTCTCGTCAACAAACACTCCATCTTGAATCCTGTAAATATATATATAAACAAATCTCAAAAACAATATCTACTTACATGCACAGAAAAAGATAATAAAAAGGGAAAAGGAGATATTTCATATATTTCTAATATGCAAATTATTCTTGATTTAAAAATTAACAATAGCTGATGAATTTCACAGTATATAATAAATAAAAAAAATTTTTTTTAAATTCCCATTTCTATTTATCTTTTGGATATTTATTTTTTTTTATTAATTGCCATCACATTATTATCAATTAGTAGTGATTATAGGAATGATATTTCTTCAAAATGACATTACTTTTTTATTTTTTTAGATTTGTCAATGACATATTAATTATCCATCTCACTTCTGAAATCTTTATCTTCAATGTAGCTGACTATTAACTTGATGCATAGATTTGTTGTAATTTCTAAAAGCATTCATTAAAATTCATGATGTACTTTTAAATATTGATTAACATAACACATTGTGTTAAAGGATTTGAAAATTATAGCAATTAATAATCAAGTGTTAACAGTATGTCATAATCCTTTATTGTTTAATTTACTGAATAATAACATTAAAGTTACAAATAATTATAAATGAAATAAAATGCATCTATAACTTCAAAAAAATTAATAATTTGTAGGATGTCACATCAGCTACTACAGTCTGAATTTTAATACATCGAATGAAATAGTCATCCTAGCTCACTTTCTTAAGAATAATTCATTCTGGGGGAAAATGTAGACAGTAGATTGAAGTGACTCATTAAAAATTTACAAAGTATCCCTCAGTGATTACTTACTGATTTAATGAGAAAAAAAATCCTAGTTTAACTTCAAATAAAGTATAGAGAATATCAACAAAATATTAATTCCTCAATGTTTTATCAATTCCCTCTTTTCATTGCAGTTTTGTTATATCACTTTATATTTCTGGAACTGATTTTATAAAAATAAAAAAGGAGTCAAAATTATTTAGTTGTGCTATTGTCATGTGACATTTTATGTAATTTCCTTGACTTGCACCAGCAAAAGCTTCTGAATTGTTGATAGCCACTTTTCAAACTCATTGAATTATATTTGCTCAATAGATAAATAATTCTAAACTTTATAATGTCTATTTGTAAAGCATTAACGTATAAGATATCATATCAATTAAAGACTGATTTTGAAAGCATGAGATAATTTTAAAAATAATAAATTGCAGTATTATTACAATCAAGTCTACATTTTAAGACCCTATTAGGAGATTTAAATTTTTTATAAGAATTGCATTCTTCCAGTAGTAATCCTAAAAATGTCATTTCTAGAAATAGGTTTTTTTCAACATCATTAATCTTTGCACAAGCTTCTTGAACAATTCCATTGAATTTATATTACAGCATTTTATTATTATTGACTTCTTTATATTTGCTGTGTTTGCAAATGAATATACATATGTTTTATAATTAAAAGGCAAAACTGGATGCCAGAAGGCTTGTGCATAAAATCCCCATCTAATGCCTACTCATCCAATATCCCCAGACTAGTTTCTGCCTTGTGGTCTTCGTCAGTGAGGAGCCTTGGATCTGAGAGCTCTGCACCTACTTAACTACAAAACTATGAGAATGAAATTGAAAACAATAATATTTTTCAATCTAAGCTCAATAGCTTATATAGTCAAGAAACTAGTCTGAGGATATTGGATGAGTAGGTACTAGATGGGGATTTTATGCACACGCCTTCTGGCATCCATTGATTACTCTGGTTAGCTCAGAATGGCACTTCTGTATGGAGAGTTTTGCCTGTTTAATAACAGTTATGTGCTAGCATAAGAGATGATGATCATGTAATGTTTTATAATATATTTATTAGCAATATATAGATAAAAAACACACTCGATTTACAATATTTATTTATAGATAGCTATACTCCACCTGCTGCTGTTGGTGAGGTAAAGTTCCCAGTTCTAGGGCACTGTTGAAGAAGTCTCAATGTTCCCTTATAGATTTTAGCAGCTTGCCTCGTGAATAGGTATGATGACCCTTCCAGGTATAATGACAGCTTGCTTCAAGATAGCTTTGGTTCTGGCAGTTTCCAGTTCTGAATTTGGACTTAACCTCACTGTGTAACCATTAGCTTAAACAGCTATAATCTGGAGAATGAGCCCTGATGTTCAGGTTAGCATAACCCTTCAACTGTATATAGGAAATCAGGTTACTATTATTCAAGTTTAACAGTTGTCTCGGGCCTTACCTTTAAAAAGGCTAACTATTTCCAGATCTCAAACCTTCATAAAAACATTTGGATTCAGTAAACCTCATTTCCTACTGGCCTGTTCTTGCCATTGGCTATGCGCTATTTCTTTATATATGCACTTGTTAGCGGCAATGAATGTTCAATTTGATCATGATAAGAAAGGAATTTGGTCTAGTCCATTATTTGAAAGAAAGGTTAGATATTACATTCCCTCCCCCTGGTTAAAATTAACCCTGGAAAATGTAGTCATGCAGGTGTGTTGGATGACATCTTCCTTTTTTTGCTTCTTCTGACTTGGTGATGTTCTCAGCAGTTCCACTGTTATCATTTGTTTTTTTGGCTTGTAACTCATCATTGGTAAATTTTAACTGCTTCTTCTGATTAGGTTTCACTGATGGCTGGTTTTGAATTGTAGGTTACATCAGCTGGCTCATCACTGTTGGCTTCTCATTTTTTATCATCTGTTGAGATTTTAGTCATGGAACTATAGGTTCATTACAGTTAACTGATAATGTGTAAATTAACCTAAGTTTGTTTCTGTGATAATCATGTCCATTAGCAGTTCCAACTACCAATGTTTGTGACCTTTTGACTACATATTTGGTAGTTCCCTTGAACATGTGGCATAGAACATGAGCATCTATCTGTTTTTTGTACTCTTAGTTTTGTGCATTACTTTAGGGTTCAAACCTGGCTTAATTACTTCTTTCAGAACCTGTTTGAATTTATTGTTGTGAGTTGGTTCACTTTAGTCACTAAAACTGAGTAAACCAGTCACATCCTAAAAAATTGCTCTGCTTATGAGCAGATACAAGAAGAAGCAGATATCTAGTTTTATTGGTCAATGTAACCTTTGACCCAAGAGTGCAACTATATTGACATGTTAATCAGTAGTGAAATTTTACTCTTATTAATGATAGAACATATTTTGTTTGACACTATGGACACTGCAAACCTTGTGTCCAGTTCCATTGTGACTGACGTACCAATAATAATAATTCTGTGTTTGAAAACAGAGTGCAAATTGTTTTTTTTTGTTTCAATTGCCTTTTTTGCTTTTTGAAATGGATTCATCTATTCAGTCATTAGTTACTTGTTGTTTCCTTTTGAAACAAGCAGTTTTAGTGTGATGACACATTTGCAATATATACACAATGTATAGCAGTGTGGACATCCTGTGTGCACATATCTGTTCATAACATCTGTAACAATACTTACCATTCATTGTTGTTGATTTATTTGAGCTGGCAGCTGGGTGCTTGACTGGCCCAGAGTTCTGTTCAATACTTTGAATTTCATAATTTATTTTTTTCAATGGCTTTGCTTGACTAGCTCTTGATTTCGATAGTGTTGCTTGAGACAAGGCAGATTCAAAGGTTATGTCAGGATCCATTAGGAGCTTAGTCCTAAGATTATGATCACTCACTCTGCAGATAAATCAATCTCATAGAGCTTTGTTAAGAAAGTCTTTAAAATTGCATTTGAATGCTAATGAATATATTCTAACAGCAAAATCTAACTTGTTCTCCTTCCCCTTGGACCCAAAGATTGAAATGATATCTACATTTTTGTTAGGGGTTTAGGAGTAAAAAAGTTGGTTAGTAGAGATAATGTCTTGTCAGAATCTAGGTCCTGGTATCTCTGATGTTTGTGAATTTAAAACCTCGGACATCTGGAATTTCAATTATTGACATAAACATGGCTAATTTCAACTAAGGCCTTTTGATTTGATTAGCCAGTAAATTAAAAAATTATTCAATCCTTATAATTGACCAATTTTCTGGGTAAACTGGGTTGAACGCTTTAATTGAGCCAACATTGATCCATTCTATTATTTTTCTTCCCTTTATATCATGAGAGACACTTCATTTGACAAGCTACTACTGTTTGCATAACTGTCAATTTCCAATAAAGACAAAATCTAATAGCCCCCACTGGGGGGAGGAGTTTCTGACTTTATTACTAAGAGCAACTACTTTCATTTGATTTTACAAAGTTTTATTGGATGACATTTGTGGTCAATTTTTTCTGAATAATAAAATCTAATGGCATGCAGGGGCAGGATTTCATTGTTTAAAAATATTTTTCCTCACTCAAAATAAAATTTATTTTGTCAACTACACCAAATATGTCACATGTACACATAAATATATATATATAAACACAAACGAGTATACATATATTTTATATATTTATTAGTAATATATAGATACAAAACATACACTTGATTTACAATTATTTATAGATTGCTACAATCTGCCTGCTACTGTTGGCAAAGTATAGTTTCCAGTTCTATGGGTGAACTGTTGAAGAAAGGATTTGTACACTCCCTTATAGATTTCCTACACACTTCCATCTATACTTGGCAGCCTGCCTCATGCGTAGGTACAAGAGTTTGGCTCAAATTGGCTTTCACTGCAGTAGCTTCCAGTCCTGAACATGAACTTGCCTCACTGCGTAACCATTAGCTTAAATATATAGTCTGGAGAATGAAAACTGCTGTTCAGCTTAGTAGAAGTTCACTTTGACTGTATATGGAAAACCAGGCTATTGTTATTCAGGTTTAACAATTGTTCTCTGACCTTGTCTTCAAAAAGGCAGATTATTTATTGTCTGGTTCCCAACTGGATTCAGTGAGCATCACTGACTATTGGCCTGTTCTTGCCATTGCCTATGTGTTATGCCTTTTATATGTGCATTGGTTAGCGGCAACAAATGCTTAATCCAATCGCAATAAGAAAGGAATCTGGATTAGTCCATCATTTAAAAGCAAGGTGAGATATGACAATATTAATGATAGTCTTTTAATTAGCTATTTACAACTGCAGATTACTTTTAAATGAAGAAATTTTACATGAAAAAGAACTATCTAATATTAAATGGTTCATTGTTGGTCTTTGGGGAGTTTGAAAAATAGATGAAGAGACGACTTTTAAAACAAAGGCACAAATATTAGATGCACAAATGGAGTAGATTTGTTATAATTAGTGAAAGAATATGGTATATCAGACAGATTGGCAATTTAATTTAATAGAAAATACCAAATAATTCAGGTTTTTAACCAATCAGACATCATTTTAAAATAGTTATAGATTATTTTAATACTAAAATTGGAAAATTATTAAAAGAAGAAATGCTAAATATTTGGAAATGAATGTGGAGGAACTGGAATAAAGGTACATAAGAATTGAATTATATTTTGACTAATGAAAAATAAGTATTTCAACATTGTAATGTTCATAATAGATTCAGCATGGAAATGATCAGATTAATAAAATGTAAGATACATGTTAATGCAAAACTTGACACAATTTTTTTTTTAAGAAAAACAGTATTCATAGTTGATAATCTTACTCTTCAGAAACATTTTGATTAATTTAAATTAGAACCTGCAAATCATGTTAAAATATTAGCAGATTTTAAAGATAGTTCAGATCTGAATGAAATCAATAGGAAGATAACTAATACTTTATTAAGAACTTCAAGAAAATAGTTAATACAAAAAACCAATTTACCTGTAAATTTTCTATTAAGATAACAATGTATGAAGAAAAGAAAGTATATTAAAATCTTTAAATATTATACACTGAATAAAATTTTATATTTAGAGATTTGTAAAATGATCCAAAAAGGAATTAATAATGACAGAAGAGAACTGTATAGATGAGAATAGAAGTCATAATAATATCAAACAATATGATGATATTGAAAGGAAAGTTATTTCAACAATAATATGAAACTATTACTAAAAACAGGAATGACATCATGAAACATGAAGAATATTTTATAAAGTATTATATAATAATAAAGAGCAAAAAAATAAACTAAGCACTATGATTACTATATATTTTGAATCGCTAAACATTTTAAATGAAGATATGAGACATGCAATTAAATCTATGAAGAAGGAAAGGCTCAAGGAAATAATGGAATTATTATTGAAATCTTAAAAGAAGTGAAGAAATACAAAGCCAAAATTATATACCAATTGTTTAAATGATAAAGATGCAATAGATGATTGGAAGAATGCAGTAGTAATATTGACATTTAACAAAGCAATAAATCTATGAGTTCTATCCAAGATGAATATGTCCAGTAAAATTTGAATTCAAACCAACTAAAAAAAAAGCTAGATTTAAAAGTGATTTTAGCACAGTAGATCACATCCAAATGTTAAGATATAAAAAGAACCAGTGAATATGTGTTGCCATTATGCTTTGGTTTTATAAATAATGAAAAGGCATTTAATTTTATAAACATTCCAAAATGATTAAAACTGTGACCTATCAAGATATAGACCATGATATCGCCATATCCTGAAGAATACTTATCAAAATGTAACTGATGTGATGTACTGTGACTTCTTATACAGAGTCAGGAATCTCCCAGCTAGCCCAGAGAAACCTGTTAGCCACTTTATCTTTTCTTTCCATTCCCCACCTAAGTTTTTCCCATACTCTTCTCTATCCTGCTCCATCCCATTTAAGGTTACCATTGATAAGAACATATGACAGGATGATTCTTTTAAAGAGTTTTATAAGAAGTACTTTGTGAAATAAAATTAAAAGCTAAGTGAGTGAAAACATATGGGTCTTATTTAAGTTATTTAGATTTTACAAATGATATAAGTTTCATAGCTTCAGGGAATATTGCCAGAACTAACAGAGAAAATAAGAATCTAGGTCTAAAAATAAATGCTAAAATGATTAAATTAATATTTAACTGATTTCCTCAGAAGAAAATAAAAATTAATAATCATGAGTTAGAAGAAATTAACAACTATAAAAATCTTATGTTTTGTTAGAAGTAAATATTAAAAAGGTATATGTCTATATGTTTGAAAAGGAAGGTTTTAATAGATATTATGAATATGAGACTTGGACAAATTACTATAAAAGCAATATAGAGCCTTCAGATTATATATTGAATTATGGAGAAATGCATGTTATGAATAATAACAAGGAATCACAAACAAAATATGTAAATGAGAGAACAACTACCATTGACATCAGTAAAAGAATTAAGAGACTACAATGGAACTGAACAAATTGTTCAAAGAGATGAAAATAAATGAATAGGTGAAGTCTTAAAAAGATTCCAAGAGATTTAAAAAGATGTAGAAAGAGATGACCTATGAGATGGATGGAAGAAATAAAGTTAGATAATGTATTGTAGAGAAGAAAGGTTATAGATCAAAGAAAATGAATTAAACTTGGAGAGAACTTTATCCTGCAATAAAATAATAATGATAATAGTGAGAATGAGACACTAGTGATCTCTTTTAATTCAAGAAGCAATGATTAATATCAGTGAACAATAAGAAGTCATGTAGACAGATTCATGTGATTATTTCCTACTTGACTGTTAATTTTCAAATAGGAGGCCCAGGTTATCAGTGAACATCTTTTATTTTTATTTTGTTATTCAAATACCCTAAGATATTAAATATTTTTAGTGACTATATAAATCTGTTACAATGTCAGCAACATAATATATATTTATATAATATAACATTACACAATCCTTAACTTACACTTAACACTTCCAATAACAACAGTAATCCACTCTACTCTCCAGCTATTTTATGTAATCTTGAGTTCTTAAAAGATATAACATGATAATATCAAATAAATCACAGACTAGTTCCTTTATTGATGTTGTGCCAGTTGAATGTGTATATTGTTTTAACCCAGTTGACTCGGCAAAAGTACCTCGAGGCCACTCATATGCGAGATATAAAAATCAAGAATACTATGGCCTCTGCCCTATTCATCTATTTTTGAGTCTAACCATGAACCAACAACATATCCAAAACACGCATAAATTATTTTATAACCTGGCCCAAGCTTAGCATCAGGGAGAGACAATGGACTAGAATACTTGAAGAACTAAAATAAGTTAAATGTGCCAATATAATATAATATGAGTTAAGTGTTTGTGCGTGCTTGGATCATTGAACAATTAACATAAAAGGTTGAAATAACATTAGAAGACTAAAGCTTTTGTTTTAAATTAGATACTTTAATAAATGCAGTTTAAATATATAAATGTTTTAAATATCTCCGCTATTCCCCAATTAATCCCTGATGAATAATTTTACAATGAGGCGGTTTCAAAGACATATAATTCTGCGGCCTAGGTATTTTCCAATTTAAATCAATTTGTCAACTCGTGTCCCCTCGATAAATCAAAATTGAAATAACTATTGCACAAAGCATTCTCGTTACTTTGTGCTCTGCAAATAATTTGAAATATTTAAAGGTTTCTTTAAATAACTAATATTTAACTGTGGAATGAATATGAACAAAATAAGCATTATCGAGGAAATCAAATTGGCAAACAAAAGGAAACTTAGCTAGTATTAAATTACAAATATTCATTTTAAATTGGAAATATTTTCAAATAAAGAAATAATTTACACTTATATCCGCACTTACGACTGTGCCAATGTTATATCTGCAAGTCATACTGCGCGGTCAGCAAATAACGTTATACAATTCCCATGCTGTTCTTTTCCAACGAGTGCTCTCCAACGAATCGGTCTGCAATGAATGCTCTGCAATGAATGCTCTCCAACGAATTGGTCTCCAACGAATTGGTCTGCAATCTCTCCGCTGAATTGGTCTGCAACAAATGCTCTCCAACGAATTGGTCTGCAACGAAGCTCTCCAACGAAAGCTCTGAATATCTCCGCTGCGGTCTCTTTCAGCTACACCCGTGAACTACATTTCCACTGGGTGCTCGTCATTAACTGCAAGCACTAACGCGGGATATCTCTACTTTAATACTGCTTACTCAATACTACACTGTGTAGTTATTGCCCAGTCTTCTTATCACTCTCTGACAACTGCAACAATCAATCAATACATTGACCAATAAGGTAACGTCTCTTATCTAGAAATATTTGCAATCAGCAAATATTTCTTGGAATTGTCGATCGCCATTATGTCAATATACTAATTAAATTCCTGAGCTATCAGAGCGCGATCTAAAAACAACCTCGAATAAATTCTAGTTTTTCTGGAGTGCACAAAAATGTTTGCCATTTTTACAAACACAACACTCCTCCCTCCACTCCATAAAAACCCTTGTTGCTATTCCTTGGTGTTGTTTTTCTCTTGCTACTTTCCTGTTATTTCACTCAGAAATATAGGATTTAACTGCTGCTGAAACTTTTTTTTTGCCAATTACCTTCAATGGTGACTGCACAAGTGTGGTGGAACTCAGCTTCCGTTGTTAACGTTATACTAACTGGGATTTCCATTTTCACCAGGTTTCCCCGTTTATAGCTAAACTTGTTTTTCAAAATTTATTCGCTACTCACAGGTTCCAAATGCGACTGCACCAATGTTATATCCGCACTTACGACTGTGCCAATGTTATATCTGCAAGTCATACTGTGCGGTCAGCAAATAATGTTATACAATTCCCACGCTGTTCTTTTCCAACGAGTGCTCTCCAACGAATCGGTCTGCAACGAATGCTCTCCAACGAATTGGTCTGCAATGAATGCTCTCCAATGAATTGGTCTGCATCAAATGCTCTCCAATGAATTGGTCTGCAACGAATGCTCTCCAATGAATTGGTCTGCAACAAATGCTCTCCAACAAATTGGTCTGCAACGAAGCTCTCCAATGAATGCTCTGAATATCTCCACTGCGGTCTCTTTCATCTACACCCATGAACTACATTTCCACTGGGCGCTCGTCATTAACCGCAAGCACTAATGCGAGATATCTCTACTTTAATACTGCTTACTCAATACTGCATGACTGCTCTCTACTACACTGCGTAGTTATTGCCCAGTCTTCTTATCACTCTCTGACAACTGCAACAATCAATCAATACACTGACCAATAAGATAATGTCTCTTATCTAGAAATATTTGCAATCAGCAAATATTTCTTGGAATTGTCGATCGCCATTACGTCAATATACTAATTAAATTCCTGAGCTATCAGAGCGCGATCTAAAAACAACCTCTCGAATAAATTCTAGATTTTCTGGAGTGCATAAAAATGTCTGCCATTTTTACAAACACTACATACACCGCATAAGGAAACAAGAAAATATATATGTCACATTAAAATGAGGAATAGCAAGGGAAATTTAAGCATAAAATAGATGATCAAGTTAAAAATAAATATAAATCTAATATTAAGATAAAAAAAGATACTTATGAAATATAATAAATTAATGAAACATTTAAAGAAAAGTACTTATATTAAAAGGGAAAGTAAAAGTTCGTTAGGAGATCATTAAAAATTACCAGTCCTTGTTTAGTTGGTCCAGTTCCCTTGACAACCATAGCTTGATTATGTACATGGAGTTATTTGTCCGGACAAAGAGATTTGAAATAGGAAGCATTTTGACATGAAGGGCGCACACCCAGCTCACAGTTCAGTTTTACTAGATATTTGACACTTTACAGCATTTTGATGGATTAGGACCCCCAATGGCAGGCAAAACTGATGAGCTTAGCCACCATATATGATCATGTCCACCAAATTAATAGAACTTTTAAAGGGTCGCATGTTTAAATCAGAACAGGAATTCTCCGCAAAACTAGGACACAGTAGTTTTCAGCATTTATTTTCGGTGCAACCTCAGAGGATCATTAAATTTGGTCGCCATAGCAGAAGTAAGTAGTAGAACTCTTCAAAAGAGCTGATGAGCAGCAGCTAAGTACATTTTCAAAATTACTTCAGGAACAAGTTCAGAAATATGTTCAGAGTCAATCTCTTAATAAAATAATTTTAGAATAAATCTAGGTGAATTTTAGAAGAATTTCTGCATAATAAAAATGAAAGAACAGAATCTGAATGACTCAATCAACAGCATCTCAATGAATCTTAAAGCACAAAATCTGAATAATCAAGCCTTTTGTTCTCCCCACCTTTTATACCTTTCTGGAGATACTTTTCTATTGTTTTGCGTATGATTCTAGATCTTGATAATCCCCCTACACTCCTTTGTTTCAAAGTAACTTTTTGCTAAAAATAAAATTTAATTTCTTACTATCAAATTTTGCTTTTAACTTTGAATCTGATTTATTAAAAAGGTCATCTTTAATTTGTCTTGAATGAAATACTAATTGAAAATGCCATTACTTTAGGAGTGCTGGCAGGCTTATCTTAAAATAAAATCATAAGCCATATATTTTTAACAAAATTAAAAATATATATATATTATTATTTCTTTTAATAAAATGACATTTTAGTTCAACAGAATTTTGCATTTAATCATATATATACGCTTCCGTACATATATGTTTCATTAATAAATTTTGAAAAAGAAATTTTTATAAACGATTTTAATTTTAATCAGAATTTATTTTAAAAGAATATTTTAAAGTAAATAGCTAATTTAATGACTGTTGAATATACAAAATGAAACACTTTAATTTTATATTTAATACAAAACTCTCTTGATACTTGGATATAAACTTAACCCAGATTTACAATATCGGTAAGTTTATAGAAGGCTGTGAAGCATGGATCGGACTTCCGGATCCATTGCTTCAATGTGAACTACTGTATTTCAAATATTCACAAGCATTCAATTTTATTCTTTTAAATTATTCAAAGACTAAGTTTCAAGACTTTAAAGTTTTAAATTCAAGCAAACTTTTCATATAGCCATATGGATATATCTAACATAGATAACCAAAACCCAGACATAAATGGTGTGATTTATTTAGGAATATTGTCTGATGTCCACTCGTTACTTATACAGATGGCTTTAGAGTAAAGTGGTAGACAATTATTATTATTAATGCAGATATATATTTTAGTGATCTCTTTTATAAACTAACTGCAAGCATTTCTAATTTTTAAATATTTTGTAGAAGTCTGATTTCATTGATATTATTATTTACATTACGACTTTTGGAATTTAAATAAATGAAAATGTAAAATATAAATTTTGTATTTTCTTTATCAGCATCTGTGCATAAAATGATTATCTCATAATAAATCTTACTCATTTCATTACTATAATATCTATCTCAAATATGGTTTGCTATAATTAACAATAACACTTAAATTATTATTTTGTAGAGGAATTTTATTAAAGTATCTAACCAATTATTTTAAGATGTCTCTATAGTGCTGAGTATTAAAGAAAAAAACAATGTATAGATATTGTATTTAATAAAAGCAAACATATGAAATATTTAAATATGAAAATGGGAAAACATAAAAAGAATATATTCAGTAGATTAAGGATTTAATATGTACTAAAAAGAATAACTAATACTTATATTTTTTAATAATATACAAAGGCAAAACTAGCCATAAAGTAGTGCCATTCAGTGCAAGCCAGAGTAATCAATGGATATAAAAAGGTTTGCATGTAAAATCCACATCTAGTGCCTACTCATCTAATATTTACAGACTAGTTTCTAGGGTGTGTCTAATAGGATTATGGTGACTATGATTATTGAGTAGGCACTAGATGGTGATTTTATGCATAAACCTTCTTGCATCCACTGATTACTGTGGCTTGCACTGAGCAACGCTACTGTATGAAGAGTTTGCCTCTGTGTTAACAGCTTGGGTAAACACAAAGAATAGTAATCATATAATGTTTAGTGGTTATATATTTATATAATTGATTATGCTCTTAGTGGCAAATAATTTTGTAAAAAATAATCACCTGTTATTTTCAAAAACTCCTGTAAAGTATGATCCATCTGGCCAGGTATAAGTACCTTCACCTTCAAACTTATTATCTACAAATTCACCACTGTAGCTTGAACCCGATGGAAAAATTACTTTTCCTCTTCCAGTCATTTTATCATTTACAAAGCTACCTTGATAGCAGCTTCCATCAGACATATATTGGATGCCTTCACCATTTCGGAACATAGTTCCATCCTCAAGAATGGTATACTGGCCATCTGCAACAATGTCATAAAACTGAAAAATAAACTTTACAAAGAAATAACTGTGTGTGTGTGTTGTATAAAAGCAAATTGCATAAATGTAAGCTGCAGTTGCAGCACTTGAAATATTCCCTACTCAGTCATCATACCACAGTACTTTGTAATATATATACATTTCAAGGACAATCTCTCTCATCAATCGCTTAAAGCACTGTCAATCATTTACATAAGCACAGAAATCATTCTTTTTATTTTGATACTGTTGCAACAACGACCTATATTAAAGCATCACTACTTAATGCAGCAGTCTTCTTTACCTATTTTAATACGGTTAAACAGTAAAGTGAGTAGATTTATAAACTCATTTTATTAACTAAACCTTGAATAATAAATCAAACATTTAAATATACAATTAAAAAAATTTTTTTTTGTACTAATAAATATATTTAAGCAAACTTGGATAGCTAATAGCTTCAATCACAGTATTTAAAACATTCATTACTTGATTACATAACAAATAAAAAACTGACCAATTGCTCTGGTATATTAGGGTCAAACATTAAACAAGGAAGATTTATAAACTTATTAATTAAACTTTGAATAAATCAAAATATCTAAATAAATAATAATTATAACATACACCAAATCTTTTAAAAACTTGTTTTTTATTTTTTTGCCACCAAAATGAAATATATTAAAATAGATTTCCAACGTTTCGACTATTTCTTTATTTTTTTCTATAGTCTTTTTCAAGGAACTAAAAATATATAAAAAGGAGAAAAAAAAATCCATAAAATTTTTTAAAACAAACAAAAATAAAAATCCTGTCACATATACATACTATTTTGGAAAATATATCCAACGTTTCGACTATTTCTTTATTTTTTTCTATAGTCTTTTTCAAGGAACTAAAAATATATAAAAAGGAGAAGGAAAAAATCCATAAAAATTTTTAAAACAAACAAAAATAAAAATCCTATCACATATACATACTATTTTGGAAAATATAGTAACTAAAGAATATATTTTCCAAAATAGTATGTATATGTGACAGGGTTTTTATTTTTGTTTGTTTTAAAAAATTTTATGGATTTTTTTTTCTCCTTTTTATATATTTTTAGTTCCTTGAAAAAGACTATAGAAAAAAATAAATAGTCGAAACGTTGGAAATCTATTTTAATATATATTTCATTTTGGTGGCAAAAAAATAAAAAACAAGTTTTTAAAAGATTTGGTGTATGTTATAATTATTTTTTAAAAGTATTTTGATCACTTTTAATAAAGAATCTAAGGTGAAAGAGTTTATTTTTATTTATTCTAAATAAATAATTAAATAAATAAATAGATGTAAGCTTCAATCACTGTGTTTGAAACATTTATTGTTTGAATACTATACCACACACCACAAAATGGGTCAATCTGTAGTATATATATATATAAAGTTTGAGAAAATCAATTAAATATATTTCTTAAAGAAAGTATTTATTTGATTACATGCAGTATTCAAGGTCAAGCAAGGTAGATACATAATAAGTTGTATAATAATAAGAGTACAATGATAAATGTAGAATAAAACTAATAACTTGTAATGAATAATGAATATGTAAAATAAGAATAATAATTGTATAATAATAAGAGTACAATAATAAATGTAGAATAAAACTAATACTTTGTAATGTATAATAAATATGTAAAATAAGAATAATAACTGTATAGTAATTATGTATAACTATCATTAAATTTCAATGCTGTTAAATCATAGAGAGCCCAGCTGACGACCATGTAAAACGTATGTGAAAACACCATATATGGTTAGGTATGTAAGAGACTCCAGAAGTCTTGAGGGATATATAAACCCCCATAACCTGATCTATTTGGTCTAAGTATTAATTATAAGTCAGAGACTCCTGCCTCTGTAAGTCCAAAAGTAGGACTAGAGTTATTATGTACAGATCACCATGACTTTTTATTATTTTATTACGCCTTATTATAGGCAATGTATATAGTTAAAATTATTTGTATTTACTTACATTAAACCATAATCTTACCATCTCAATTCTGCCTTTGTTCATTTATTACTTGCTGGTCATTAGACACAGCAAACTGGTGCAGTTGAGACAGGAATCGAATCTGAAAGAAAGTGGCAGTCAATACAGGAATGGAACTACGGGAAAAATTGGCTCGATCATCATAGGATCGAATCTAAAAATAATTGCCTAAACAGCAAGCTGAGACAAATCGTGTGGATTTGAATTAACAAAGAAATGGCAGGCATATCACAATTTGGTATATGCGAGTTTAATGTAGAAAATCCGAGTGATTGGCCATTGTAGGTGCAGAGGATCAAAAACTACTTTACACTAAATAGTATTACTGAGAATACTGTAAAAGTAGCCTCATTATTTTGCTTTGCAGGCCAGAAAGTAATTGAAATAGCTAACAAACTGTGTGGAAATTTTCCGGAGACACAGAAATACGATGAGCTTGTAAAATGAATATTTCAATCCCCAGCCATCCAAGTTTATTGCTTGATTGCACTTTAGAGGCAGAAGGCAAAGAAAAAATGAGAAAATAAAAAGAATATGACATTGGTTTAAGAGAAATGGCAAAACCATGCCTTTACGGCAAATATTTAGGGGAAGTTCATCTCGAGCAGCTATTATATGGAATAATAGATGACCAGTTTAGGCAGATATTATTAGCAATAAAAGATCTAACTTACGAGGAAGCTATCAGATGTGGAACAGCTTACGAACTGCTACCTGACCAAGTGAGAGAGTTCAGAAGTTTCACAAGACCAGAACCACTTCAAGCAACAATTTTTAAAACATCTGGAGTTAAATCCAAAACAAACAGATCAAATGTTTTCGCTGTGGAAAAATCAGTCACAAAGCCTGTGATTGCAATATGCCAGAAAGTGAAAGTTATTGAAAAATAACCGAGTATCCTGAAAGAGGGCACCACCATACAAAGCTGAGCAGAGAATTTCCATGCAGAGCAATGGAAAGTAACTACATAAAAAGTGCTACTATAGATGAATCTGATCAAATTATGATAAACATAAAAGTAATCGGCAAGCTAATAACCATGGAAATTGATAGCGGAGCAGAGGTATTGCTGATAAAGAGTAGAGATTGGGAAAGACTAATTCAGAATCTAAAATCCTCTCCAAGGGTAGAGAAAACTCA
The DNA here is from genome assembly GCA_028023455.1 of Epiperipatus broadwayi. NCBI lineage: Eukaryota > Metazoa > Onychophora > Udeonychophora > Euonychophora > Peripatidae > Epiperipatus > Epiperipatus broadwayi. Next base: position 187,009 of record JAQFVV010006997.1, on the reverse strand, counting down.
ACTCAAGGCCTGGGATGCTAATAAAAATCCCATAAGAATATTAGGAGTTGCAAAAGTAAAGGTAGAAACAACGAAAACTAAAGAAATACTACCAATATATATAGTGAGTGGAGATATTAACCTGATCATAGGCCATGAGTGGTTCGCACCTTAGGTATAAAAATATGCATTTATAAAAAAAATCGACATAGAATCGCAAGTCAAAAATAATTACACCAACTTGTTCAAAAAAGAACCTGGAAAACTAAAAACCTTGCCTGTAGATATAGAGTTAAGAGACAGAGCAAAACCTATTGTAACAAAACCTCGGAAAGTACCTATAGCCCAGCAAAGAAAGATTGAGGAAAAACTAGATGAACTAACGGAACAAGAAATACTGAAACCAGTCGAGAACGCAGAGTGGGCCACTCCCATAGTAATAGTGGAAGGAGCAAATAGGAAGATTAGAATTTGTGGTGATTATCATACTACTGTAAATAGATATTTAAACAAAAACCAATACCCAGTACCGACTGAATGTAAGAGAAGTCTTAGCCTTTATGGAAAAAAACACGCACTTTGCCAAACTGGATTTAAACAGCGCATTTCATCAAGTAAACTGTAACCAAGGAAACTGCCGAGATTTTGATGATCACAACTCACAGAGGTTTATTCAACTACAATAGATTACCTTTTGGAATAACAATGGCTCCAAATATATTCCAGGCAAAAATGGACTCGCTACTCAGAAGCATGAATGGAGTCATCCCATATTTTGATGATATACTAATAATGGCTAACTCTGAAGAAGCATTGAAACACAGAGTGATGAAAACCTGCGAAGCATTGAAACACAGAGTGATGAAAACCTGCGAAGCATTGAAACACAGAGTGATGAAAACCTGCGAACTGCTCAAGAGATTTGGAGCTAGATTAAATCCTGAGAATATATAATATCCGGTACTAGTCAGATATATAAGGGCCAGGGTCAGTAGCTTCAACTGGCCAAAATGATTGAGGTTTGAGTGAGAGTTATCGCACTCAACAGCTAAAAATATTTATATAATGAAATACAAGAACATGTTAGTTGGAGTTAATAGGTTTATATATATACGTATACAAAGATCAATACATGAATAGGATTATTACATTAATAAAACTGACTAATACATTATTATACAACTCTATTTTTTAAGGTCTGTAGGCTTACAGTAAATAATATTGAGATCTATATGACCTGTAATTGTCCCTAGATCTACCTTGGTACGTTTGGAGGTAGACCTCTCTGCGAGAAGAGCTGAAAGTGAAGTAGTGTTTATTTTTAGCACTCAGGGAAATGCATCCATCCTTCAATGTCACCTCGCAAGTCTGACCTTGTTTGTTCCCACCATCCTGGATGTAACACAGTCTATTTCCATTGGTCTTCCCATGACACAAGATTTAAAAGTGGCCAGTTTGGTTATCTCTTACCAATCAGTTATGTGAATGCTTTTAGCATACACACACCACATATTTGAATATTTTGTAATAGCTACATTATTATTATTGCATTTATATGTGAATACACACATGTACATAGCACACCTCCCCCAAGTTTAGAGATGTACTTTAAAAAAAATTGTTTTTTCATTTCTTTTTCTCTGAACTTAACACATAATCGTGCAGGCAGAGGGGAATTTTTCTTCTCCTCTTTGCATGTGGGGGTGATTTAATTTCATCATCTGTGACTATTTCATTTTCTTGACTATTTTGACTTTCTTCCTCAGCAGGAATGATTTCTGTTTCACTTTTAGTTTTGTAGTGAGTAGCATTTTCTTTGTTATTACTTTTAAACATTGTCGGGTGCAATCTGTTATTGCACTGCACTCTTGTGCAATTGGTTAATGTGCTTATGTAATGTTTTGCCATCTGCCATATGAACAGCAACCACTTGTTTACTTAAATGAGTCCATGATTTATTTAAATTATTTTTCACCCAGACTCGTTCATCAGGTGAAAATTTATTGTTTATTGTAATTGGCCTTTGATGATCTTTCAATGGCATTATTACAGAGGGTTTTGTATGTAATTTCCGGCCTAAGTATTTTTCTGCAGATGATCTGCCCATTTTAGCTGTGGGTGTGGAATGCTGAAATAGCAACACCATGAAAACTGCCTCTTGGAGTCTTCCTTTTCCCAATTTATTCATGGATGACTTTAAGCTTTGTACAGGTTTCTCGGCCAGTCCATTTTATTGGGAGTGGTAAGGGGATAAGGATGTGTTTAATCCCCCACTCCAGCATAAATTCAGCAAAAATTCAGCAAATTTTTCAGATGTGAAACTGGTTCCATTATCAGATACGAGGATTTCCGGTAGCCTGTGGTATGCCTGTCAAGTGTCTCATCAGAACTTGTATATTTCACTGGTTTGTATTCGGACCATCCTGAGTAGGCATCGACCACTACCAGAAACAATTGTCCATGGATTGGATCGCAGTGGTCAATGTGAATTCTCTGCCAAAGTTTCTCTGCTTCTTTCCATGCTTCAAATTTCACTGGGGGTGCTTTTGCACATGACTAACAGCTAGAACATTTTTTATGAGATTTTCTATATCAGTGCTGATCTTTGGCCACCATACATAACTACATGCTAATGCTTTTGCCCTAACAATGTCTGGATGACCTTCATGTAATAAATTTAATATGTGCGATCTGCCTATTTTTGGTATTAGGATCTGATCACCTTTAAGAATGCAACCTTTACATATTGATAATTTTTCATGAGCTTTTCATAACTCTATGTGCAAAAATGGAGGACAATGTGCTGGCCAGCCTCTTCTAATTTTTTCCATCAGCCATTTGTAGCCAGCATCTTCATTAGTACATGCTACTACTTTCCGGCTATTAAGAGTCTGGCTTTGAAGCGCATCAATGTAGTTGATTTTTATTTCGCTTGTTGCATTTCTCTGAGTTGTCAGGCATTCGGGATAACGTGTTAGTGTGACCAATATTCTTTCCCTTTCTATATTTCAGATTGTAATCATACCCGGTGAGTAAGTTAATCCATTTTAACATCCATGGGCTGAGGGGTTCAGGAATTTGTTTGATGCCTAAAATCCCCAAAAGTGGTTTGTGGTCTGTCATGATTTTGGAATAACTTTCAAATACTATGGCAAGTCCTTCATTGTCCAGAGGACTATAATTTCTTTCAGCTTTGGACAAAATGTGCGATGTGTATGCTACAGGATGTTTTCCAGATTGAGCTGGGTGACATATTACTGCCCCCATGCCATATTCTGATGCATCAATCATTAGTGTTACTTCAAGATCGCTATTATAGTACACCAGTAATTTGTTTGATATGAGTAAAGCTTTGGTATTTTGAAATGCCCTTTCTTGTGCTGCTTCCCACTTCCATTTTCTGATTCTTTTTCAGTAACTCGTATAATGGTTGGCTATATGGGCTTTGTCCTCTAGGAAGTTCTCAAAATAATTTACCAAACCCAAAAAAGCCTGCAGTTTTTTACGTTACTAGACATTCTAGCTTCTGACACTGCTTTGACCTTTTCCAGGGAGAGCTTTGTCCCAGAGCTAGAGACTATGTACCCTAAAAACTTTAATTCAGTGGCCCTCCATGTGCATTTTTGAGTATTTAATTTCACTCCAAACTCTTCTAGCCTTTGACAGATAATAGTTAGATGACTATGCAATTCATTTTCTGGTCTTGCTGTAATTAATATGTGATCAAAATAAGGGATAATGCCCTCGCATCCAGTAAGCAGTGTTTCAATTTTTTCTTGGAATATACTGGGAGTGGACGCTATGCCAAATGGGAGACATTTGAATAGACCCACATGAGTAGTCAGTGTTAGAATTTCAGCAGCCTTATTTGTTACTGGAATTTGATGGAAGGTCATATCTAAATCTAATTTAGCAAAATATTTTGGATTTTTGTAGTGATGTTAAATTTCTCTGGAGCTTGGAACAGGATAGGCATGTTTATTTATAGATTTGTTGACAGTTATGTGATAATCACTGCACAAGCATATCTGTCCATTAGGTTTGGTGATAACAACCAGTGAAGTCACCCACTCTGTCTCCTCTGTCGGTTCTAGAACGCCGTTCTTCACAAAGTCATTTATTTATTTTGCTACTTTTTCTTTCTGTGTGAAAGGTTACTAACTCATTTATTTATTTTGCTACTTTTTCTTTCTGTGTGAAAGGAACCTTCCAAGGTCTGCAAATTATTGGCATGACCTCTGGTGACATTTCCAGTGACACCGGTTTAGTTTTAATCATTCCTGGTTTGCCATTAAAAAATTTAGGGAAACGATCTCATGTCTTTTTCACTGTCAATTTTTTTGACCAATGAGAGGGTTTATGGGGTGTATACAATATATAGCGGCAAGATTGAAATGTTGCCTTTAGTATTCATAATTTGTGCTTGAACTACACCCTTAATTTTTATTTCTTTTCCATTTACATCCAATGCTTTAAGTTTAGTATTATTAAGTTTAGGGGGCTGTCTTATTTCTGCCATGATTGATTTCCAATTGGTTACGGATATTAAAGAAATGCCACTACCGCTGTCTATTTCCATCGACAGGGTTTTCCGTAAACTTTCACAGTAGTAATAAATTTCTGTGCTTGATTTATAACCGTTTTATTTATAACAATATTACACTTGGTTTTATTTATACTTTGTGTATTATTTTCTTTAACTTGGTCGACTGTTCTATTTTCACACATTTTCACACATTCTCTCCAAGTGACTTACTTTTTTACACAGTCTACATCGATCATGTTTAAAATAGCATTCTTTAGATATATGACCTAGTTTTCCACAACAATAGCACTTTGTTCGACTTTTATTTGTCTGTTTAACAATTTTGTTATCAGCAAACCTTTTGTTGAGTTTTTCAATACTAAATATTCCTGTCTGATCGTTATCAATGTCTTTTTTCACAGCAAATTCTTTTGCTTGATCCAATATTATTTTGTGAGCAATACTGCATTTGATAGCTTCACAATAATTTGTCTTTATCAGCCAGTAACTGCTGCCTTAAACTATCACTATTCATTCCACATAGGAATTGTTCCAGTAGCGCTTCTAGATATGAATCATAACAGCAGTTTTTTTGCAAGTTCATGCAGGGCTGAGTTGTAATCCTGCATATTTTTATTTCTGCCGTGATGATGATTTTGAAATGAAGTCTGGCGATGTGCCTATATGGGCGAGGATTAAAATAGGTTGACAAATGATCTTTTAACTCATTGTAGGTTAATTTTTCAGGAGTGTGGGATTCTGCTAATCTGTTAGCTATTTGTATGACTCCTTTTCCTGCAAAACATAATAATGTCGCTGTTTTATACGCATCATCCTCTACTCTACTAATAAAACAATAATTTTCAATCTGTTGAACATACAGGGGCCACTCATTTGCATCTCTGACGTCAAACTCCGATATTGTTGATTGCATTTTAAGCAATTTATATAACTAACTCATTTAAATACTGTAGGTTTGTTCGCTACTTCAATAATTCTGTCTAACTTATTTGGTTGTCAGCAGGCTGCTAGGGTTCAATTTGAACTGTCAAGACTGTGCCAGTGTAAGATCCAATACTAGTCGGATATATAAGGGCCAGGGTCGGTAGTTTCAACTGGCCAAAATGATTGAGGTTTGAGTGAGAGTTATCACACTCAACAGTTAAAAATATTTATATAATGAAATACATAAACATGGTAATTGGAGTTAATATATTTATATATATACATACACAAGGATCAATACATGAATAGGATTATTACATAAATAAAACTGACTAATACATTATTATACAACTTTATTTTTAAGGCCTGTAGGCTTACAATAAATAATATTGAGATCTATATGACCTGTAATTGTCCCTAGATCTACCTTGGTACGTTCGGAGGTAGACCTCACTGTGAGATATGTTTATTTTTAGTACTCAGGGAAACACATCCATCCTTCAACTTCATGTCACAAGTCTGACCTTGTTTGTTTCCACCATCCTGGATGTAGCACAGACTATTTCCATTGGTCATTCCATGACATGAGGTTCAAACGTGGCCAGTTTGGTTATCTCTGACCAACCAGTTATGTGAATGCTTTGGTTATCTCTGACCAATCAGTTATGTGAATGCTTTTAGCATACATTAACATACTTGAATATTTTGTAATAGCTACTTTATTATTATTGTGTGTATATGTGAATACACACATATACATAGCAGAATACAAAGGAACTCGAATTCCTCAGGCATTTGATCAATAAGCATGGGAAGAAACCCACACCTGAGAAAATGAAGGCTGTAAAAGAAGCATCACATCTGAAAAATATTAAGGAACTTCAAGCATTCCTTGGACTACTAAACTATTTTGAAACATTCTTAAAAGGCAAGGTTCACATTGCCCAACCTTTATATAACCTGCTAAGAAAAAACCGAAGTATGGAACTGGGGATGCAATCAAGAGAAAGCATCTGAGCAAGCCAAAGCCTTACTAACATCTGAAGGACTACTGATCTATTATGACAACAAGAAAAAAATCACACTAACAATGGATGCATCAGAATATGGATTGGGAGCTGTAATCTATCATCCATCAAAATGATGATCGCTCCATAGCTTACGCTTCCCGAACTCTAATGGTAACTGAAAGAAACTACAGTCAGCTGGATAAGGAACCACTGATTATAATATTCGGAATTAAAAAGTTTCACCAATACCTCTATAAATGAAAATTTAAAGCCATTACCAATCTCAAACCCCTACTGGGAATATTGGTGAAAGATTGAACAATACCTGATCACGTAAGCCCACGAATGATTCAATGGCTAGAATTCTTATCAGCATATGATTACAAGCTCACATACGAGAAGGGAAAAAACATAGCCCATGCAGCCACATTATCCAGATGTCCAGATAAAGCTGAAATGCCTAGGACAGAAACCTATGTAAACTATATTGACCAGTTCACTCCAAATAGTATTAATAATCGAATGGATTAACGCAGCAGACTCTGGCTACAGAGTTCTAAAAAATTGAATAAGAAACAAATGGCCCGCTAGATGTCCTTCCTACCTAGATAAAGGATTAAGGCTATCTGTAAACAAAGGCTGTATATTGATGGATGACAAAATGCTTATACCTAGCGATGGTCGCATAAAAATACTTAAATTACTACATCAGGGTCATCCGGGAATAGTTAGGGCCAAAATCTTGGCACACAGCTATGTATGGTGGCCAGGAATAAATAGAGACCTTGAACTGTACATTAAGAAGTGCAAAGATTGTCAAATCACAGCTGACCAACTGCCAAAGAAATATATATTGTGGCCTACACCAGAGAAGGCTTAGGAAAGAATCCATAATGACCATGCCGGTCCATGGAAAGGACATTATTACTTGATAGTAGTGGATTCACATAGTCGATGGACTGAATACTGAGTTGTAAAAAACATTAGTTCATCAGTAACTATAAAGAAACTTAAAGAAATATTCGCTACTCATGGAACACCAGAGATTCTCATGTCAGATAATGACACTGCTTTCTGCTCAGAGAAATTTGAAAATTTTATTAATGAATGGGGAATAAAACACATAAGATCACCAAGGTATCACCCTGAGTCCAATGGAATTTCTGAAAAGGCGGTCCAAAGTATGAAAAAAAAGCTTAAGCAAAATTAAAACTGAAAACATAAAAGAAGCTTTATTTGAAATAGCATTTCACCAACATTGCTTGCCATCTAGTACCACCGGGAAAACTCCAGTTGAACTTCTGTTCCAAAGGAAAATACAGAATAAATTATCAATCTTGTTGCCTCCCAGACAAAAAAGTAACGAGAGAGTAATGGGAGGGAAAGAGTTTGAAATAGGTGATAATGTTTGGTCATTGAACAAATATAAAAAGACTTGGGAAAAAGCAACCATGACAACTAAAATTGCAAATCAATTAGCTGAAATTGAAACTGATTAGGGTGTAAAACTGCGTAAACATAAAAATCAGTTGAGAAGACGATATCTGCCAACAGTAAATAATGGAAACGAGGAAATACTAAATGGCAACAATGTGGAAGCAAGATCTACAGCTTCAACCAGTCCTGAGATTGACAATCCTGCAGTCGAAAAATTGCCAACAGATAAAAACTCTTCCGAAGCTGAGATAGCCACATCAAAACCACCATCAACAGACAACAAAGACCGTCAGCAACCGGCAAGGATTAGAAATCCCCCAACTCTCTCAAAGACTATGTTAGGTGAAAAACCATACTTCTGGAGTGGGGAAGAAGTGCAGTATTCAAGGTCAAGCAAGGTAGATACATAATAAGTTGTATAATAATAAGAGTACAATAATAAATGTAGAATAAAACAAATAACTTGTTATGAATAGTGAATATGTAAAATAAGAATAATAAGTTGTTTAAAAATAAGAGTACTATTAATAAATGTAGAATAAAACTAATACTTTGTAATGTATAATAAATATGTAAAATAAGAATAATAATTGTATAGTAATTATGTATAACTATCATTAAATTGCAATGCTGTTAAATCATAGAGAGCCCAGCTGACCTTATAGGGTCAGAAAACTATAAAATGCCATATATGGTGAGAAATGTAAAAATACTATGTGCATGTAAAACGTATGTGAAAACACCATATATGGTTAGGTATCTAAGAGATTCCAGATAGGTATCTAAGAGATTCCAGAAGTCTTGAGGGATATATAAACCCCCATAACCTGATCTATTTGGTCTGGGTATTAATTATAAGTCAGAGACTCCTGCCTCTGTAAATCCAAAAGCAGGACTAGGGTTATTATGTACAGGTCACCACGACCTTTTATTATTTTATTACGCCTTATAATAGGCAATGTATATAGTTAAAATTATTCGGACTTACTTAAATTAAACCATAATCTTACCATCTCAATTCTGCCTTTGTCCATTTATTACTTGCTGGTCGTAAGACATAGCATTACAAATTTAAATATTTGCTTTATTATTCAAGGTTTAATTAATAAAATGACTTTACAACTCTGCCTTTACTTAATGGTTGGCTATATTTGAATAGGTCGGTGCAAAGAAGATCATCACATTGACCATCAATGCTTTAAAATCAAGTTAATTGATTTAATATTATTAAGAAAAATGATTGCTATATTTATATGAATGACTGACAGTGATTTAAGTGATTTATGAGAGAAAGTATTCTTGAAAGGTGCAAATACTATAAAGCAATTAGTCAGTTTTTTAAAAAAAGGTATAGCAATAAAAGAATGTTTCATGTTAAAATAGGCAAAACTCTCTATACGTATTGCCACTCAGTGCAAGCCAGAGTAATCATTGGATACCAGAAGGACTATGCATAAAATCCCCATCTAGTGCCTACTTATCCAATATTCCCAGACTAATTTTGGTTTGTGGCCTTTGTCAGTGAGGAGCCTTGAATCTGAGAGCACTGCACCTGAGTGGCAATACGTATAGAGAGTTTTACCTGTTTTAATAACAGTTAAGTGCAAGCATAAGAAATAGTGATCACGTAATGTTTCGTGTTTGCATTTTACATCTCTCCAAATTTGTTGGGATATATTTCTTTATGTCATTATATATACACACAAGACGTATAATCATATGATAAGGATCTTTCTTATATTTAAATGAATTATGCTCAAAATAATAGTAGTGGCTAAAATTGAAGATTACTTTTATCTCTTGCAAAAATCTTATTTTAAGTAAGAAAGAAATCTGAATATTTTTAAAGATCTTTTCCATACGTTGAACATGTGACAATATTAGATAATATAAACATTAAAACATTTGAATATTTTGAACACAATGTGCTTATATTTATATCAATGTCAGTTTTAAAATAATATTGTAAAAAGCTTATCAAAGTGTTTAATGTAATTTTAAATATTGATATATTAGAACACTTTATATATATAAAATAAAGATATGTCTGTCTACTGATTTATAAATCCAGACTAATAGATTAGGTTTGATATGTTTTCATCATATATATTATAATTTTCAAGGAATACTTCGGGGTATTTATCCTTCTGACAATACAATCCTTTGCTGTATGAAGAAACATAATAAATATTGCATGTAATTATTTATTGATATATATGAACCATATTTCTTCCTTCTAAAAAAATATTTTAAAAAATGAGATAATTGAATTTCTTTATTTTCACCGTTCTTATTTTTAAATAAATAAATATGTCTTTGAAACTTGAATTTTAATATTTTCCACTTTTTTTTTTTTTTGTTAAAAGAAATAAATTCAGTTCATACACTACCCTCATCTCTCCACAAAAAAAAAAAAATAATAACAATATAAAAAATTTTGATCATCTTAGACCTAATTCTCCACATGAGCAACCAAAATAAATTATTTTTGAATTTTATTAATATTTATGGCTTATTGACAATGTAATTTTAATTTACTTTTTTATTTTCATCATACTATTTATTTTTGGAAAAATAAATATGAATTGCAATTTGAATAAAAATAATCTTAAAGATCCTAGAGTCAAAATCCATATTCCAAGATAATATAAATATGGATTACAATATTATTTTCATTTTATAATTCAGAAAATAATACATCAACTTTGATGGATTTTTTTTCCAAATAGGTTTTAGATTGTTTAACTTTTTCACTTTATAATAAAACACTTGTATGGCCAAAATATGCATTCTAAAACAATAGGGGATAGAAAACTGCATATGCAGAGTAATATTTAGTTCTCAAGATAAAATAGTCTGTATAAGAGTGGTTACATGAGCTATTGTATATTAATAAGGAGATGGTAAGTACTGAGATGATAATCAAGTATTATTACTTAGCAATACCTTTCACCAAATAATTTGAAATGTACATATACTAATTCAAAAATTCTTAAAAGCATTAGTTTGGATATTTATCTTAGCATAGTTATAGAATTATCCAATTGAAATATTTTAGCAGTGCTCCATTTATGAAGATCAGGTAGCAGTAAACACACCAGTAAATCTGAAATCCTTAAATATAAAAACACTTTTCATTTCTGATTATGCAAAATCAATTTCTTGAACAAGCTTCTGCAGTGTATAGAAAACTCAGTTACATCTAAAGGATTGGACAGTTAGTGGACTGGTTTATGTTTTCTAAAATGCTTATAATGATCTTAATATCTCTGCTAATAGGGTTTATTGAAGCCTAATGTTTTATTTTTTATACATGTACATAGGATTTTGTAAGCCATTTATTTCAAAAATAACAAAATTATCTACATCAAATGTCACAAGATTCTTCCGAGTTACTTTTTTATAGTAGAAAATGTTCTTACTTCAATCATAGTTTTGTAAGAATTAGTTTAATTAATAAACAATAGATGACAATGGAAACATATTCTATGATCAGGCTAGCTAAGTAATCTTTATTAGGTAAGAGAACTCTTGGATCCATATAGTGGCTCACTGATTTTTTATTTGAAATTCAAGCTAATGCCATAAAAATTTCAAGAATCTAAGATTTGAAATTAAGTTAATTTATTTATCCATGATATAATAACATGAGCTATAAGTTTTCATAACTATCTATGATAAGATGTAGATAATCTATAACTAAAACTATTGGAATCTTGAGATACTTGATTTAAAAAGAAAAGTAAATTGTTTAACAGCTATTGATATATATATATATATATATATATATATATATATATATATATATATATATATATATATATATATATATAGTAACAGGATGGGGGGGGAATCAAAAGAGAGTTTGAATTGTGTGATCAAAAAACATTATCAACCCCAAGTAAATTAAAATGGAATATCAATTATTTACAAAAGTATATATAAGTAATATAGTATTTTATAAGAGCATGAGATTAGAGAATCTCTGAGTGATCATTGAGTGATCGGAAGAGCAACTAAAACCATAATTATAAATTAATCATATATCAACCAGCATTATCAAAAAGTAAAAGTAAATATCAGTAATATTCAAAATACCATTCATCATCATGAATGATCCACAATAAAATATAATAAAATCAACAGTCCATCTTATGACTGGATTGGAAATGGGTTTTCTGTAGACCAGGTTAACTATTGAGCCTTTGCCAGCTTGGGAAATTATTTAAATATAATCTGGATTCACCAACTTAAGTGCTCATCCATAAGAATACATAATAAACAATAATGCTGGGACATTAAAACATGCTGATCATCATCAATGCTCAGGCTACTTGTACTGGTCAACTGTAAACTCAAGTCCTAATAAGGCTAAAATAAAATATAGTGCATGGGCTTTAAAGAATATAATATGTGCCAACCAGGATGATGACTGATCATCTCTGGATGTCCCAAAAGCACTAATTACACTAGCTCAGAGAACACAAGCTCTATTACTGTATGTGACCAAGTGATGATGTAATACAATTTTTAACAATTGAAATACAAGTTTATTAATAATACAAATAAAAATGACATTAAAGCCTCTAGAATTAAGTTTCACATATAAGCTCTCCGACTTTCATTTACATGATTAATACATTAGATTTATTTAAAATCCACCCAGCACATAGGCATGTGGCTTGCTACAAAATAAACATGTTTAAATTGACTTTAATTTAAAAAATGATCAAAATTTTACATATAAGTGTCTATCTGACACACATTGTTATTTACAATACAATTGACATATATATGCACACATACATGCGTGTGCATGAAATTTCTAAACATATTTAACTTGTTACATAAAAATAATAAATTGTTAAACTTTTAACTTATATTTTAAATAAGACCATACCTATACTACGTTTACTAAAAACACGTATATAGAATAGCACACATTATTAACATAAATCTAATTTTGCCAAAATAAAAAAAAAAAAACTTAATTTTTATAATTACAGATTCCATTTTGAATATACATAAAATTTACATATTTGTTATAATAATAAAGTTATATTTTCCTAATTTATTCCGTTTGGAAAACATACATAAATTTTACACATATACCTGTTTATAAACAAAATATAGATATAATTTAAAATTATTTATCAGTTTATAAGCTCCTTTTTTTTTCTTAAAAAAAAGTATAGTCAATTTTTTTGACAGGTATTTGTTGATTGATTTAAAATGTCTTTCTTTTTTTGTTTTAATAAACTGAAAGATAAAATCATTTTATAAAATTAAAAATATATAAATTTCAAAATGTCTTTCTGATTGATTAGTTAATGATCATGAAGTAGACAAGGTGAAATAGGAAAAGTGAATACATAAACTGCACCTCCCCTTACCATGATAAGTAGACAGCCAAGCACACAATGTCCCATGACTATGAGCACATGATGTCATGAGAAAATACCTCATCTTTATGCACTACCTCTCTTGTACCTAGAGATCATCCACGAGGAGTATCCAGTGAAAAAATATCAGGCACTGAGCCAGCCCTGCTCATCTCCTATAAGTCTTAGGAACCTATACATGTGGTCTATTTATGAGACCATGGCCTATATACGCTGCTGGACTATTCTAGAAGCTCAATCATCTTGGTCTGGATACTGCAAAGCCTATACTTTGGAGCATCATGAACACAACACATACAGGCAGCCCTGCTCAACTATATAACCACCATGAGCATAAAAAGTATAAATTCATGCATCACTTCCAAAATATCATTTTACTAAAGAAATTATTTAAAATTTCATTATTATATATAACTCTACTCACCACAGCTGTATATATGTTTATCTGTGCTTCTCTGCCTTTAGATATGTCAGCATATATATAATTATTTATTTAGCAAGCTGGGAGTTCGCTGGGTAAGCTGAAAGATTTTTCTTGGTAAGTTTGTTTTTAGTGATTGTCATCATCAGGAAAAATTTAATCGATGTAAAAGGTTGATCTGTAGTTGGTCTCTTTCTCTCTAGGATTATTCCAGGCAAGCAGCTGTCTTGGTTTGATAGATTTCAGCAAGAAACTGTCCTCCATGTTTAAGGCTATGAATTTCAGCACAAAGAAGTAGGTCATTTTCTCCATGTGAATTCAAACTCCTGCAAAGGAAAGCAGTAGCAGTTCCAAAATCTTCTGTTCTACCTTCAGCTACATCAGTTCATGGTAGCTATTCTGCCAACTCTATGCTATAGCCAACAACAAACTGCAGCTATCTATTTTGGTCAGCTAATTTCTGCCACTTACTCAAAAAATTTTAGTAGCCAAGCTGTTCCATTCAGCTCTTACAAAAAACTACAATCCAGACTGTTCTCTTCAAAAATCACTATCCAGACTGCAGCTGATATTTTTATCAGCCCTTTTATTGAATCATCTGAGGTGATAACACCTTGATTGAAAACAGAGTTTTATTTTTATATTTCTAAACTCTTGGAATCTACATACATGTTTTAATTAATTAAAAAATTTAAAAACAAGTATGGTGTTTTTACATTTCAAAATAATAATAATAATAATAATAATAATAATAATAATAATAATAATAATAATAATAATAATAATAATAATAATAATAATAATAATAATAATAATAATAATAATAATAATAATAATAATAATAATAATAATAATAATAATAATAATAATAATAATAATAATAATAATAATAATAATAATAATAATAATAATAATATTTATTCAGACCTTTTAAAAGTTTAATTTATAAAACAATTTTTATTTTAAATCAGAGTTATTATTTATTAATTTTTTTATTTCAGTGAATGTAGAAAATATCTACTACAATTTTTGTTTGTGTTTATTTCTACTTTTCCTTTCAACTTTATATATATTTATGTACATACACTATATTATTGTGTGTTATGTAATACAACTAGTTACAATATTTATAGTTAATGCGTCAACATTCTTCTAAATAATGTTACTATCCTGCTATCTTTATTTTCCAATTAAAAATAGCATTTATAGATCAATATTGCAAGATTGACTGGATTGTTTATAACTTAGAAATTGGAGATTCCCCCAAATTTAATCAAGTAATATATTTCATTCTTTTTCCAAAAAAATTTTCAGACAACTTAATTCTGAGATCATAAAAATAATTTTCAACAATTATTAATCCAATTAAGATTCTCCAAATTTAAACTAGTTCCTACAATTTATGTCTTCTTTTTTCCACATCATTCTAGCAAAGTTTTTTATTTAAGGTCTCTTACAAACTCGTATAATCCAGTTTTAAATTTCACTTGTTTATCTACTGACATTTCAGCTTTTAATTCTTTAAATGAGATTGACAATACTTGTTTGTTCTTTCATTCATGCACATCATTTTTGGTCAATTTTTATAAATATAATATCTTTCTATAGTTTACTGTGTAGTCTGAAATATCAGTATTGATCTTTTTATTAAATGGTAAAGTCTCAGATACATAAATAAGTATTAGCAGAATACATTTATTAAAAATATTTTTAAGCATATAGAAACATTTTGTTTTAAGATTTTAACCATCAAAAGCAATTTATCAGAGTTTAATTCTGATTTAGTTCATCTACTGTTTCCATTTGTATTAAACCTGATCAAAGTATTTATTGCTGTTGAGTTTTCTAATTTATTACTATTAATCTTTATTTTATTTTTTGATTGTTTTCTCATCCCTGATGTTCGCCACAGGATGGCGTTGATGCTAATCAAAAACATATACATATAATGATTCTGGGCTGGACCTAAATGATCGATTTGATCTAAAAAGATCTGATTTCTTAGATTTGTAATAAAATATTCTACTAACTAATACTATTATATGATGTTAGTTGTTTCATTTTTGCAAATGTTTATTAATCTTATCTTGTTTTTGAGTTTGTGTGTGTGTGTCTTTAAAGTTACGGTGTTTTTGTAAATTTTTTTTTTTTTTTTGACTTTACGTGTGTCTTTTTAAAGTTACGGTCTTTTTTTTTTGCAAGAGTAAATCAATAATTTGATTCAAAAGCAAGACGTAATAAGTAAATGTTTATTAATCTTAGATTGTTTTTGAGTTTGTGTGTGTGTGTGTCTTTAAAGTTATGGGGCTTATTCTCATTTTTTTTTTTGGACTTTATGTGTATCTTTTTTTAAAGTTACGGTATTTTTGGTCAAGAGTAAATCAATCATTTTATTAAAAAAGCAAGACGTAATTCTAAATCTATCAAAAGTAACATAATTTATATACTACAATTTAGAATTGATACCCAACTACTATTAGTAAGGACCATCATTGAAAGACTCAATTGAAAAATGATACCCGACTAATTTCCTTTTTTTTTTTTGGGGGGGGGGACAGTAATGAATCAGAAAGTGGGTTGTTTTTCTTAAGTCTGTCTATATAAAAAGGGTACCGTTATTGAAATACTAAATTTAAAAATGATAGCCGACTAATTTGCGTTTCTTTTGACAGTAATTAATCAGAAAGTGGGTTTCTTTTTTTTTTTTGGTAAATCTTGTGTATATATAAAAACAAACAAACCATAATTCAAATACTCCATTGAAAAAATCAAACCCCGTTGAATTTGCTTTTTTTTTTTAAAAGAGAGTAATTAATCAGGAACTGGGTTGTTTTTGTTAGTGTGTATATATAAAAACTAATCTTATTTTGAAATAATAAATGTAACAAAAAAATAATAATAATACCCGACTAATTTTATTTTTTGGACAAGTAATTATTAATAATTAGACACTGGGTTGTTTTTGTTTGTGCGTATATATATAGCAAAAGTAACTAGTCATGGACAAATTCACGCGAAAATGGTATTTTTCGCATGTCCTTCAATTTTTTTTCCCTTCCGCACCCTTAAAAGCAATTTTTGAGGGTTACCCATTCGTAATGGAATCTTCAGGACATTATTACTAAACTTACAACACATTAAAAAAAATAAACATCAAATTTTAAAAAACTACTACTGCTTCAAATACACATACTCTCACACGAAACTACAGAGAAAATAGATATTCTACTATTATGAGAAAATGATGAACAAAATGGCAGCCAATCAAGGCATTTCTTTCTCTTTGCTTTTAGCATAGAAAAAAAAGCCATAACCGGCAGCCGTCGGGAACTCTTTCTGTGTTTTATCATAGAAAGAAGTCTCTTTGTGTTGGCTTCTGACGCTGCCAACCGCCATAACGTGTGGACTCTTTTCTGCGTTTATAACGTTGAAAAATTCCTCTTTGGGTGAAGGCCGGTGAAACGGTATATTTCTAGGAATTGACCTAGAAATAGCGACATCTCGAGGCGAACACCAGGGATGAGAAAACCTATTTTTTTAAAAGCTATTGATCATTATTTTAGTCTTTTTTCCTTTCTTGCCTTTATTTAATAGTTTTGTTTTATTTCCTGGACTTTTAAAACAGTTGAGGAAACAACAATTTTATCTGCAAATTCTAGGTAGCTTAAGTAATCTCCATTTGTTTTATTCCCTTAGTATACCATTTTTATCCACAAAAATAATTTCCATAAAATTATTGCAAAAATTTTTGGAGAGATGAAATCATTCTGTCATGTATCTTTCCTCAATGATAATCTTAGTGTCACTTAAAAATACAGTTTTAGAATTATATAGCTAGATAAAAAAAATTTACTCATTTTTTTAAAATAATGGACCAAAAATATGAATTGTAAACAAAATAAAGCATAAACTCCTCTTTGATTGTGTTTTAATTCAAATTATAGGATGTTTGAAATGCAGACCATTTAGTCAAATAGCATAATAGTAAAGGACAGCTGCTCACTGGCTATAATTCAAATGATGTTTCCTACGGAGAATAATGATAAAATATACTATTCAATGAGGACTCATGCTTATGTTTGTGGCCACAAATAAAATGAAGTGAGATGAATTAATTGTTGCTATCAATATGGATTGCACCAAGATAACATAGAAGAAATAAAAAATGAATGTCCAAGTTTAGCTAAGTGTATTTTTTAAAATTATATACTGCAATCATATTTAAAAATAAATGATTATATCATAATTTTAAAAATTCTCATGCAATCATCATCTGTGAGGTGATGTAGTATCAAAATTGAAAAACATGGCCATTTTAACTCAACTGACCAGACAATTTTTTTACCATCTTTCCTGAGTAAGTATCAAACTAAACCAATAGTGGCTCAAATACTGTGAAACTACCATAATTTTTGATATCATAGTTTTATATTAAAATATGAATATTTTAATGATACTTTATTTATTTTGATGCTAAAGGGCTCTATGAAGATGTCATGATAATTCAAATATTAACCTAAACATATAAGTGCAGTATAAAACTAAATAAAATATAAAAATAATATATATAAAGTTTACTAACTTTTGTTTTAAAATTTAGTAAATTAAATATAGAAATAAGATAATAATATTGAGAAAAAAATGTGATATATATCACATGGTATTAAATTGATACATTCTGTTGATATATGGTTTATATAC
This sequence comes from Epiperipatus broadwayi, assembly GCA_028023455.1. Classification (NCBI taxonomy): domain Eukaryota; kingdom Metazoa; phylum Onychophora; class Udeonychophora; order Euonychophora; family Peripatidae; genus Epiperipatus; species Epiperipatus broadwayi. Next base: position 168,589 of record JAQFVV010006997.1, on the reverse strand, counting down.
TGATTCTTAAAAGTCATAAAAAATAAACAATTACTAATTTTAGAATATATCCAATTGTCAGGGTAAAAAAGTCCATAAAAACATCACTATAAAACTTATAATATTCGATTCAGGTGCCCTTGCAGATGTCATACAAATAGTTAGTATTATTGGTGACAACTTTAAAGTATAATGCCTTTTAGCAAATAATATTAGCATTTAATAGTAATTTAACTATAAGTCAATACAACAAAATTTAAATATTACTTGACTACAACAGATATTCTGCATACATATATAACTTCATTGATCTAAATAAATATATTTAATTAAGAAGTGATTAATAACTTGGGTATGGCAAAGGTAATAAAACAAATGCATTCATTGTAAATACTTATTAGGTTCTAGAACAAAATAATAATAATAATAACAATAATAATAATAATAATAATAATAATAATAATAATAATAATAATAATAATAATAATAATAATAATAATAATAATAATAATAATAATAATAATAATAATAATAATAATAATAATAATAATAATAATAATAATAATTGATTACCTATAGCGTTCCCTAGAATGTTTTTTGATAGCTACAGACAGTACCTAAACTAAATATTTGTCTTTACTGATTCCTTTGCATTTTAAAATTGATTTTCTGTACTTTTCATTTTCATTTAAAGAACCTTAAGAAAACACTTTTATCAAAATTGGATTCAAGACTTAATTGATTCTAAGATCATAATCATCGATGGGTTAATTTACTTACCATCACTTATGATTGGTCTCTGAAATAGCTTGTTGTTGTTTTTTGATTCAATTACATAATAGGATATTATTTTAAAATACTAGTAAGTCAACTACATGTTATTTATTAAACTTTATTAGTCTAATTATTATTTTTAAAACTATTGTTCAGAATGTGCACATAATTATAAATATGTATACTTTATTGTAAAGATTATATACGCATTTATATATGTAAATCCATGCTTATCTGGAAGCCAGTATTGATATTATATAAAACCAAAAATAATTCAAGTTTATACATTCGGTCAAAATAATTATTTACTGTTAAAGCCTTATATGATTTGCTGCACTAATACAATTATAAAATCAAGAACTAAATATCCCTAGATCGATGCTCATTCTGTCATGTCTGTGTCAAACATCACATGGCTTTCTGAGCTATTATAAATATTTGATATTCTTTTATATTTTGACTATTATATACAGAAACAATTGTTAAATTATTACTTGCTGTTAAACATTTAATCCAATGCTGAATGAAAAAAGGCTAATATTCAAAGATACCTAATATTATATAAAGTTAATATTTGTTAGCTTCCAATTGAATTCAAATTCATAGAATCGACCATTATAATTAACCACACTTAAACGATTATCTTACTTATTGGAAATAAAATTCCAGACAATGAAAAAAGAATTTGAGAAATTGGCTGCCCTCATTAATCACTTGAGTACCAGAAAGTTATGATCAGTTAGATTTGATCTCTACCTCATCTCTTCAATAGTATACAATTTAACTACATAATATACATGTTCATACTTTATAAAGGTTTTTTTTTTTTAAATTATAAAATACTAATTCATTACCATATTTGTCATTACTTGGAAAAACAAAACATCCACTTCTTAATCCTCCATCATCATCATCATTAGTTCCTAATTTCTTCTTTTGGCCTAAAAACATTATAAAAATAAATACATACATATGTACAATTTTACACAACAAAATATGAAGTGATATGTAGATGGCTAACCTTTGTTCAAGTTGACACAAAATATGTAAAATTATGAAATAAGGTTTAGCTTGGACTTCCAAATATATAACAATAGAGTTGGTTCTTAAACTAGGTTGGAAAAATTGATAATGATCATGTATGATCAGTCACTTTTGGTATATTAAATTTTTTATAATAAAATTAAAATATTTTTAAGTAATGGTAAAGTACTGTTCATAACTATATCTCATTCACACACAAAAACATTTATATAGATTATTATCTACAGTCTGGATCAGGCAACTAATTTGCAAAACTACACATATATCAATACAGAACACAACATAAGCTAGAGAATTCAGTAGGTAAAAGTAATAGTTCTTAGCTTATTAAAATCTGAGTCAATAATTTAATTATAAATATCATTAATTACATATATAGATAGGAAATACTGAATCAATAGTATTAAATTATTACAATAAAGATGTATATATTTATAATAATAATAATAATAATAATACATCTGAATATATTGAAGTAGTCAATCTTAGTTTAAGATTGAGCTTCATGGTTCTATCTACTAACTTGTGTTTAAACCTTATATCCCATCCTGCTCCTTTAGCCATGTATAATATATTTGAGATATGCATCTAAAATTTATAAAGTTTAACTTTTCAATATTTATTATTAATTCTTTTTATTAATACTTTTCTTCACATTAAAAATACATAGGTGCAGCTCAGATATATATTATAGAAGCAAAAATACTAACAAAATATTGATTTTTTAAAAATATTTCATTATAAGTTATTTTAAAACTTTTCTTTTTAAATTGTTTTTTTATTAAACTGTATATTTTTATAAAATCCAAGATGGAAGATGCAACCGTTAATTGTCCAAAAATAATTAATAGGGTGGAAATACAATATTGTTTTAGTCTTGGGAAGGAATTTTTAATTAAAGTTTTTACTTAAAATAAAATGGGGATTATCTATTTCCAATCTGAAAATAGATTTGAATTTATTTTTGGACAGTTATCTTACGATTGCATCTTCAAACAATAACCAAAGAAAACTTAAGTTTTAGATTAAAGATTAGATTTGAGCTAGAAATAAATTAAAAGCATTCTTCAAATATCTGGGCAGGAGTATAAAATGTAATTTTGAATACCAGGAATTAGCTACTATTGAGAGAACTGTGTTGTCAAGATAAGCCACACTGGTATAAAATTTAAAAATGATTGAATAGAAAGCTCATCACCTTTCCTGGGTCATTTTCTTCTGGTACCGTACCATCATGCTCCTGTAGAGTGAAGTAAAAGCCTGACAGAGAACTTTACAGTGCTGAGCAGAAGCTTGCTATCATATAAAAACTAGCATGGATTCCTGAACTGGTATGCATAGGCTGACATTGAAAAAATGGACTCTTAAAATGGTGCAAGGTAAATTATTTCAAACTGCCATTATTGAAACTAAATCTAGCTTGCCTAGTTAATCTCAAACTCTATTAAGATTTCTTCTAAGGTATTATTTATTAACTTTGTATCTTACTAAAATGTAAATTGCTCTCAAAACATGTTATTAATCTTATTCTCTCATATGCTCCAACTTTCTTTAACTTTGGTGTGGTCATTTATTTATATGTATTTATTACTTAATTTTACATGTCTATTTTACTTATTATTAAAATGCCAATCTCAAGCAATCTGATGAGTTGAATTTTTAAAATCTTTCTTCTTTTAAGTAAATCTCCATGAATTAAGGTTATTAACATCCCCTTAAAACATAATGCATTATTAATTAATATGCTCACCAGATTGTTTTACGAGTCAACATTTTGTTTATGCTTTAGTATAAAACTTTGTTTAACTCTGGATTCTACCTGGGTTGAATCTAGAACTTAGGCTAATTAACGCTCTGAAATTTTAAAATGTTATTTATTAAATTCTAAAAGGGTGACTTATTTAACTGCTAGTTTTTATTTTATTGTTCCATACTCTTAAAATATCACATGCTTAAATATTCTCAGTTGTAAAATTCATGAAGGTGGGATTGAATTATATTAAATTTCAGAAAAGGAGGGGGTCAAATCTTAATGTATATTTTACTATTTCAGTTATTAAATAAAATCTTGTATACGTATATATATATATATATACTATAGCAGCATAGTGCATTATTTATCTAAATTATGGCATTCAAACAGGGGTTATTATTAAAGCAGTAATCTTTTTCCATGTCATTAGTGACATTCAGTCATACTGTGTTACTGACATTTGGTTCCTCTTCATAAATATATAAATATATTACGTGCTTCTAATCTTGGGGTTGAGACAAGATTGAACCCATAGATTTCTTCTCATGCCTTGTCCTGTGGATAGTTGACCTTCCCAGGACCACTTTCTTCATATAAAAAGTCTCTGCATGTTGGTGACATCAACAGCATGCCTTATCCACATTTCTTTAAGCAATGCCCAAGAATGGGTCGTAGATTTCGTTTTTCATCCAGAAGCACCTTTTCCTGTTATTTCTTTGTGACAATGTCAGTACCATAAACTTCTTCATATTATTATTTCTTTTGCTTCATGACCCAGTTTTAATGTTGTAATATTAAAATTGCATTCTGTTCAAAATATATATAAATGCCAACTACTACTAGTTTTATTAATTAAATTTATTTCAATCTTATACAATTTCACCATCGTAATTTTTTATTTCTGTATTTAAAAGTAGATGCCTTGGGGAAAATCAAGCATTCTGTCTTCCAAATGTTGAGTAAAAGAATTTTTCAATGAATATTTTGTCATAGATTCAAATATAATCTTTCAAATGTATTTTATTTATTTTCACGACCTCAGCAGTGTGAAAATAGTTTTCTTATATATATAATGAATCTCAAAACACTCCCCAAAATTGTTAGTTACCACGTTTCAACACCGTATATAAAAGCGTTAATAGCAATTTTATGTAAATTCTTTCTAATAATTCATTGGCATCTTAATATTGAACCCACCAAAGATATGTGTTTATGTATAGTATATGTTATTTAATTAATAAAAGAGCATATGAGAAATAATAGCTCGATATGTAATTACCTACCATTTGGTAGATCACTTGCTCATTCATGCACACATAAATGTATATAAATAATTTGTCATTGTATTAAAGTAATTTTTTATTGTTTAACTTGTTTAAATAGTTCGAATTCTTTTTCTCCACTTCCACATGCATGGCCATGTGTATATATTTTAGTTAAGTCATCATTAATAGATGTCTCATTATCTCTTTGCTTTGCTAGTGAGCCAAACTTAAGAATAAATTCTCATGTGCCACCATTATATGTTATTCATTAGGTGTTTGATCTGGGGCTTATGGAGTGGGTTCGAATACAGGTTGGTCCCTGACCTAAATCTCAGGCTTGACTGGGTTTGAAGTAGTACATTTTGTGAATTCCAGCTAATGTTAGATGTATCAACATGTTTTGACTGGTACAATATATTGTAACCTAAAGAAAATATCAAGTGAGTGCATGCCATTTGTAATCTAATTCCAGTAGTAATTTTAATCCATTTATTTTTTTGTATTTGGTTCTATGCTAAGTGAATATGGTCTATTAGGGCACCACTAAGTTAGCTAAACCTAGACAAAGTTATATTCTATGCCTACTTATAGATGTACCTAGTTTGAACCCATTTGTCACCTTATTTATAACCGGATGTAGGACTTTGGATTTTAGAACTATATCACATTTGCACTCACATTAAAAAAAAAAAAATATCCTTATGCTTTAGTTGTGTATATAAAATTTATCAGACAAAATTTATTACTTAGATTTTAATATCATAAATGCATTTAAACATTCTCATAAATCTTGCTAGCTCATATCAAACACTATAGATTTATGGTGGCAATTCACTCACCCTTGAATGCTGTTGGATGATCTTAATGGTGATTATTATCTTATAAGAACTCACAAATGATTAACAAATACAGTAAAAACCATTATTTATCTATGACCATTAAATGCATCTATCTAAATCATTGATTAAAATTATAATGATGATGATGAACATAAAATTTAGCTTTTATAAATTTATAATTATTTGCCTAACTTTATTATATTTAAATTGGAACTTAACCATTAATATTCAACAATGATGATGAATGATCATAATTAATAATGCCAAGAATACTCTTAATAAAGATATATGCCTCTTTTAATATAACGAATTAACATTTATTATAGCTAACAAACTATACATAATATTTAAAGATATATATGAAAATTTATGTAAATAATTGCTGATGAGTTGTCTATATTTAAATCATAATAGTAATGATACCAAAATCTTCCCCCTTTCCCTTTAATGACAATATTCAATGTTTATATCATAGCATAATGTTTGTGCATCAATTTGGATAGTGAATAACTAAAAATTTATATTCAAACGAAAAATATTTCATTAAAAAAATAGACACTTTTTGCACGCACATAATTTTGTAACCTTATAAATTTAAACCTAACATATAAAACAATATAATTAATTAGGAAAAAGGTTAATCAGATTCTAGAGAAGTAAAAGCATTTACAGAAATAAGCTATAAATTCCCTATCTCCTCCTCTAAGTAAATGATGTCACTAATCATTAACAGGTCTAGCTCCTCCAAAGCTACATTTCTATCACTTTCAACATTCAAGCTACACATCTATACATGTGGAAAATATATTTATATTACTGTGTGTGTATGTGAAGATTCCCATTATGCATAAAATATTATTAAATACATAAAAGACCTTGGAACATATCAACAACATAGTTCATAATTTTAAATTAATATTACAGTAATACATTTTGCAGAATAAAATACATCGATAGGTATTATAATTTCAGAATACATAATATCAATAAAACAATCACTATTATTAATGAAAATTATTTTAGTTGATTTTGGTCTTAAGGTTCAGAAATAAAAAATAAAAAAAGATAAAGAATTTGTTATTAAAAGTTTTTTTTATTAATCACTGATATAATAATATATATATAATTAAAATTCATATTACCATTCCTTCTTTTACTTTCTTGAGGCATGCACTTTCCAAGATTTCAAAATCAGCTTGTTGAATGTTTATAAATTTGGCAGCAGCCACAAATACCAATCTGTAACATGTGTATATCTACCAATTACAGCAGTTTACTGGAACAGGCCTATTCTATTCTTGGCCTGGTATTGCAATTCTTTTACTGCAATGATGATGGGGTAGCTACTTGCTTCTATAGGAATCATTTGGCACTGGAATTGTTTCTTAATTTCTTTTCAGGATAATTATTTTAATACTCAGGACATTTGCTGTTTTTCATATATTTTTACTATTTTTGCTGGGGTTTAAACTCAGGCAACAACATAAATGAAATAGCATGATTTGGCATATGTTCAGCATTCTACTTATTTTCATTTTAGATTTGAAAATACAGATGAGCAATCAGTTTCTTCTATCTTATTTTTCACAATCAATCATAACATGTGTAATACTTTTGACTCAGACTCTTCAGATGTTCATCAGTTAACAGATGTCTGGATCACCACAGACAAAACATATATGTGCTTAACCTGCCTTAGACTATATGAAACTTTCCAAACAAAAATATAGACAGAAAATAATGCTGGCTGAACAGCAATTTAGTCTGATTTCTTTCTCCTATTTAGCTCACTCTCTCAACAATTTTAATATATTATTTTTTCTCTAAGTGATTGCTAGCCCTTTTATACAATTTAATCTTCTTTCAGGCTCACAGATAGAAATACCTGATTATTATTAGTTAAACCATCTAATTAATATTGACAATATTTTAAATTTACTGTAAGAAACCCAGATTAATATTTCTTGGTAATTAACCAGTTGGCTAGTCTGGAAGGAATCCATTACCTTAATAGCCTCACACTTTTTCTCAAATCTAGTCTCTTAAACTTGATCTCTTTTTTAATTAGCCCTGATTTAAAAAATGTCACCTGGACTGGCCAACTGAAATTATAACCTTGTTGGTTTAATTAGCATATAAGACAACTCTTTACAATGATAGAGTTTTTGAAATCTTAAAATGATTTTAACATAATTTTTTTAATATATGTGTAACTGTAGGTTTATTTATGTAAAATACAAGCACACACTCAGATATTCAGACATTCAGAAAAACCTGCCTATCAAAATAATCTGAATCATTTTTACAAACTATAAGTATTCAAAATTAAATTATTAAAACTATTAGACTTAAATTATTGTTATAGGAAGCAGAATTTAGTAAGTAAAGATCAATTTTGAAAAAAGTTAAGAATAAAAATATGAAAAATGATTAACTGAATAGTTTGTGCCCATAGACAACTGTTTATGTGTTCTAATTTTAACTTTTAAAGACAACTATTAAATAATTCAAAGTACATACTATTCTTTTGGTTTTTTATCAGTACAAAACAAGGAGAGCATAAAGATTTCCCCACTTTCTTTCTATTCTAGGCTTTTGGAAGCTTGATCATGTAGGGTTTAAACTTGGGTGCCCTAGAGTTTCCCCTTCTATACAAGAAAATGTGATGATTTTTTTGTATTTTATTTTATGCACATTATTGCAATTTTGCCACAGGCTAAATTGGAATGGACACAATATATATGTTTAGGAAAATAGAGCAGAGAGAGTTAAAGCTCATCTAGCCATGAAATAATTAAACAAATTAACCACATTATGAGTAGCAAACTAAAGAATAAAGCTGCAGTCTATTCTTTATATTTTTACATGGATATTGGTTATCTCTGCTCTATTTTCATGTACATTTAATTGTAATGCAAAGTATTATAATTGTAATGCAAAGTATTATATTGTACATTAATGAATAGCATTACATATGTCATAATTTAAAAAAAATTCTAATTAGTTTTAAGATTTTTAAAATGAAATTTTGCAAAATTAAAAGTACTGTGTCATATTTTTTTTTAAAATAAAACTTCTTAGCAAGAGGGGGGATTTAAAATAGAATTAGAAAATAGATTTAAAGCTCTTTTCTCTCTCTCTTCGTAAAAAAAACTTTTATAATGTATAAAATAATCAAATGTGAAATCAGACTAAAAATTAGTCTGTAAAAATAAAATGTTCATAAAACTTTCAAAAATATAATTAACTAGTTTATAAGATTTCTGATTAAATTGTACTAATTAAAAAAAAAGATGTAAACTACCTTATTGAGGTAGTTTAGATGAATCTGAACAGAGTAAAATTCAGGCAAATGTAAAAATCAATTAATTAAAAAATGTAAAATTAATTAAAAGACAGATCAATTCAAGATAAAATAAAACACTGAGAGATTTAAGATATAAAAGTTACATTTTGGTTATTGTTCTTCATTTGGGTTAGTGTTATTGCTATATAGTCTGGTCGGCATTTTGTGATCAAGTTATTCCAGTCATCAATTTGTTATTAGCCTGGAGTTCGGGTTCTTTCTAAAGAATGCAGAATATTCAGAAATTGTAAAGATAGTAGTAAGCCAATCATTACTGCTGTGGTCAACATTAATAGAGGCTGCATAAGCCATAGAAGTGTCCAACAGTGCCTCAGCTATCAATTATCCTACTGAATCAGGACCTGAAATCAATGCCGAGATTATGAAGTAAAAGCTATCATGTACCCTCTTTTTCATTATTCGATATAAACATGGAAGGAAATTCCTGGAACCATTGATGGAGACTAAAAGCCAACTAGTTGGAAACTGACAATCATGAAATTCTAGATAAAAATATTTTAAAATATATTCTTATCACAGTCTAGACTCTTTATTTTAAATGAACAAACTTTAATTAACGAACTATTATAACTATAGTCTAAAGTCATTTATATTTTTCTTATGTAAAATTTATTGTGTTATTTTATATTATATTAAATATATGTGTGCATAAATAATTAAATATTAATGTTTGCCTTAATTGTTTTGTCTATTTTCTCTTTCTCTCTTGTCACTGCCTCATCAGTAAATTACTGTAAAGTTACTTTATGTGTTAAGTAAATATGCTGGACCCTGAAACAGAGTGTGAGCTAGTCATGAGATATTTCAAGTGCTGGAATATGGGTCTGTCATCCAAAAAGTGATTATATAACTTATGATTGGCTGGCACGTGAGGTTGATCCTCAAAACAAATAAAATGCTTTAGATGAAAGAGATTTGAATCTAAAAGCCAAGGTGGGCCACAGTCTGGAAATATGATCATGTATTCTTTGCATAGCTTGGTCTGACCATGGATATCATTGCTATCAATGATATTCTTCCCTCTGTTTGAAGGGCCGGTCCATTCACATAATATTAAAAATATAAAAAAATTACAATTATGATAAATAAGGTTTAAACCCAATTAAACAACTTCTTTTAAATGGACCCAGTTCAATATATATATATATATATTAATTCTACTATTCTCACAGATAAAACATGATTTCATAGTATTATTTCTGGGAGCTTCCGTGTATTAAAAATATAATAGCTAAATAGCTGGCGTTTCCATAGAATAACAAGTACTTTCATCAAAGCTTCTTCTTTCTCAAATCATAAGAATGTGAGTGGTGAGATTCAAAATCGTTATTTTCTTCTCATTCTCAAACTATTGGTTGAAAAGTTTTAAAAAATATTTTATTCTCTAATAGTTTTTTCTTTAATTCACACTTTTCCATTTATACTCTTAGGCTTTTTAAAAATCTCTATAGCCTCCTTTAGCAGTCTCTGGTCATATTGTTCAATTTTTGCCAGAATATGTGTTTTATTAAAATTGATATCATGTTAGTTAATTTAATGTGAATAAATGGCTGATGAATTAGATTTTTCTCTAACTGCCAAGATATGTTTTTCCTTTCTTATATGTATTCTACAATTGGTCTGTCCAATGTATAAATGTAAAACTCCACATGGAATTTCATATACACACATTCCAAAGGAATTTTATTTTTAGGGCATGGAAATACTTCATTATTTTTTTAAATGTAGTATAAATTGTGTGGATATTATTTTTCTTTAAAACATTATCAATTTTATCAGTTACTCCCTTTATATATGGCAGAACAGTCTTAATTTTTGAAGTATCAAAATCTTTTTTCTTATTATACAAAAAAAACCTTATTAATAATCCTGTGATCAAAAGCATTATGAAGAAGCATTTTTTTAGTAGCATAGATATCTTGATGAAAATGGCTGTCATCAGAAAGTCTCTTAATTCTATCTAACAATGTATTTACCACTGAAAATAATTGTGTTGGATGGTGATGAGAAGAAAATGTAGATATCCCCCAGTGTGTGTTTGCTTTCTATATATACCATGGGATAAAGGACCATCCTTCACTCTTCCAATTGAAATATCTAAGAATGAAAGTTGATTATTATTTTCTATTTCCATAGTAAATTTGATGTTATTGTGAAAAGAATTTAAGATAATTAAAAATTCATCAAGAACATGCTTGCCATGAGGCCAAATAACAAAGGTATCATCAACATATCTCAGTCATACAAATGTTTTTTTTAATTGCTATCAAAATTTTCTTTTACCAGTTCTCCATAAAAATAGAAGCCAATGTTGGAGAAATTGGTGAACCCATAGCTAAACCAGATATTTGTTTACACATTTGACCATGAAAAACAAATTTATTTAATAAGCAGTGTTTGATCAAACTCATAACAAAATCAAACAATTGAATATTTTCAAAACTTTAATAGCTTCCTTTACAAGTGGTTGAGTAAAAAGTGAAACGATATCAAAACTTTCCAAAATATCATTTTTTATTAATTTGATACCTCCGATAAATTCAAGAAAATGATTCGCATCCTTAACATAGCTATAGAAAAGAAAACATAAAATGAGCTAGTGTCTGTGTTGGTGATCCAACTGCACTTACCATTGGTCTTAACGGATACCTGTTTTATGGATTTTTGGCAAACCGTATAACTTTGGATAAAAACTTTTCTCTAGGAGTAAGAAAGATTTGTTTTTAAATTTAAATCAGTAACATAAATTAATGCTTTCATTTTCTTTTCAAGATATGTCATAAGATCTCTAATTTTTTTTTTGATATCATTTAATAAATTATGCATTTTTTGCAACAATCACTAGTATTCAAAATTATTGTAGTACTATCCTTATCTGCTAGAAGAATAGTACCAATTTAGTGTTTTTTAATGTAAACGAAGCTTTTCTTTCATCAATAAGTAAATTACTTTTAGCTGGTTTTGCTTTATTTAGAATATCTTATATTTTTCCTTTCATGTCTCCCTCAGCACAAAGTATTTTTGATAAAGTACTTTCCACTTTACAAATAATATCTTCAAACAGTAATTTTGATGGTGAAACAGCAAAATTAAAACCTTTATTAAGAACTTTCAGTACTTTCCTGCTACAAAGAGAAGGAGGTCTTTTCATATTCATATCAATACACTGGTAACTTTTTAATGTTATTTTGGCAACTAAAATTACAAAGTTATCAAACATTACAAAGTTACCAATGCATTGATATGAATGTGAAAAGCCCTCTTCTCTTTTCTTTGTTTCACGAATAGTACACAATATTTTTAAAAAAGGATCAAAAAATAAATATATGAGATATACACATACTTCTATGAAATCTACATGTATGCAGATGATGAAACTTTGACACTTAATTCAATCAATTTCAAAAAATGTGTAGAAATAGTTTTTTTAAAAACACATACCAAAAATGGGTACACTTTTTGCAAGATTTACAAAGTTATTGGCAGGTTGACACGAACATGCAAAAAATTTGGTAAAGGTTTACTTTAGTGGCTCCAATATGTTGGCCCTCTATTGTTTAAAATTATAACAAAATTTTTCGAAATTTTACATATATGCTACTATATTACAGTTACATTAAAATTTATTCAAATGTAAAAGATAATAAAAAAAAGATTTACCTTTTTAAAGAACTTGAATGTTGGATTAATTACACGACATTAATTAAAATAATTAGTTTTAATTTATTTGAAACTTAAGAATTTAAACCATCTACAGCTTAAGAATTTAAACTAGCTACATTTATAGCACGTTACAAAAAAAGACACCCTCTGTATTCAAAAGTTCAAATTACACGCACGCATGTACAGTTGGAAAAAATGGCTGCTACATGTTTAGTTCCAGATGATGAAATTTTGAATGTTGCTGCTATTCTGGCAGAAGACTGGAATATGCATCAGTTATGAAATGCCATCCAAACTCCGGAATTGGCCATCAAATGGCTTGCACAAAGACTTCTGAAGAACTATGAGACTTATTATTTCCACCACAAATACCACAGGGGTACTATATGAAGAGGTCACTGGGTCTTTGAAAGTATAGAAAGGGGATTAAGGAAGTGTTTCTTGACAGAAGTTCCAGACACGATGGCTGATACACTGGAGGGCTCGATACAGCAGTACATTTTACCAGGTATGCATATTATTTCAGGTGGCTGGGCTGCATACAATAACATCAGCAATCTCAACAATGGTGTATATATGCATTTGGTTGTTGTCCATCAGGACAACTTCATGCATCCCAAAGAGAAATGAGTCAGCTTTCTTTACTTGTCATAATACTGTTGTGGTTGCTGTTTTGGGAATTAACCTAGAGAAAAAAGCTGAGGGAAAAGTGTGTCAACTTTTCTGCATTGAGGGAGGTAACCCCTGTAGGTGAAAGACAGCCAGATAAGAAAATTTAACAGACCACAGCAGTCATATTATTGGCATATGCCTGATAAGTCCCAAATAGGATTGTGCATAAAGGAACTGTGAGTATAAACTTTAGTTATTCACTTAGATCCAATACAAGTAGAGTGGTAGTACTCAACAGATTATGTTTGTAAATTAAGCAATGCTGGAACTGGTATTGAGTTAAACTGGTTAGCCCTGTGTATATAATAATGCGTATATATTTGTAAATAAATATTGCCTAATCTTTACATTGTTTTCTTGTAGTTAATAAGTTTGTAATAATTATTGGCATTCAGCTTCATATTTGAATACAGAACATGGTTGAATTTGAAAAAAGAAATTTGTATGGAACATCATAATAATTCCATTTTTTTATGCCATAATTTTTTGATTATAGATTCTTAATCAAATATCAAAAAAAAAAAAAAAAGGAATCTTGACAGATTTTTAAACATTTTTCTCCAAAGTGGTAGAGGAATATGTCAATGAATAGGAAACATGGCAAATAATAGATTTGAATGTACTAATAATATTTTTTATGGTAATATTTAACTGAATATTCAGAAAAATTGTTTGGGAAGTTTTTCTCCAAACAGGCACAATATGCTAGTGCTAAGAAGTGAGCCATAAAGTACTTGTCTCATAATCCTATGTAGTCCCAGACAGATTTCCAAGAAGATTATTTCTAAAAATTAATTTTGATCTAACTTTAAATAAATGAGTAAAATAAGCATGGCTATAATCCAAAGTTATTTCTAAATAATATGGAATAGGATTGAGTTCCAGTCAGTTGGTAGGAAAAGTTATATTCAAATTACAGTTTCGCTATTGTTTAGATGATGAGTATCCTTTGTTGTATTAGGAATGATACTATTCTTTGAAAAAGATTTCCATTGTTTTTATATCCTTATTGAGAGACTTTTCTGTTTCTTTTAAGAATCTCTTTTGGGAAGTCAAAGCAATATCATTAGCATTTTGCTGCATTTTGTATCTGAAAGATCATTGATTAATATACTAAATGAAATGGGTGAGAAAATTGACTCGTGATATACCATTCTGAAAAAAATTATCTATGATTATCATTGAGCATCACATCAATTTTTCTATTAGAGAGCATTTATCAAGTAAATAAAGTTTCCCTTCATTCAATAAGAATTTTAAAAACTTTTAGAAAATTATTTTCCCAAACAGAATTATAAGCTATCATAGAAAAGGGTTTTAATTTATTTTGAAAATCTTGTTAATGATAAAACTTGTTTTGAACAGCTTCTTCCTGACCTAAAACAGTCTGCTATATAGTTAAAACTTTCAGCTATTGATAAAATTTCTTGTCTGTATAATTATTTCAAAAAGCTTGTAATGTTTTTGATCATTGCTGCTATAGTTTTGTGTTTATGATAAATTGTTGGAATAGTTTCTGTATAGAATAATGTTATTGAATAATTTTATTATTGCTCCTGGAGCTTTTTCTTGTTTACTCATTAATATCTACAGGTTTTATCAGATTGATATTAGAAGAACGTTTTTAAAAGAGCAGCTAAAAATTCTGTTCTAGTGATTATTTTTCTCATCTATCAATTTTGAGTTTAGAAATCCGACATATAAGATTGGAAACACCATTAGCAGAGATAATAATAGTTCTTTTAGAGGTTCTTTCATTTAAAAAACAAACAAACTAGACCTTACGATTAGATCTCTAAAGTTTTGTTTCTCCGCGGTTTCTCTCTTCTTTTTGTGTCAGCAATGATTTTATAAGTTTGTCAGACATTTCTGGATCAAAGTTGGCTATAAAGAGCACTATTAGTTTTGTTCCAACCTGGAAAGAATTGTTTATAATATTCATAAAAGATGGACATTCTGGAAACTGTTATTGTTTGTTAAACCTACCATAGCAAGAGGAAATTGGAGAAATTCTATTTATATTCTGTTCATGATATTCAATATTTTGATTCTAATTAATTTTTTTTAAATTACATTTTAAAACAGAATAATTTTTAATTATTAGCATATGGATTCCAAGAGTGATTACACTTGCCTTATGTTGTCTATGAAGGAAATAATCTAATATCAATAATTTAGTGAAAACGAGGAGTCATTTTCTATCAAAACAAAATATATATCAGAAGTTGTTTGTATACCCCATCTGCTTGAATGAAATGTTCTTTGTCAGACTAAAGTAAGAGCATGTTGTTTAAGCCATCATTTCTGAAAGTTAACCACTTGTGTGGTTCTCTAAGAATTGCAATTTATAAATGTAGAAGTAATAATATCTGGAAGAGAAAGATTAGGATCATTGCATATATAAAAAATGTCTGTCCAACTGTGATTGCAATATCATTTAAATTATCTTCAACAAAGATTGCTTTTTGTTTTTTCACAAGATAATTTAAAACAAAAGTAGTCACATCATGTTCAATATACATTCTATTAATTATCAATGCAAATCCAAGAATTTTAGGAAGAAATGCATTATTAGAAGAATGATGAGTTTCCTGAAATACAATTATATCAACATTGTGCTGAATAATACATTTATAAATGATCTTCATTTTTGATATTGATATATTATTAATATTAAGTTGAAGTAATTTTTTTTTTTAAAAAAAAAGTATTTTAATAATAAGATGGGTACAACTAGCTTATCATAGCATCAGCAAACACTCACAAATAAGTTTTGCCATTCCAACTTGAAGAAAAAAAATTAAATACATAAAAATAATGCATTAAAGATGAGTTTTGCAATCCACATATACATTCACATATGAACACATTGGTTATTAGTCTGTTTATTTGATTTTGGAGTGCTGTCTTTTAACTTTTACAATAAACTTTTCTTTCCAAAATATTTTGACACTATGTCTAATTACAGCTATCCAATGTATTCCATCCTCTGCCATATCTTCTCAATTAAAATTGCACTTCTTTAGGATGTCTGTGATATCTTTATTCCCATGAAAAACATGCTCAAGTTTCCCATAAAACACTCTTTAAGGAAGTCTATATAGCTCATTTATTTCATATATCCAATCTCAATAAGATATGATTTTACAATAATTATATCATCATATTCATCAAGTTGAAGAAAATTTTGATAGATCTTGCCATTATATTTTTAAAATTTTATGAGTATTCTTAAATGGAAATTTTCAAATGCTTTTATGCTGCATTGATAAGGCATCCAAATCCCACTTTAAAACAATAAAGTGTGGCTAATTTAGTTGCAATAATTATTTCACTATGATGAAATATTTTATTATTCAACTTATTCTAAGAAGCAGCAGCACATTGGATTCTCTGCTGCATTCAAAATCTGCCTGATTTTTTGAACACGAATTATTTAACTAAAGTCTTTACATATTGCATTATGCATATTATCTTTTGAACTGACAGGAAATATCACAATCATCAAAATAATGTAGTTCAAAATCTAAAAAGATGAAATTCTTATTTTTCTTTTTAATAAATTAAAATTTTCAATAGGACGTGTATTATATCTTGATACCTGATTCACTAAACAATTCCATCACTAGTCATAAAAATTTAAAACAATGGTGAATCAAGTATACCTCCATGTTCAATCACAATTTTCATTCCACATGTTTGATTGTCTATACTAAATTAATAAAATTTTCGTTCATGTAGAAGCAGTAAACAGCTAATTAATTTCAAACAATGTTATACACCTGCTCAATAAATGGAGTCAAGTGCTTTTATTAAATGAATAAAAGCAATATTTAAATCACTCTTTCATTGCTAATACTTTTCTTACAATTGTCTGACAACAAAAACCATATCTATAGTTCTTAATTCTCTAAAACAACATGGAGTCTTTGATTATCATTCATGTATAACTGGAAGGAACTTTTACTATAGTAGATAATACTGACATTCCATGACAATTATTGCAATATTGTCTATTCCCTTTATTTTAAAAATTGAAACAATAGAACAATCCTTAAAGTTAGGCAACCTAAGTTCAAATGTTCATATATCTCTAAAAAATTTCAGTATTTTTGAAACTAATATATAACCACAATAATTTTTATTAGTCATTCATTAGATTAGAACTTATCCACTTATTGTAATATAATTTTCACTACACCACAATCCCACAAGGTAGGGATTGCTTTCAATCAGCTTTTAATATCTTGCAAAGGGATACAATCATAAACATATGGCCAAAGACATATTAAAAAAGATGGTCCCAAGATGCCCATTTCATGCTGAACCAGCAGTCATCAGTTGGCCAAGATCACAATCTCTTAGACATATCTTTATCATTGTTCAGAATATATAGACAGTAAATTACTATAGTTTAATTGATAAATGTCAAACTAACTGCCCTCACAACTTTGAAACAAACCTATTTGATGAAAGTATGTTAATAATTTTTATTAGTCATTCATTAAACTAGAGTTTATCCACTTAAGGATTAATATTTCTAGTGTAAATAATTTTCACTACATCACTCTAATGCATTGCTTTCTATGTGCTTTTAAAACCTTACAGAAGGATATAATTAGGTCAATGTGAAAAAGATTTATGATTCCCAAGATCACATTTCATGCTGAATCAGCACTCATCAGTTGTCCCAGATCACAATCGCTTACATATATGTCCCTGCCTTGCATAAGAATAATATAGTGAAAATTACACTACAGGAATATTATTCATTAAGTAAATAATTTCTAGTCTAATGAATGACTAATAAAAATTATTAATATACATCCATCAAGTAGTTTATGACAAAGTTGTGAGGGCAGTAAGTTTGACACATCAATTAAATTGTAATAATTTACTATATATATATATATACTGAACAATTATAAAGATATGTGTAAGAGATTGTGATCCGGGCCAATTGATTTCTGGTTCAGCTCAAAATGTGCATCTTGGGGATCATAAATCTTTTTCATGAATAGGAATACTTATTGTTATTATCAGTGTAATTAGAATAATGAATAAGCACCAGAAAAGGTTAAGATGGCATAAAAATTTGTATGATTAACAAAATCAATACTGAGAGGGCAATGCAAACAAAATTCCCAAAATTATTTAGATATGAGCAGGGAATAATAATTGATATCTGTTTATATAGAACTTTGGAAAAGTATAAAACCTAATTGTAAGCCATAAAAAATCCTATTTGTGCAGAAAAATAAAAGTTGAAGAGCTTTAGATACTTTAATAAAGAAGGGGATATCGATATATACTAAATACTTATTATTTTAAAGCCCAACTGACTAATTTGTATATGTAGTAACTATAGAGTATCTATAAACAAAAGCATAAATAAAAGTCTGTACCGTGTCTCAATGTAAAAGAAATGGTAGCTAGTTTGGCAGAATAAAATTGTTTTCAAAGTTATATTTGGACATTCTTTTAGAAATATATCAGCTCCAAATATTTTTCAAGCAAAAATAGTTATGTTACCTCGAGGAATAAAAGGAAGAACACCATGCTTTGGTATTATTCTAATCATGGAAAATTTGAAGAAATCATTGCAAAATAGAATATATAACATGTGTGAGAAACTCTCAAGATTTGGAATCAAACTAAACTCTGAGAAATGGAGTTAGGATACAAAAGCAATTAAATTTCTGGGTCACATTGTTATAAGTGCAGGAATATAAGTTACATTCACAGACCAAACAATATAAAAGAATTACAGACTTTTCTAAGACTAGTAATTTTTTTTGAAAATTTCTTAAAGATAAAGCCCATGTTGCTAAACCATTATATAATTTATTTCAGAAAAATAAAAATTGGATTTGGAAAGAATCACAAGAAAACATTTAATATCAAGTAAATTATTAGTATATTACAATAATATCTTAGGTGTAACCTTAATAATGGATGTGTCAGATTAATGATTTGGAGCAGTTCTCAATCATCAGAATATGGAGAATGGTCAATGGCTCCCATGTCCCAAACAATGACAAAAGTAGAAAGAAATTACAGCTAACAAAGAAGCATTAGCAATCATAACAGAGGTTAAAAGATTTCCATCAATATTTATACAGAAAGCCTTTTAAAATAATAACTGATAACCATCCTTTATTAGGAATCTACCAAAGTAAAAAGGCAGCATCAGATCATTTAAGCTCTAGAATTATCAGCTAGTATAATTTTTTATCAGCTTACAATTAGCAGTTTCAATTTTTATTAGATAGTCAAATAAAACATGTCAATACATCCAAAAATCTGATAACAATGCTTCTGTAATTATATGGACCATTGAAATAATCAACAGTAAAACTATTTCACTCTGGACTAAAGCCAGCATGGGCTACCAATCACTTACAAATTATATTAAGGATGGATGATCCAGTAAGTGACTCAGAAATCTCCTGAGTCCTTGTAAACTTATGAATTCAATTATCAACTAACAAGGGCTGTATAGTAGTTGGGAATAAAATACTGTTCCTACCATAGGGATATGTCATAGTTTTGGAAATGCTTTACCATCCCCCCAGATATAATTAGAACTAAAGCTCTCACCTGTAATTACATATGGTAGTCTGGCATGGGTGCAAAAATTGTAACATACATTAAAAAATACAAATCATATCAGTCCATGACAAACATCCTATCCAAAAAATATTATCCTTGGCCAAAAACTAATAGACTATGAACCAGAATGCATATTGTCCATGCTGGTCTGTTTAAGGATCATATTTTTGTAGTATTAGTTGATACCGATTCAAAATGGGCAAAATATAGTAAAAACTACCTAGTCCAACTGAAACAATTCCAGATCTTTAAAAAAAATTTGTATGCCATAGATCACCAGAAACTCTAGTGTAAGATAATGACACAGGATTTATGCCTACCAAATTTGAAACTTTTTTAAATGAGTGGAGAGTAAATCATATCCATACACTACCATATCATCCTGAATCAAATGGGATTGCTCAAAAAGTGGTTCAGAAATTAAACTTTTTTAAAAACAAAAACAAAACAAGTTGTAATAATATTTAAGAAGCTGTAAACTTTGCAATGCTACATCAACATATTACCCCTTCCATTGTTTTGGAAAAATCACCTGCAGAGATACTTATAGACAAAAAACTATGAAGTAAGCTGTCAATACCTGTGTCAAAAAAAAAAAAAAAATGAATTAAGAAAGCAAAAAATATTTATGATGTTTGAGATAAAGTTGGGGTTAAGATAATCTTCACAAATTATGGCTTGAAGAAAAAATAACAAAAATATTTTTGGATCAAATTGTCGAGATTCAAACAGATTCAAGAATTCGTTTTTGTCATAATATTAATCATATCAGAAAAACTGGATGACTGTAAACCCAGTTGAATATAAAGAAATACCAGATTGTGTGCTGTCAAATTAAGATTATGCTATCAGATATAATTAGCTGATTATCAGAGTACTTACTGATGAAACAAATAAACTAAATACTGAAATAAATAACCAGGAAATAGACATTACTGTAAAAGATGACCACCTGTGTATAAAAGATGCTTATGGGACCCTGGAGAAAAATGAAGTTCACCAGAATAAGAGGTTAGTACTGTGGTCAAATTAATAAAAAATAAAATTTAGTGTGTGCACATTTTAGTTATGTCTTTAAATGAAAATAAAAAGAAAAAAAAAATTATTTACTTTACCTAAAGTTACATTTATTAAATAATTGTTGAAAAGATTTGTTTAACACAGGAAAAGTACAAGTTACTAAACCACTAAACATCGCATGATCACCATTCACTATGCTTACACAAGCTGTTAAAACAGAGGCAAAACTCTTCATAATGTAATGCCACCCAGTACAAATCAGAGTAATCAATAGATGCAAGAAAGTTTATGCATAAAATCCCTATCTTAGCCCTACTCATACAATACCCCTAGAGTAGTTTCTAGATTGTGGCTTTTATCAGTGAAGAGCCTTGGAAGTGATGCTAAGATCTAGGTGCAATGCTCTCAACTCCAAAGTTCCTCACTGATAAAATTCACAAGCTAGAAACTAGTCTTGGGATATTAGATGAGTAGGCACTAGATAAGGATTTTATGCAAAACCTTATATTCAGTGATTACTCTGTCTTGCACTGGGTGGCACTACAGTATGGAGAGTTTTATCTCTGTTTTAAAAGTAAAAGTTATCTCCAAGCCAATTATCTCTTAGATAATAGTCTAAATATAATGCAAATAATAATTAACCACTAAACATCACATGACCACCATTTCTTATGCTTGCTCATAACTGTTATTGAAACAGGCAAAACTCTCCATACAGTAGTGCCAATCATTGCAAGCCAGAGTGATCAATGGAGGCCAGAAGGCTTGTGCATAAAATCCCTATCTAGTGCCAATCATCCAATATCCCCAAACTAGTTTTTAGCTTGCGACTTTCATCAGTGAGGTATCTTGGATCTGAGAGCACTGCACCTAAATTTTAGGATCTAATGCAACCCTCCAGCAGCCATCTTTTATCTCTACTTAACTACAAAACTAGTTAAGTAGAGATAAAAGGTGGCTGCTGGAGGGTTCCATTAGATCCCAAAATCTAAATGCAGTGCTTTCAGATCCAAGGCTCCTCACTGACGAAAGCTGCAAGCTAGAAACTAGTCTGGGATATTGGATGAGTAGGCCTTAGATAGGGGGTTTATGCATAAACCTTCTGGCATCCATTGATTACTCTAGCTTGCACTGAGTGGCACTACTGTATGGAGAGTTTTTGCCTATTTTAATAATTGTTGAAAATAAAAATTACTTAAACTTTATTCTCTCTTAAATGATAGTCCAAAAATAAAAACTTGAAGGATTTATGGGATTAATTAGAGAACTTATAAATGATGGCAGTTTGATCTGAAGAGCAGAGGCCAGCATGTTAACATAAAAACAACACCTAGAAACCCAAGGACTTGGACAAGCTTGGATACCTAGCTATGGCTGAAGATTAACAAATGAATCTTAAGGATTTGTTACAATCCATTTCAGTTTACATTACATTTTGAAGCAAACCAATTAAAATTGTTTATGTGAAAGTAATATATTAAATTGAAAATAAATTATGTTTACATTTTTGTATTGTTCTGATAATGATATATAAAATATTTATATTAAAAGTTCATTTAAACTATTTTGCTCTACTGGAATCTATATTTTAATTTATATTTGTTTATATTCTCATTTAAAACCATAACTAAAATAACTTGAGAGTCCTGACATTGCAGCAACATAATAAAATACTTACAGGAACCATTGATATAGCAAAAAATTTAATAATCAAACATTATAAGTTAGACTTTACAAAAACAAAAAAATCATGCCGTTTTCTTTGACTGATTAATCTGCCTTTTCTCCAAAAAACTTAAGGCTACTTCTATTAAACCTTTTTCCTCTGGTAAGATAAGTTTCACTAAGAGCAGCTATATCAATTTTAAATCTTGATAACTTCTTAGTCACAAGGATTGTCTTGATTCAGGTCTTGAAGAACTTGTACCAATTAAAGTTCACCAAATTAGATTTATAATAATTATCTTTAGTTCTAATCTTCTGTGATATCCTTCACTCAGATCTTGAAGAGTTTATATCAAGTAAAGTTCACATATTTTATGTATTTAAAATATAGAGTTATAATACTAATCATTAGAATTATCACTTTCTCCTGCTTTATCGTTAAAATATTGATATTATTTCTGTTGTTTTAATAAATAATCTGTTAGGCACAATTAGCTATCAGACTATGTGAGACATGCAACTTTTAGACTAGATGTTTAGGTTCCTTCCACTTCCATGGAAGTAAGAGTGATCTCGAAATAAGGCTACCTAAATATAAATTTTGACAAGCTCAAACTCTGGTCCCTCATTAATGATTACATTATATGCTTCAAGGTAAGGTCCTAATAAAAGATTGCCAGTCTACTAAACCTTTTCCCGTCATTGCTGACTTCAATTCTTGAGGGTTTGAACTAAAAAAAAGGAAAATGGGGATTGCAGTCAGAAATATTATGCATGTAATCAAAGAATAAAAATGTGATCGCACAACATACAATCCCATGGTCACAATTAGTATATGATGATCAATGGAATGGCATGAACAACTAAAGCTGACTGGGCTTTACATTAATCAGAAGACAGTATACTTTATTGGGGTTTTAAGAGATTTTATTTATTATATACTACAATTTACCAGACTGTCATGTGTCTTTAAGTATCATATTTTTATTGAGTTGATATACTGCAATATTTTTTTAAGAAGTTTAAATTTATGAATTTTTCAAGCAAATAAAAATTTGGATCTAATATCCTAAAAATGTTCTAAAAACGATTTTCTAAAAAATTGAAATTAAGCTTTACTTCAAATGTGAACTAACCTCATGCCCCCTCCCCCCTCCAAAAAAAGACGTTTATAAAAGCAAAGACATGATTGGTAATAATAATAACCTAATGACTTTTTTTTGCTTAGGAGTTAATACTTATAATAGGCTTTTCACAAATAACAAAGTTTAGCTTAGCGCTTTCGAGTATGTTTACTCCATATTCATAGCCATTCGCATGAAGTTCGAGCACTGATCCAAGGCCACTATAAAATCTCCGGCAACAGAATATTGATATTAACTTACAATCTGAGAGTTTACAAGATTTCCTCTTCTTTTGCACAGTACAATTTTTTTAACAATTTAGTAAAAGATGCAAATAGAAAATTTTGATGAGTCCAGATGTATAAACCTCTAGTCTTTAAATATTTAGAAAACTTTTAAATTATATCGCTAGATATATTTAAATTAAATTCATTAAAAACACAAAAATTAAATATCTTACAACCTTTAGATTTTTGTCCCACCTGACTTATTTTGCTAGCAGAACTTAATTTGGATTTAGGAGAATCTACTGCTAGTGCCATGACGACCAGTAAACAATCATTTGAAGCGCCATCATACGCAAAATAAACATCAGGCAGCTGACTTTAATTAACTGTAATATGATAAATAATTTTTTATGTAATATTTTTTACTTATATGTGAAAGAATAAAAACTATAGAAATACTATAATATAATTAAATGAAGTGTACTGCAATTAACTATATATATAATTAAATAAATACAAATACGAAGTTATCCTTTTAGCTTAAACTTTAATGCTGAAGCATGATATTAAAAAAATTGTAAGTTAGAGAGTTAAATGATTTCTTTAAAATAGTTTATAATACTTATTAAAAAGTTCCAAAAGAGTTGTTTTTATAGTCCAACAGATTTACCACTTTGTACTTTTAAAGTTTATCACCAGAGCCAGAATAATTTACAGAGATTACTGTATATATATATATTGAAACACACATATTAATTTGACAAAAAAAAAAAAAGAATTACGAAATATATAATTATTTTTATTCTCAAACTTTAGCGCATTTTATTTTAAAATTACTATTTACGTAAGTTTTTTTTTTTTTTAGCCAATGAGAAGACGATTTATAGGATTTTCGGTAATATTGAAGTGTTTAGGTAATAAATATGGCTGCACCTGGAGCTTTGGTTAACAAAAAGAAAAAACACTTTTTAGGGGTACCATCGCCTCTTGGCTACGTTGCTGGAGTTGGAAGAGGGTATGTATAGATCTATTATAAATATAATATTGTTCTCAAAAATACATAATTTGATATATTAATTTCCAAATTGTTTTTTATTTCGTTAAAGATTATTGTACATGAAATATAAACACAATGTTTCAACTTTTTTTTAAACAAATATTTTAAAAATATGTCGATGAAATAAATATTACTTACAGTTATTTTTTATTAATTGAGGCCAGAAAATTAATGATTATTATAAAAGATCTGTGGAATAGTAATATATTTATTTCATTCTCTAACGAGAATTAGTACATAACAAATAATTAAAAAAATAATAATCTTATATCTACAGGTTAAAATTTTTGGAACTGAAACTGCTAATCATTTTCCCCGTCAATCTCTATTTTGAATTGGAACATATGTAATCATTTTTTACAAATTTCAGTATGCTTTATTTCTGTACTATTTATACTGATGCAAACTATAATCAGTATTACGTTTCCATATTTAAATTCAAATTAATTACACTTTCTCTAACAAGATTTGTGTTCTGAGTCTTGTTTCATATGAATGATTTGAAGAGTTTCTTGACATAACTGGTGGCTCATTGTTCGGCATGATAATGACTTGGAGTTTGAATTCTGACTGGGTAAATCTTGTAAATTTTTTTTAGGCAGTTGACCAAAAATTAATCTAATATTTGTCAGTAAATGAACATGTAACTAATAATAGAGAATAAAGGTCCTAAGTTAATTGAGATGTCCAGATACTGTAAAAACTAGAAATATAAGTGTAACTATGTGATCTTTACTATTGGTGGAATGGGATTAGATACCTTATTCCTATGTGCTGTGTTCCTATTTTATGTTTAATGTGAACTTATAATTGATTTTGTACAATAAAATATAGTTTAAATTTTCTTTCCTTGTGTTACTATCATACATATTAAAATGTGATATATAATTGATAATATAGCTGAGATGATTTGAAGTAATCTAGAGTTATTTTCAAACTTTGATCTATCTTTATTATGCACTAGGATTCAAAAAATAATTATATTTTATGAACTTTAAATAATATCATAAATGCCAATTGAAAAAAAAAAAAAAACAAACCAACAATCATTCAATATTTGTTTTTTTAAAAAGTTACACATTACCAAAAAATACAACAATATATCTTTTTAAAATAATTACAATCTTCTTAGACCCTTTAAGAAGATTGTAATTGTTTTAAAAAGATATATTATTGTATATGAAGAAGCAAAATTAAAAAAGAGGAAGAAGCGTTTATAGAATTACCAAAAAAATAGTTCACCTGAAAAATTTTAACTAGATTGTCTGAAAATGGGCTTATATATTTGAACATTAAATTTCCTTGCACAAATTGATTAAATAAAGAAATCTGAATTAAAAGTTTCAGTCTTTATAAACATGTGGTAATCAATAAGATAGGAACTTATGCAGGAATTCCTTTATAACTTTTCAGAACTGAATTTTAGACCTGAAAATTATATATAAATATAATTTCAATTTGTATTATCAGATAAATGAAAAAAATTCAGTGATTATGCACAGAACTTTGAAAATAGTATTAACCTGGGATTTTAAATAATTCTTTGATGATGCTTTAAGATATGTTTTTATGTGCAGCATGAGAGCACAGTTTATGGTAAAGTTTGTAATAAAACTAACTACAGAAAGTCTCCTAGAATCAGACTGATATTTTGATAATTATATCGCTTAGTTTACTATGAAAATAGCTTCATCAAGTGGGAGGGAAGATCATAATTTGGCTATATGTGATCTGACTATTACTGACTAATTACTTAACTGGATTGCCAATCATTTTTTTAACTAATCATCTTAGTCATAATAAATTATTATTTTTTTATCAATTTCTACAAATTTCATTATCTTTCTTTTTTCTTTTACATACACACACACATATATACATATGTTAATACAAACTCATAATCATTGTTTAGTGATGTTGACATTGGTAATCAAATGCCATTGAGAACTTAGCTACACCCTGGAAATCATGGTTATCTTAATAGCTATGCCAATATAATTTTGTTTGACAGATAATAATTACATTGCTAATCCCAGTTTATTAGTGGCTAACATGAATTTGTAATAATTGTAAAAAGTACTTTGTTATTACATTGATAAAACTATATAGCTTTAAATATTCTACTTATTGATAAAGTGTATTAATTTGAGCAGTAGTCTATTAATATAATAAATTAATAGATTTAATGTATTTTTATCTGAAAATCAGTTTGAATGTAGAATAAGTTGAAAAACAAGAGCTTCAATTGTAGGGATGAGGACTATTGTTGGGGATATTAGAAAAAGAGAAGAAAACTAATATTTGTTTCAGTTATCATGAAAATGAAATAAATTTAAATATTTTATTATAATTTTTTTTTTTTAAAGTATAGATTGGATGAATAAGTGACTATTAAAAAATTTGTCTATAAGTTAAAATAATTTTGTTTTGCTTATATACCAAAAAAAAAAAAAAAAAGATTAGTCTCAAAAAAAGATATATTTATATGCATCTCTCAATAATACAAATGAAGGAACAGACAACCATTATTAAGAAAATTGCTGTCAAGTGAATACATATAGTGGCAAAGAAATATGTTTCTGCTAATATTTATTAAATATGTAATAGTGCTAGACCTATAAAACTGCTTTGAAAATAAAATACAATGTTGACTCCTAAAATATATTTCTTTTCTTATAATGACAACTAATATAAATTTAAATGCATTTGATAATATTTATATTTAGCAACAAGTTAAACCAAGATTTTTCTTAGATTTTTAAAATAATAATAATAATAAAATATTTTTTTAGATATTATAATTGCAAATTTTTAAAAAAAACAATGTCGTATTGCTTAAAAAAATCTTATTTTAATTTCTAGTTAAATAAAAAGATATTAATACTTCAAATTACATGTAGTACTAATAAGTTTAAAAACTAGTTTCATTAATGTAATTTTTCTTTATATACTATTTAAAAATAAATGTAGATTTATTATATTGATGATAGATAATATAGACATTTTCATTTTTTAAATTAAGATATTTACAATTTTTTATTACAAACATTATTTAGTTAGTATAAGTATTTAATATATAATAACTTTATGAAGTTTGGAAAAGCATGGGTATATAAATAGAGTAATGGTCTGAAAAGAAAATGTTGCTCAGCATAATTCTTGATTCATGTTAAGCATATATTGTCAAAAAAAAAGTGATATTATTATAGTGAATTGCTTTACTACGAGATGTATATTAATATGAAAAAAAATTGTTAAATAAGTGCTGTTTTAATGCATGAAGTTGTTTATCTGAAGGCACTTAGAGAGAACATGACAATAGGATACTATAATCAAGTATTATTGCTTAATTATCTTTGTTTGATAATTTACTACTATTAATCATAGTTGTCCTATATATTGCTAATTGTATGTCACGAATAGCCATTTGATTTATATGAAATTTTTTGCCTCAAGATAGATTATATAACTTTGCATTTGTGCCCAAATGATAATACTTGAACATCAATAATAATCTCTATTTCTGTTCTAGTATCAGTCTGCATAACCTTTGACAAATCAATTCACACTACAATGAGTGGAAAAAATTTAGTAATAATACTATTTGAATATTTAAAGACTTAAAATGAAATTTAAAATATTTATCATGCTTTTCAAATGGTATATAATTTCTTTTATTCTCTAAAAATTAAATTTGGCATAAATTAGCTGATGAGTGGGGTTTTTTTTTATGGAACTAATTTTGTGGGCCTAATTGTAATTTTATGAATTGGCAGTTTATTTGTGATATAGTTTTCTACATTGATGTATTTCACATGCTATAGAGACATTAGATATATTACTCCTAAAACTTGTGATGATAAAATAATTACATATTATTTATTAGAATATTGTAATCATGTTAAAATGGAACTAAAATGTATTATTTTACTACTTAAATAAATTGCCTATCAATGGTTTATAAAAATGTTGCATTTTATAATTGTATATTTGCAACATTTTTCATGTTTTAAAACTAAACAATTGAATTAATTCCGATATAAAGTAGTTTTGGGTTAAACTGTGTATTATTTTGTATTACTTTCAAATATTTTGAGAAAATAGCATCTGTCATTGCTAAGGTTAATTTTTTAAAGAAAAACCGTTAGATCTCAAATAATAACGAGATTGAGTGTGAGGTAAAGAATGAGATTAAACATGAAGTAGTTCAGCATTCAGAATATTAAATATAATATATATATATTCTCTAAAAATGGTTTATAGATTGTTATTTGGTTCAGGATAGTTGATGTTAGAAGTTTTTTTATCTTACTATTTTTTTTAGGCCTAATTGTAGTATTATTAATTGGCAGTTTGTTTAGGATGTAAATTTACTGTGTTAATTTCATATCACTTGTTATAAATATTGCAGTATAAGTTATTATATATTTTTTTATTTAGAATTCAAACAGCATAAAGCTTAAAAACTTACGCAAATATTTGTCAATTTTCTTTTCATTATTTCTATATGCAGAGGTGATTGGAGTGATTTTACTGTAATAGGCTACGTTTGTTTTACATTTATCTGTATATGTAATGAACTCTGATCTATTGTTTTTCAAAGGATTTTGGAAGGAACCTATTAAAAAATATAAATAAGAACATGAAATACTTGTAGAATAGAATGCTGGTTTTATAATTCAAAATATTTCATATCTATTATTCAAAAGAAGTGTGTGCTTATATATATAATTTTAATTCCACAGTATATACAGTAGTTTTTTCCCCTAATATCCTTTTATTTATAATCTCTTACAACATGTACTTATATTTAAAGCATGGAATTTATTGGATTTATAAGTGATTCAGTCTAAGGAATTCCAGAGAATTAAAACATTATTTGGAGGGTGGAAGGAGCTGTAGGTAAGGCAGTTTTTGGTTTGGGATCTCAGTAAATTTCAGTTAACTATTTTTTTTTACAGAGACTCTTTTAAGTTTCTAGGAAAAAATTTAGATGTAAAAGAAATATATTAATTATAAAATCATAAAAATATTTTTCTTGGAAAATTTTAAGATTATTTTTTATATTTTTTATTATATGTAATAAGAATTAATGAAAATTTAATTTCTATAATATTACTCAATAATAAGCAAACTAACTATTATATATGTGTGTGTATATGTATTCACATACAATAATAATATTTGTATGTTATTTCAAATTAAAAAAATATATATATTGTAACAGGATGGGGAATCAAGACTACATCCCTGGAGTGATGAATAATCATCATCAATCCCAGTTCAAAATATAAATACTAAATTTACAGCAATGTTTATCCATGCTTTTCTGCATATATAGATGAACAACAGCATACATATACCAAATCTTCAAGCTTTCTCTTGGTAAGCTTGGAGGTCTGAGTGAGATTGGTTTACAGTCCCATGAGAATAGAATAATTCAGGTATGGTTGGCATTCCATGAGCTCCCTTCTGTCTAGAATTGTTCCAGATAAGCAGTTGTCTTCTTAGAACACCTTTAAGCAGGATAGACTCATCTTATGTGAATCAACTCCAGCAGTGAACTATAGAGCAGCAGCTTCTTTCTTGACTCCAGCTACATCTTCATGGGAACTATCTGTATAGCTCTGGAAACCATCTTTGCAGTTAGTTATTTTTACTACCAACTGCTTCTCAAAAATATTATTACTCCACTCTGATCAAAAACTAAAAACCAGACTTTGTAGATGATCAATTTCGCTACTCCTCAAAATATTAAACCAGACTTTGGAGCTGGCCAATTCTCAAAACATTAAGACAAGAACTGTCTTCAAAAAATTACTATCCCAACTTTGCAGCTGGCCAATTTGGCTACTTCTCAAAATATTAAAGCCAAACTGAACTGATATTTTTTTAATCAGCTCTTTTATAGAATTATCTGAGGTGATAAAAAACCCTTAATTGAAAACAGTTTTTTGTCTAATTCTTATCTTGATTAAAATCAATTTTAACCTTTTCAAATCACGTTTAATTACAAGCTACATTTGGAAGCATCTTTGAAATTTTATCAAAGGTGTGATCTATATGTTTTTACTTTAATCCTTTGAAATTTTTAATCTTCAAAAATTTTTAAAAATAGATAAAAGAAATGTATACAAGCATTATTTCAAAAATAAATCATGCTTGTTTTCAAATTCAAAATTAGAATTACAATATTAATTTATTTGGATCTTTTTTAATTTACAATAAAATTCTGTTTTAAATTCAGAGTTATTTAACCTTTTGTTTATTATTTTTATTCCAGGACTGTAGAAAATATCTACTAAAATTTTTGTCTTTATTTCTACTTTCAACTTTATATATATTTGTGTGCACACACTATATTATTGTGTGCCATATAACAGACCTTTTTTATATAGCTCCCCTTCTGGGAAAAAAGGAAAATTGAAATGAAACACCTATCTAGCAATATTTTACATAATATACATATATACTCAAAAGAAAGTTCATATCTCAAACTATATACTCATCCAATTTTTTTAGAGAGCTGGCAGACATCTGACAGTTAATGAATAGTGATCTGCAATTTTGAGATACATAAAGAATTCAGCCATTGGACTTAAATACACACTGCACCATGAACATTAAGAGAACTAGCTCAATTGAGACACTATAAGCTACTACAACCCTTATAAAGGTACTGAAAAAATATTTGCAAAGTCCCATTCCTATAGAGGAGCTGGAAAATACAAAACTATGCCCTGCTTCTTTGATTTTTATAGGCTGGGAAATACAAGCTGTGCCTTGCTTTTTTTCTTAGGAGACTTAGAGGCTGGAATCATGGCAGGACTACATTAACTGCTTTGTAATTAACAATATGGAATACAAAAAATGGGTTGGAGCAAATAGCTGAGATAGAACACCCCAAGGAATTGCATGAAAACCTTGCATCCTCAAGCCAATGATAAAAACTCTCCATCCATCACTAAAACTGAAAATACAGCTAAACAAACTTCAACAATCCAAGCACCCAATCCAATCTTCAAAATGATTGATTTTTTATTTAACTCTAAATATGAACCTCTTCTAAACATAGGTGAAAACTACTATTTTAATATATTCATGGAGAAAAATATCGAGTGGATGAATGTGAAAAAATAATTTATTTTTATAGCACTAATTTTGGGATCAAAGAAAAGAGATGATGGGTATGGAAAAATAGTATGTAAATAAATGATGGATCAAGAGGTCACTATTTATATTTCTACATGTACACAAACATATATAGTAAAGTAGTGTCTAAGTCCTTACATTCTAAGTTATTGTTTTTTTAATGATGTTAAATATAAATTAATATGTATACATATATTTTTGTTATGTTTTTGTAGGGCAACTGGTTTCACTACACGATCTGATATTGGTCCTGCAAGAGATGCCAATGATGTGTCGTAAGTTCAACATAGAAATGTAATAAGAGGAATGTTCCATAACTGTATTATATTTTTTATAATAATTTTTCTAATTTAGTGATGATCGCCATGCTCCTCCTGGCAAACGCAAAAATCAAGAAAAAGAAGATGATGATGATGAAGATTTAAATGATTCTAATTATGATGAGGTAGTTTTAATTTGGAATTTTTATTTTTTTAAACAACTTGTGTCTAAATAGAAATAGGAAATGATTTATAAAATTCAGTCAATTAAACTTGGCTAAAGTAAATATTTTAAATATGTAAATGATTTCAGCAGAAACCAGTGTTACTGCTGTGAGTGTAGAGTGCTTAAATAGATTAAAAGATGCATTCAAGTGTCTATACAGATTAATACATGAATTGGTTCCATTTTATGTTATGTCTATATTTTTATCATATTTCTGTCAACTATTATAACAAAAGAATCCAAGTTTTCCAGAACCTTTTTTTAAATGCTGGGCAGAATGATAAATCCAAAAAAAAAAAAAAAAATTATAACTGTTATTCTCTATCCAGTTTGTTTCATGTTAAGATTTAATTATATACTTTTATAACTAGTTCGTCATAATAACCATGACGATTATTATTTTGCTTATAAAAGATTTTATCAGCATTTAATTTTTGTCAATGATATATATTTTTTTAAATCCTAAGAAAAAAGTTTTTAATATTATTATGATATAAAGTTCACAGTTAAGTTTATGAAATTTTGAAATCCTAGAATATATTGCATTCAATATGGCTAGCAATAGCAAACTACTGCAATGATTATCAAGTATTATTACTTGGTGATCATATTCTTTTGCCTGAATACTTCATTCGACCTTTGTAAGAGAATTTAACACATATATAATTAAAATGAAAGTGATGAGTTCATGGTTGAATAGGAACTAAATTGCCATTGAAATCTTGTTAATAATTATTAATTGGGATCACAACACAATCAAAATTTGTATTTATATTTATGTATTGAATGTTTATTTTCATTTTAAGATAAGATAGATCATTGTAACACCTCATAGATGATGGCAAAGAAGAAAGCATTAGTCAGCAGGCTTCCTAATTGCTGGTTGGTGAGAGTTTTGAGCTCTTTTCCATCTTTGATTTATTCTCAAGTTTTAAGAATAGTTGGATATTGATTTATTGTTTACTATTAGATGGTTGCCTAAGTTGGTATAGGCCAGTTACCTGAAAGAAAAATTTTAAACTTGATTGAAAACAAAATTTAATTTTTATGGTAACTTTTTAAGGAAACGTGGACTTAGGTGTAGAGGTGCAACACAGACCCTATTTTGCTGCCATTGCTTTTAACAAGTTAAAAGGAATATTTCATCAATGTGAAATAACAACAACTGAATTAGCAACACTTAGAACTATTATTTTATTTAATTTATTGTATGGAAATGAGATTTGGACTCTATCTCAATATAACATAAAAGCATTATAAAATTTTCATTTAAGGATGTTCCATACAATTTAAAAAATACAATAGTAAGATCTTATGTCCAATATAATGCTTCTGAATCTATTATTGTAAAATCGCATCTTCATTGGATTGGATATCCTAAAAAATATTTTATAGTGAACTTTGCATGATTTTTATTGGAGTTGCAGATCTGATTTACATTATAATGATTGTTTCAAATGATATTATAAAGAAGTGCAATATTGATTATTTTATTGGAAAGATATGACTGAGGATAGAATACAATAGAGTCTTACATAAAGAGAGAATATAGAAGTTCTTTGGAAAGAAAAGTTTGTTGCAAAAGTTAAAAGATAGCATTGCAAAATAATGGTCCAGCATACTTTTTATGTAATTGAATTTATGTTTCATGCATTGATTTATGTAAATTATTGCAAAACTCCTTTCTAATGTATTTTTTTTGTTATTGTTGTTTGTTTGTTTTTTTTTTTGAAATTGGAATGGCCATACTCATTTGCAAGTGATTGCTACTGTTGTGATATAATTTTTTTTTAAAAGTGCAATTTATTTAAAATGAAAAAGACAAAAAAGCACATTTATTTTACAAAAGCTTAATAAAACAATTGTTGATAGGATAATTAAAATTAAAAAGTCATTTATACTCATGTTTGAGTCTGGTAATCTTTTATCATCTTCAGTCAAACTAGCTCCTAATATAAACTTTTCTCCATTTCTTCTTTATTTATTTAGTTTTAATAAAGCAAGAAAAATATTTGCAATGTTATTCTTTAGATAAAACTGAATTTTTTAACTTGATATTTATACTGTTATATAGAGAGAACAATGTAATACAGAGAGCGTACCAATAGCTCAAACAAGCTATAACAATATCTGTTATTATTAGTTACAGTGTATTGTATGATAATATTGCTAAAAAATAGTTGAATCACATTTTTTTGTTAGCGTGTGTATTAGGAAATGATTATAATAATGAGTTTTAATAAAGCTGCATGGAATTTATTCTGAGTTTTACATTTATTAGATCATAATCATGTGAATTCCTGATGAATCAAAATATAATGTTCAGTTTCTGGATCAAAACTCAACTGGTGATCACACATAATATAACTTGCTAAATGACTAACATTTGATTATTTTTTATTAAGATCATTTAATGAAATTTCTCTCTATTCACATCTTCTAAGATAAGTTGTAATTTAATCAGGCTTTATTTCAATATTTTTAATATTGATTGTTTTTTTTTATAATTTAATTGATTATAAATTTTTATTAGCATGATTTCTAACATATGTTATAGTCTACTAAAACACACACTGCAGATTTAAATATGAAGTAATATTTTTAAATGTTGTAAATATTTAAAAGTCATTTTAATGTTTTTTTATATAAAATGTTTATAATTTAATTAAAGAAACTTATAATATATAATGCAGAGTACCAAAACGACTTCTATAAGATTCTTAGATGCTTAGCTATTATATAAATATTTAACACTCTTATTTTATAATTAACTTTATGTATATATGTATGTTAAATGATTTCTATAAAAGATTTTTGACTTAAATAGCTTTTTGACACAGTCATCGTGATTAAGGATTATTTTGACATTTTAAAAATGAGGGAAATGTAAGATTTATCAATCTATCTCTGCCAGGTTATAAACAGTTTTAATATTTTGCATAAATATTATATATTCAATAAATTGAGAATGAAATTTACTATATAGAATTTGTTTTGAAAATTTTTGGAAATATGCCCCAAATACCTTTTGCAAAATGAAATGTAATATATTTTAATGTTTCAAAATAAAAATTGTAAATATTTTATTTTTATATTCTTTAATAATATCTAAGAGGTAGCCAATTATTGCTTTTACAAGAAGCTTAATCATCAATTTAAAACTAATATTTAAATTGAATTTTGTAAAAGACTAATGGTAATGTATTTAATATCTACTTTTAAAAAGAGCTATTTTGTTGTTTGTTATTGTTATTCTAGATAGAACTTTTTTAACATGAAACAGCTTATCATAAAATACTTCTTTACACGAAAGACATTTCTTATCCCATCAAAACTGTGCAGAAATTATGCTAATTAATACATTCCACAAAATATTTTTATTTGAAATATTAATTAATTTGAAAGATGTTGTAGTCTTGTACCAAAAAAATAATGTTCATTAATGTGAAATTAGTTGACTTTGGAACATATTAATTTAGCTTATGAATTAGTATTTGTCATTTCATGTAATAACAGGGACAATGTCCAGCTTTAAAATTAATGATGCAGACATAGAAGGCCTTAAATAAAAAAATCAGCAATCAAAAAATTTGTTGCAGATTAATATTAGGAAGAATTTAATGAAAAGACTGGGATATATTTTTAAATATTGAGAGATATCTTTAAAAACAAAGCTGTGGAATTGTTTGTAATTTTCTATGGGTATGAAAATTGGATACTGAAGAAGAAAATGGAAAAGGGGATTGTATTGAACATAATAGTGGAAATTTGATCAGATTAGAACTTATTGAATTTGCCCTACTCTTGAAATATCATAAGAAAAATATATACTAATTAAAAAGGTTGACGATAAAACAAGATAGTGATCAGTATTAAGTTGCTTAGACTTATAATGCTAAATGTATGTTGTGAGGATATTCTGAAAAATAGCACAGTGTCAGATTGGTTGTGGAAAAATACTATTCATATGATGGCCACGATATTAGATTTATATTGCTTTATCCATTGCTTAATAACTTTTTCTGTAACTTTACATTTAACATTTTTTCTTTTTACATCTTTCTAAATACAATGCATTTTTTACTATTATTTTTGATATATTTTATGTAGTATCTTCAAATTCTAAAATAACTTTAAGCAATATATCTCTGTAGTTTATATGTAACCTGCATTTCATTACATTTCAAGAGTGGTGTGAGAGAAATTATTGCTTTAAAAAACTATTTTTAATTGCATTTTAAAATGTATTGAAATATTTTTTAATGGTTATAAAAACAGAAAGCAAGTAAATTGATATCTTTTGTAATTAATTCATATTTTTTATAAACTAGATAGGAATTATATTCTGAATAGCTTTTATTGATTCTTTTCTTTGTATTTATATTTGTTTATTTTAATAAACAAATATAAATACAATAAACTATCTCATATCAGTGATATGAGATAGTGTGAATAGTTGAAAAATTCTAAACTAAGTATGTTTGCCAAATATTTGAATTACGGCTATTTAGGATCTGATTTGTATTTATAAACTTTTTAATCACATAACTTTTCCAGCTTATTTTCAACATTTCTATTAAGTGCAGTAATCCACTCTAATGCTTATTTACTCCAAAGTCGTCTACTGTAATCTTGATTAATGATAAATACTAAATAGTAGTGCCACTTCTAAATCATTACACTACTTTCTGACTGTGGTCTTCATCAGTGAGAAGCATTTAATAGCATATATATATATTCAAAAGACTTTTATATATATATTATTCAAACAGGAAAAACTCTCTATACGTATTGCCACTCAGTGCAAGCCAGAGTAATCAATGGATGCCAGAAGGCTTGTGCACTGAATGGCAATACATATAGAGAGTATTGCCTGTTTGAATAACAGTTAAGAGCAAGCATCAGAAATATATTTTTTTTTTTTTTTATTTTTTATTTTTTTTAATTAATTTTTTTTCAATAAAAAATTTGTTTCAACCAACATTTTTTTAAAAGAAATTAATAGATTAGATTTTAGGTCAAAAATTATATATAATTTGAATTTTAGGTCATTAGCTTGTATAGAATAAAAGAAGTAAAGGGAGCTACTAGATGTATAAGTACATTCCAGTGCTCATTATTGATAAAA
Source organism: Epiperipatus broadwayi (assembly GCA_028023455.1). Classification (NCBI taxonomy): domain Eukaryota; kingdom Metazoa; phylum Onychophora; class Udeonychophora; order Euonychophora; family Peripatidae; genus Epiperipatus; species Epiperipatus broadwayi. Next base: position 130,762 of record JAQFVV010006997.1, on the reverse strand, counting down.
ATCAATAATTAGAAACTAATCTGGGGGTTTGGATGTAGCACTACCATCTAATGATATTGAATTTAACTATCCCTATTATGTAATAGATTCTATAATGATAATTTTTCTCATAGTATTTCTAATGATTAGCATAGGATTTTTATTTGAATCAAAGTATTTAATCAGTTTATGTCTTTAATCAAACTATTAACTGTTTATTTATAAATTAAAAAATCTTCACAGCACATTTAAGGGAAGAATTTGGATTGTGAGTGTATTTATTTTCTTTCTTGTTTAATTCATTTATATTGAATAATGTCATAAACTATTTTTATAATCATAATGTTTTAACTTAATTGTAACAAATAATGCAAATATCGATCTAAATGTTAAGTAGCCATGCTTCTGGTAATGTTTTTGGAAATAATGTAAAACTAATTTTCGTTGCTCCAAAGTTACAAATAAGTCTTTTATGAAAAATGCAATGTGTTAAAAGATTTATTATATCTTTACATTAAAGCAGAGAATATATATGTAAATGTTAAAATTTTGAATTATGTCACTATTTTTCTAATTTAATATTAATTTAGCTTCTGATAGTGTTTTTATTATTTTAACTATATTTAAATTCAGATTAAGTATGTTTAAAAATCATGATGATATATAAATGTATTTATTATATTAGTTTGCTGGATATGGTGGAAGTTTGTTTAGTAAAGATCCATATGACAAGGATGATGAAGAAGCAGATGCAATTTATGAAGCTATTGACAAAAGAATGGATGAAAAAAGAAAAGAATATAGGTAATAATTTATTTGTCTGAAGGTTTGTAATTATTGTATATTATAAGATGTGATATGTTGGACTATTTCCATCATTTATGAGTGAATATTGAATGTATAGAAAATTTTAAACTATTTAAACTTTCCAAATACAAACAACTTGTAATCTATTTGTCTATTTGTGTGTTATTACTAACAAGTTGTTTGTATTTGAAAAGTTTAAATAAAGTTTAAAATTTTCTATACATTCAACATTCACTCATAAATGATGGAAATAATCCAACATATCACATCGTATAGGTAATAATTTGATTTTTAAAATTAAAAGTATATAAAATTAAATCTTTTAATATATATAAAATTAACATACCATTTTAAATATTCAAAAGGATAAGATTAATTCTTACAATATTTAATATAACTCTCTATATATGAATGATTCCATAGTATAGTAATTAGTATATTAATCTGCCAAGGCTATGGCATGTAATTGTACTCCTAGTGAAGCATGAACATTTTCAATAACTAAAGCTTTCTCAAGAAAATATTTTTTAAAAAAAAATATTAGTCTAGCTGTTCAGTATAGAGTACTTAAATATGTGCATCTAGAGAGTTAAGTTTTCAAAATAATTGGGATTGATTAGATGAGTTTTAGTGCTTTGACCATAAATATAAAACACAAATGTCATATTGTGTAGCCTTTATTAATGGTAATAGAAGTACCATGGCTTATTTATTATATACATGTGTGTAAAACCTTTAACAAATCACAGTTGAACATATATTGTAACAAAATTAAAGGTCGCTCACAAATCCAGTGTAACAAAATGAGATCTGGTCTATTAAAGTAATTATGAAATGTCAGAATTCAAAAATTATTAAAATCTCAAATATTCAAGTATTACAAACATTAATAAACTGATCAAAAGTATCATTGTAACTAAATTAAGGTTTAGATCAAAAGATATTGATTAAATGATCATGAAATGTCAAATATTATTAAAAAATTATGAATCCAAAATATTCAATATATTATTATATTCAGCTTAACTTAATGAAGAGGATCAACTGGATCAAGTATATTATTTAATCAAGAAATGATTCAAATATAAATATTTATTTTATTTCAAAAAGCTTCCAATATAAATATCTAGCTCAATAAACGAAAAATGCATTGTAGATTTTATATCAAAAGAGAAGAATTATTTAACATGAGTAGTGGCTATTAAACCCAAGATCAGACTGAGTTATCTATCATATTATGGGTCATTGGATGAAATGAAACATATTTCTATCATTAGATTTCTCAAGATATCCCACTATCAATAATTATAAGCAAATTATTAAGAACAAGTATTATAACTCAGGTATATGAAATCACGTGAGGTGAGTACACTAGTAATTCAATAAAATATAACTCAGGTATACAGACAGTAGATCTTATACACTTTCATTTCTTGGTTTGATGTTAAGTGCATGCTTAAACAAATACTAAGTGAATATGGTCTAACAGGGCGCCACTAGATTATCTGAATCTAGACACGGTTATATCTAATAACCTTTCACATGTACCGGGTTTGAATCCCCTTTTTGGTACTTTATTTCTAATAAAAATGGGAGATTTTGCTTTTTGAGCCATATCACTATACGCACTAATATTTAGGTAAAAGTAAAACATCTTTAAACCAAAGTGGAGTATATTAAACATAAATCATTTCTTAGATCTTAGCATAACAAATGTGTTTCAATATTTTATAAGTTTACTAGCTCAGATTATATATAACTAATTTAGGATGGTAATTCACTCATCCTTGCATGAAATAGATGACGGGATGTGGTTATAATAATATTAAGAAATCACTAAATATTATAAAATCAATATTTATTTATAGCCTTTAAACAGTTAAACAGCTCATTAATTAAAACATTGATGACGATGATGATGATGATAATAATAACAATAATGACAAGGGTTTCAACTACAGCTCTAGGACTAAGCCTAAACATAAAACTAATTTTTATAAAGAAATTCATAATTATTGCTTAATTTTAGCATATTTACTTATATCTTAAATAACTGATATTCAACCACTGATGATGATGAATGATCACACTTAACAAAGACTACACTTAATGAAATATATACGCCTCGTTTAATAAAACAAACTAATATTTATTACTGCATTTCTAACATATACATAAAAATTTCTAGAGAAACATGAAAATTGACATGAATAATAATAATGATAATAATTGATTATATAACAATCCTCAGATTAATTTCAAGTTCTTCCCCCTTTCTCTTCAAATGTATATTGTATTAAGTTGGATGTCACATTGACCATGATTTTCACTCCATGAGAAAAGTATTTCAAGAAAAAAAATATCCGCTCATTAGCACACATACTTTATAAATCTAACATGTAAGTAGAATGTTAAAAAAAATATTAATAGAAATTAGAAAAATCAAGTTCTTAGAAAAGAGTTTTAAATCATTATCTCCCCCTCCCTTCTAAGCGCTGAAATCTATACTTTCTCAAGACAAAATAATTTAATATTTTAATACCACCTATTATTTCACATTCACTCGCAATTATACACATATAAAATATTACTATGTATGTGCGTGTTTTATCCCCAAAATAATAATAATATATTAGTTAACTAAAATCATAATACCATAAAAAAAAATTGTTTTACACATTAATATTTCATAACTATAAAATTAATAAACAAATAAATTTTGATACATTCACAATCATTTATGTAATTCAAAGCTATTATTATTAAGACATTCTTGGTTTCCATCGATCTGAATTGTCTTTAAAAGTTCTATAAATAAAATATGTCACTTTATTACTAAATTTTTATTAATACTCTGATTGCATAAAGAAAATAGATATAAAAGTCATATTACCGATCCAAGTGTTCACTTGTCTTGTATACTGTCTATACTTGGCAGCAACAATTTCCGTGTTCTTTGGAACAATCACTTTCTTGAAGTATATAATTATTTGATGATGAGGATCCTATTGAGGTTATTTGCTTTAGTGGATAATTTGGAAATCATTATATCAATTTTTCTTCTCTTCCTGTCAAGCATTATTTTTTTAGTGAATGAAATACAGCAGTTGTTTTCACGTTATAAATTTTCTTGAGTTAAAAATCAGTTGTTGGAACAATTAATTGGACTTGATGATTAATATTTATCGGTAGATTAATTCATCTTTCATCAAATGCAGGTGAATGCTTTCTTCCTTCTATTAAAAACATCTTATTTCTCTGGTCAGTTGAAAGGTGTAGAATATTATTTTAGACAAAACATCTTTTCTTTCCTATATGATGTGCAGCTTCCCAGATGGTCCGGAAAAGATGGGACATACATATAATTTTTCTAGCCAGTCATTTCTTATATTTTCAACATTCAATTTAATAGTCTAATAATCTGAATCATAATCACAATAATAATTCTTCAACTGATTTTTCCAGACACCTTTTTATATCCAATTTTTTAGCTAACTTAACCAATCAGAGATAGCGTCACTTGCTATTTTTGGACAAATTTGTTTTAATTAGATCTCTAATTTATTTTCAACTAAATTATTTTTCAACTGAAAAGTTTAATCCTTTTTCCAGACACTTTTGTTTTAAAAAAAAAATAGACTTAATCCTTTTTTTTTCCTTACACCTAGGTAACATTTCAAATTTTTGAGCTTCCTTCTTTAGATCTTAAGATAAGACAATTTCAAAATTAGAGTTCCCACCCAGCTTAAGCTCCCAAAGTGACAAACAATCATTTACAAAAACAAAATTGCTACAAAAATAGATATCTGATTCAACAGATTTCCTCTTTTAACATAAAATTGTACAAAAAAATAATTTGACAGATTTAACCCTTCCTTTTCTTTCAATATTTAATAAATGTAAATTTCTGTATGTAATGTACACACATACTTCATTATTTCAAATCATTCATAAACTAACATTAAATAATATAATTGCTAGCTTAGTAATTATAACCCTATTATTTAATTAAATCTGTAACTTTTAAATCCCAATTACAATTATAGAAAAGCAAAATAGAAGTATAGAATAAGATATCAGAATTGATCAAGCATAGGTTAGTTTTAAAGAAAGTTAAAATGTTGAATATTTGAAATATAAAACAATTAAATAACTTACACATACACTGCTTATACATATGCGTTATAACTTTGCTTTTTAAAGAAAAATTAAAAATTGAATAGTTTAAATGTGTGTATTACCTTTCTATCACACACAAACAAGTAAAGCATATAATTGTTGACCCACTCTCTTTCTATCTAAAGCTTTTAGAACTGGACCTTGTAGGGTTTGAACTTGGATGCCCTACAGCTTCATTTATTGTTATATAAAAATGTGATGATGATTTTGGTTTACCTTTTCTACATGCACATTACTATAAATTTAGCTAGTGACTAAATTGTAATGGCACAATATATTAAAATTTTTGCTGAGACTTTCTATAGAGAATGACATATTTTTAAAGATTTTACTTTGATTCATTAGGCCAATATATATCTATTTTACTAACTTTATATGAAACCCCCAAGATATAAAAGAAGTATGTCTAACCAATTTGATTGTTGTCCAATTGCATAAATTCACAAATTATCACTTTTCTACAATACCAGCCCAGATTAACATATGGTCTTATCAATTATATAAAAAAGTCATTGTACATTAAAAAAAAAAAAAACTTTCTTAGAATATAATCTATTTTCAGAATGTCGTGGGGCAAAGCTCAGGGATTCATATTGCAACATTATTTGTCATATATACATATTCATATATTGTAAAGATCATTACCATTTCATGCATATATTTTGGGCAATTTTTTTAAAATGAAATTAATTTTAATAATTTGATTATATTGCACATGTGGAAGTATACATATGTATAAAGAGTAGGCATTCGTCATTCATGTCTAGGTTGAACTACTATGTTGGAGTCTAGATTGAACTACTATGGATTAAACTAATGGTATTATTATAAATTATGTATATAAATATATTCAACATAACATGATAAAATTTGGTATATGTGTACATAAAAAATTTTAATGTAAAATTAATAAATAATATCTTCCCTCCTCTGGGTAGGACACCTATTATCTCCATTTATTGTAATTTTCTTATATATATATATATTAATATTTAACTATAACCATATCGAAATTAAGATCCTATCCTAAATCAACAGGGATCAAGGAGAACTCAGAGCACTGACATGGTTCAAATATATTTTTGCATTTTTCTGACTCATTTAATCTGATATTTTGAAAATCAGATTTACTAACATTATATTTATGAGATATAAATGGAAATATCTATTTTAAAAAATATACTCTAGACATTTGGTTAAGTAATACTACATTTTTTTTTTTATTAACAGTGTAAGTCAAAATAAAACATTGAATATTCGGTAAAACAATTTAAACAAAAAAAAAGTATTAACCATAAAATTTTATCCCTCTATTATGAAATTATCTTGACATGACTAACCAATTAGATTTAGATATTCATTTGATTATTAATTAATTATCCAGTATTATATTGTCTTCAATTTATTGTTTTGTCTCATTATTAAATTTCTGGAGTTTTATATTTCTATATAATAGAAAAATTAGATAAATTAATATTACTTCAAATGATTTATGGATATAATAAATGGACTTATGTTTATTGGGATACTTCTATAAATAAATTAAGCTAGGATGACATTTAATCTACTTAGTCATATATTTCTATCATTGCACCCAAATAGATTGATTGAATATGGGATTTTATAGCAAATTCTTTGTGCAATGATTTTTTTATTAGATGTCAAGCATATTGTAAGATTGATTTGTTATTTATAATTAACTTAATATATTAATTCTTTTACATTATAAAGCTTATATATATGTGTGTGTGTGTGCTTTAAAGTTTAATGTGCTTAAAATTCTAATACTTATAGATTTTGATATTGTCTTTATTCATTATAAGGTGGTGAATCTCTATGTATATAACCAAAATTCTTATTTATCTTACATTTAAATTAATTTACCTTATTGAAGTTTATGGCTTATGACATTTTATATTATAGCTATAATGGCATTATAGTTTGATAAAATATTCTGTTATTCAGAAGCCAGCTTATTATTTAAAATTAATTTTATATATTAAGAGTAGTGTTAGAATGACAAAAGAAAAAAAACATTGTCTTATTGAATACAATATTAAGAAAATGTATGTTAAAATTTAGGGGAAATTGAAGAACTGTTTTTAAAAATGTTAATGAATGGAATTATGAAGAAAATTGAAAATAAAATTATAGACTGGAGTAAAAGAATAAGCATTCAGTAGTTGAAAAAAAAAAAAGTAGAAAGGCCCTAAATAAAGAAAGAATTAATTTATAATAATAATAAAAATAAATTATTTGTAAGATTAGAATGAAAGAAATTCTAACTTGAATAACAGTTTTGAAACAAAAAAAAAAAAAAAACTATAGTATTATGATAATTGAACTGTTATGAATTTTTTAAAAAAGTGATGGCAGAAAATGTTTGAAGAAAAACTGCTGGAGTTGTGATAAAAGATGTGGAAACCATTTCAAAAAATAAGCTTAGGAATATTTATTGAGATGATTTAGAAAAGTGTTAAATAATCCTCATTACATTAGAAAAATGTATTGTAATTTAATATCAATTGTACTTTTTTTATTTCAGGGAAAAGCGTCTGAAAATTGAATTAGAAAAATATCGACAAGAACGTCCCAAAATTCAACAACAATTCTCTGATCTAAAGGTAAAAATAATATAGAAATTTAATTTATAATACTCTTCTGAATTTTTGGGGGAAAATGTGCTTTAAAAAAATTTGTATTTTTTTTAAAAATTATTTGTAGTGACTAAATAAAATAAAAAAATTTTTAATTAAATTAATAAGCATTTTTTCCTCCAATAAAACTTTACTTTATTAATACATCATTAGTTTGAAATGAGAGATTTACATGATTTTAAAAAACTGAAGATATATCAGTGTTTAATAAAGTTGCCCCTCTCCTCTTTCTCAACAAAGAAGATCTCAGTAGAAAAACTGATAAAGTTTTCGACTCATTCATTATAAGGCTTATTTCCTGCAATAAGTCATTTTGTTAGTGCAAGCAAATCTCTATACATTGTAGAATTTTAGTATTATATGGTGAAGTCTGCAGACAAGTAGAACATAACATTTAATTAGAAAGGTATATAATTTGAGTTGAATTTTATACATAAATTGGGCGAAAATTTTAATGAAATAGGGTATTGCACATATTATAAAATTAGAGACCATATTTATATATATATATAATAAAATAATATGCTAATTTTATTCAATATGAAAAAATTTGTTAAAAAAAAAATTTCAGATTGAAATAATCAAATATGTCTTTAAAATCAACTTACACTACAAATATACTGTTTTGTCAATGAAGTAATATTGGCAATAGCAAAGATAACAATATTTCAAAGAAAATGAGCAATATTTGAATTTTAAGGAATTGAATCTGTTCATATACTTTATGTATTATAAATAAACTACAATAATATTTTTCTGGGTATGATTAAATAGATTACATTAGCAGTGCATTTCTTTTTAGATTTATAAGTATTTTGCTTCGTATAGCCTCACTTTGATTAGCAGGACATATTTCTAAATGTTGTGATATTTACTTGCTGTTATGAGATTTGTTTTACAATCAGTACATTTTTTTAGATATAGAAACTGATTATTATTATTTTTACAGAAATTGATGTTTTATATAATTTAATTTCACTACTAAAATTTTAACCAGGAAAATCTACTTAAATAATAAATTTATTATTATTTAAGCGAAAATTAGCTGAAGTTTCAGATGAAGAATGGCGTAATATTCCTGAAGTAGGGGATGCACGTAATAAAAAACAAAGAAATCCAAGATCAGAAAAGTAAGTGGATTTTTAATTTTTTTTTTTTTTCAAAGCACATTTATTCAAGATTTAATTAAAAAAGAAATGCTAATAGTAATTGAGAAAATGTTTAATATAATGATAACTAGTCCATGACTTTATATTTAAACTCAGATAGCAAGAAAAGCTGTAGAAGAAAATAAAAGTCTTAAGAATTTAAAACAACATTTTGGTATTGGTAGGAAATTTATATCTGCAATAAGGAAAAAAGATGGAATTATTACTAAAAAGAGGGATGACATTATGAAATTGGTAGAAGATTTTTATCAAGAATTATATAGTAATAAAGAACAAGTACCTCCTATATCTATTACATCTTCCGAATTGCCCAGAATTTTAAATGAAGAAGTGAGAAATGCAATTAAATGTATGAAAAAAGGAAAGGCTCCAGGTAATGATGGAATTATAATTGATATATTAAAAGAAGCAGGTGAAGAAACAGAAAAAATATTAGCAAAGTTATATACCAAATGTCTAAATGATAAAGATGTACCGGATGATTGGAAGAATGCAGTAATAATATTAATATTTAAAAAAGGTGATAAAGAAGATATTAGAAATTACAGACCTATCAGCCTTTTATCAGTTTTATATAAAATTTTTACCAAGATAATTACAACTCGTCTACAGAGAACCTTGGATTTTCACCAACCAAGAGAACAAGCTGGATTTAAAAGTGGTTTTAGTACAGTAGATCATATTCAAGTATTGAGAGAAGTTATAGAAAGGACAAATGAATATGAGTTGTCATTATGTTTTGGATTTGTAGATTATGAAAAGGCATTTGATTCTATAAACATTTCTTCAGTGATTAAAGCATTGGATCATCAAGGTATAGATCCAGGATATTGTCATATTTTAAAGAATATTTATAAAAATGCAACAGCAACAATTAGATTACATAATGATACTGGGAAAGTCAACATTGAGAAAGGTGTAAGACAAGGTGACTCCATATCTCCAAAACTTTTTACAGCAGTGCTGCAAGAAATATTTTGTGGATTAAAATGGGAAACTAAAGGAGTGAAAGTAAATGGAGATTATTTAAGTCATTTAGATTTCGCAGATGATGTAGTTGTTTTTGCAAATAATGCTTCCGAGCTGCAGGAAATGTTGCAGGAGTTATCAGATGAAAGTAGGACTAAAGATAAATGTTAAAAAGACTAAAGTAATGTTTAATCGATTTGCTCCAAATATGAAAATAAAGATTGATTATGATGAATTAGAAGAAGTTAAGAGTTACAAATACCTTGGTCAGATTATTAATACAGATGGAAACATAATAGAGGAAATTAATCATAGAATTAAACTTGGTTGGAGTGCTTTTGGTAGAAATAACTTGATATTAAAAGGAAATATGCCTATGTGTTTGAAAAGAAAGGTTTTTAACAAATGTGTTTTACCAGTTCTTACTTATGGATCTGAGACTTGGACACTTAATAGAAGATCAATACAGAGACTTCAGACCACTCAAAGAAGTATGGAGAGATGTATGTTGGGAGTAACAAGAAGAGATCGAAAACGCAATGTATGGGTAAGAGAACAAACAGGTGTTACTGACCTCATTGAAAAAATTAAAAGATTGAAGTGGAGTTGGGCTGGACATATTGCTAGAAGAGATGATAATAGGTGGACAATTGAAATTTTAAACTGGATTCCAAGAGATTGTAAAAGACCCAGAAGGAGACCACATGTAAGATGGATGGATGAAATAAGAAAATGTGTAGGGGTGATGTGGAGAAGAGAAGCTAAAGATCGGAGAAGATGGATTAAACTTGGAGAGACCTTCATCCTGCAGTGGATTGATAATGGTTGATAATGATGATGATGATGAACAGGTATTCTGAAATAAGCTTCAAATTTTTCAGATAACTATGTATCAATTACTGATTGATAAATGCATAACTATTTTTAGTTGATCATATAGGACTCAGAATAATAAAAATTTATCAAATGAATGACAGTGCATTATTTATATATAAAAATAAATCTTTATAATACATGGGGATTTCATATATCTATGAGTACTAAACCTTATTGTTTAATGCTTAGAATTGTTTTTTTGTTTTTTTTCCAAAATCTATTTTTCAGAAACCAAAAATTGTATATATTCTTTATAATATATGTGTTGAATTTGTTTCTATTAATGCATGTGGCCATTAGATACTTTCTTAATATTTCAAATAATCTATAATATTTAGAAATGTAGTTCTTAGAGATTGTTACTGAATTTGTACAAATTCGTTTTTTTTTTATTCTATTATAAAGAAAATTTGTGCATTTCTTCCTTCCTGTCCCCCCATTCAAAGAAGTTTAAAAATAAAAGTTGAAAGAGTAATCATGAAAACATTAGAGTTTTGAAGATTTTTAAAGATTATATGAAAATTATCTGCTTGTTTTAATGAAAGAAAGCGCATGAAATTTTCATATATTATAGCATGAATAAAATATTCCCATAAACTCTTGCATTTTGTGATTCTTGATTTATTTGGGTTTAGAAGTTACATAGAAATTGAATTATTTTAAATAAATATCAAACTTCACTTTGGTTTTTAAAGTGAAAGATAGATCAGAAAAATTGAATAGTAATTTTGATAATAAATATACATACCATTTGATAATAATTTAATAGAAATACAATGGTAATCATATTATATCTTTCCATTTTATCATTTGCAGCTTTAAAATTTTTTTTATTTAATTAAATAAAATCCAAAAAACTGGATTTTAGCAAAGTTTTATTATGAGAATGGGAAGGGAGAGGTTGGTATTGTATTTTTAAAGGGATAATTTAAAAAAAAAAAAAAAATTAAACATAGCCTTTTCTATTAATTAACCTTGTTATTGGGGGGGGGGATTATTTTTTAGACAATTTTTATAAAAAATATTTTTTAACCAAGAAGCTCATCACTCTTGAGGAAAAAAAAACAATTTTTTAAGATATATACCAGAAGTTCCCAACCTAAGGTATCCATAATCCCATGTGGGGGAGAGCTTGTCCAGAGTGTACAGTGAATAATAGATAAATTAATATATTATGGTTTAAATAAGTATATTATGCTATTATTATGTTTTAAAAATAGTTATATACATTTCCGGGTTATTCCATGTTGGTACTGTCTTTTAGCCACACCATCGACATTTTAGATCTCTTTTTGAGCACAGATGAGATTGCATAGACTTTTTTTTTACTGCAGGGTCCGATAACTCAAAATTCTCAGTTAAGATTCAAAATAGCTAATGAAATTGCCATATTGGCATCCTTTGAGGCTCACCTCCTTGGCATCTTCATCTCCTGCGCATGCTCATGATGTCACTATATGGTACACTTTCCAATTGTTATTTCTTATTATAATGAATAGGAATACTGGTTAATTTACTAAAAGCCTTGGGGGTACAGGTATTAAAAAAGTTGGAAACTCCTAATTTATACGGTCGTTTGTATTGATAAATCCATATATAATTTTCCATCCATTTATTTTGCTTTAATTTTTCTAGGAAACAGTTCATAAGATTTGTTAAAGAACACTACATTTTTTTTTGATTTATGAAAATTCTTTTATCATGGATCTAAAATAGAAAATATTTTGATTACAGTCTTATTTATACTTAATTATAGTTACATTTGTCAAATTTGAACCCATTTTATTTATTTATTTTGGTAATTCTGATTAATCTATTTTATTTATAGATATACACCCATGCCAGATAGTTTCATAGTTAAACATGCTTCTTCAAATGAACCTTTAGCAAGCCTTGATTCAATGCAACAGGTAAATGTAGAAACAGAATTCCAAGATGGTTTTTATTCTTTATTTATTCTTATATAAATTAAAATAAAGCATGTTTTATATAATGTAATTGATTAAGCTTTTAAAAAATTTCAGAAATAGATATAGCACTCAAAAGAAGTGCTATTCAGTGAGTCTTCTGAGGGGATCTTTTTTTAATAACATAGAAAAATTGTATAAGTTGTATCTACATTGTCAAAAAATATGAAACTAAAACCTTTTTCTTTTAACTTAGAAATATGGTGGATTAACTACTCCATTCTCAGGTACAATGACTCCTGGTGGCATGACACCAACTGTTGATCTTGACTTGCGGAAGATTGGGCAAGCAAGGAATACATTAATGGACATTAAACTTAACCAGGTAACTGTTTATATTTAACAAAAAATTTAAATATTCTTGTTCACGATTGTTTCTATTCATATTTTCTTATCAAAGAGAAAATATTTGTACTGCTTTTATAGATTTAAAACATTTTTTAATTGTAAAGATTTTATTAACAAAAAAGTTTATTTTCAAAGAATAAAATACAGTATTATCAATTTGTCTAAAGGTTTGTGATAATGGCATTTTAATAGTAATTATATGTTTGACTATTTCCGTCACCTAATATTAAATATTAATGTCTTTAGAAAAATTCAAACTTTATGTATACTTATCAAAAGCATTCAACTGTTAATATTAGTGCATAGGTCACTATATAACAATGTTTTTAGTTTTAGTAATATTATTCTCTTCTCTTCTTCAGGTGTTGCTGACTTTGACCACTGATAGTAACTAGCACGGGAATCAAATCTGGGTCTTTATATTCATGAATATTAAATTTAAGATAACATTCGGTAGAATAGCTTAGTTGGTTAGAACATCACAAATTCATTATTCATCAATCTAAAAGTGCAGGTTTAATTCCCATGCTGGTATTGTCACTGGTCAGGACAGCGACACCTGAAGAAGAGAAAGTAATACCTCTCAAAACATTGTGTTATATACTAACTTGTGTGCTATTACTAATAGTTGTATGTATTTGAAAAGTTTAAATAAAGTTTAAAATTTGCGAAGTACATTCAATACTTATAAATCATTCTATTGCCAGCATTAACATTTTTCTAATTATTTTATATATTACACATAATATAATTTTTTATAAGTTAGTGTTTAACATAGCATTTTTACATTTCAGAAGGAATGAAAACACAATTTATAATAAACCATTTGGAACATGATTCTAAAAGATATAAGTTTCAAAGAAATTACTTCATAATAATTAGCAAATCTTATATTTTGAAGGAATATTTCTAGGGTACCTTCTTTTCATTCTATTTTTTAGATATTCAAAGCTCCGACATCATTATATACTATGCATTTATATTAAATTTTATATAAATAATTTAATAGATCATTTCTCTTAATTGACTGAGAAGTCAAGTCTCTTCAAGCCACTGCTCTGACTAAAGATCTGTAGAAATTTCTGATAATAAAAGTGATAATTTAATTTTGTCTGCCATGATTGAAAATATCTTTAAAAAAAAAAAAAGATCTATTTAAAAATATTAACTAAATGAGAAAAAATACAGTTGGTTAATTATAATTCTAAAGCATTTAAAGAATAAAATAATTATATATACCCATATTATTTTGAATACAAGATGCCTTAGGATTTTAAACTTGGAAAATTAGAAAAAAAAATTTTAAACGATTTTATTGAAAAATAAGAAACATTTTTATTTACTTAAATAGTAATTAATATAAATACAGTAACCTCACCTAATTTATTGCAAATCTTCATCAGATATACTTTTACTTTTTATATCTTCAATTTTAAAACTTGAATTCTCATTTTCACTTTTCTACTAAGGTACATCATCTTAAATCATTAGCAGTGCAACATTTTAAGAAAGATTTTTTTGATAATTTCTTTAGATATATCTTTCCAAGGCTGCAAAACCCATTCAAGATTATACGTATATTGTTTGCATTACAAAGTCTTTTTTTTTTTTAGTGTGAATATTGTAACATTTTTTTTTTTTCAAAGGTAAAAGAAAAAGATTTTAAAATACTGTATTGACATTAAATGTTAACGGTAATTTTTTTTTCTTTTGATCTAAAACCTTTTCTAAAATGCAAACTAATAATTTGTCAAATTATCAAAGTAAACAAAAGTTTTTTAAAAATAAATTTCTTTTTATAATTGGCAAAAGTAATCTATAGCAGCCAATATAAAACATATTTTTGTCAAACAATTACAAATTGCAGTCATTCTCAATTTACTTACATGTAAAAGTAAATTTTTCTATTAAAATCCGAATCATTTTAAAATTATTTATATTTTTAGAAATATTTTCTGAAAAAGACTATAAATGTATAAAAAAAGATTCTAAAACATATGTTTTCACTTTGATATCAAAAATGAAGATATCTGAACTGTCAAAATCATTGAAAAGCACTTTCTTGTGTAAAACACAAGAAACAACCAATCAGAATGAAGGCAAATTCTTATCTCATATTGATTTATTAATTGTAAAAAAATTCTAAAGATTATTCCGTAAAGTTTTCTCGATAAAATATTAAATGTAGTGGTTTGAAAGGGAGTTAAAGCTGTTTACAAAATTGATCCAAGAAATATTGACATTTAATGTTAAACTTTTTTCTTTAGATTAAAATATATTTAACATGCTTTTCTACTTAAGTAATGATTATAATATTATGTGCATGTATAGCGTAAATCCATAGAAATAAAATATTAAAAAATTTTTGTTTCCATTTTAATATGCACTCCTCTTTTATTGTCCAAAATTTGGGAAAAAAGTGCATCTTATAAGTAATAAGGTATCTACCGAGTCTAGAAAATAACACAACCATTATGTAACTGGTTTTATTAACTTAAGAAAAAAGAAAATTATACATTGATTTTTACTATTTAAATTATGATCAAATTTTTGATATGAAGAAAAACTAATCTTTTTACACTCTTGTAAATTTGCATACATTCATTGTTAGTTTTTTAAAAAAAATAAGTTTCTGCATATATTTGTTGTATCGGTCACTTCTTTTGGTCACCGAGAGCACATCTAGGTAACTTACTACCTAGAAAATTTAATTTAGTGATCAAAAGTTGATGATGATGAATGCTACTAGCTAGACCCAGGGAGAGAAAAAGATCTTTAACATTGTTCAGACAATTGGGAAAAAAATACAGAGACAAACATCAGCCAAGATAATTTTAAATAACTTCATAATTTATTAAATTAAAAAAAACAAAATAATGAAATCCCAAGCAAACAAAAGTATAAGGTTTGACCTAGATTTTTTTAGTGTATTTATCAGAGAGTGTACATGAGAAATGAACGTTAAATGCTCCAGCAGATAAGTTCATTTTTTCACCTATATTTAAAAGGGAATTTATAATTTCTTTCTGCTAGCAATTTATAAAAACTAATTTCAGCTTCCCCAATCAAAGATTTCAAAACAAAGCGGTCTTACAGGAATACAACGAAACAGCGCAGGCAAGCTTTTCTTAGCCTGGAAAAGAAACCTTGGGACTAAGAATATCATAGGTCTTGCAGAACAGCCCATAAATGACCATCTTCAAGATCATTAGGGTTTATAGTCTCTGCCAAAAAGTCTTATGCAATTTTATATTGCTATGACTACTACTATATGGCATGGCTGAAGATCTATCAGCCCCATATAGCTATTTGAGTTGGATAGCTGGGTTTGAAGACATGTACATGTCTGAAAATTTCAGATTTTCCACTCAATAGATAACTTTTAGCTAAGTGCTTAGCTTTGTGTTGGTATTTTTAGATCTAGTGTCTGAAACTACCCTGACACCTCTCTGAGGAGTGCCAAAGCACGAAACCATGGTCAGGGGTTTGGGGAGGGGTTCCTGACAGAGATATTTTAAGTGCTGGCTCTGGCTAGGCATTTATCATAAAGCTTGTAGAGGAATTGGCAATCCTCACTGTTTATAACTTACAAGCTTAAGAGATAGGGTCATGTGATCTATGAATTGATCTATGACTTTTATTTTGACTATTTATAGTCTCTGCCAAAAAGTCTTATGCAATTTTATATTGCTATGACTACTACTATATGGCATGGCTGAAGATCTATCAGCCCCATATAGCTATTTGAGTTGGATAGCTGGGTTTGAAGACATGTACATGTCTGAAAATTTCAGATTTTCCACTCAATAGATAACTTTTAGCTAAGTGCTTAGCTTTGGGTTGGTATTTTTAGATCTAGTATCTGAACCTACCCTGATACCTCTCTGAGGAGTGCCAAAGCACGAAACCATGGTCAGGGGTTTGGGGAGGGGTTCCTGACAGAGATATTTTAAGTGCTGGCTCTGGCTAGGCATTTATCATAAAGCTTGTAGAGGAATTGGCAATCCTCACTGTTTATAACTTACAAGCTTAAGAGATAGGGTCATGTGATCTATGAATTGATCTATGACTTTTATTTTGACTATTTATAGTCTCTGCCAAAAAGTCTTATGCAATTTTATATTGCTATGACTACTACTATATGGCATGGCTGAAGATCTATCAGCCCCATATAGCTATTTGAGTTGGATAGCTGGGTTTGAAGACATGTACATGTCTGAAAATTTCAGATTTTCCACTCAATTGATAACTTTTAGCTAAGTGCTTAGCTTTGGGTTGGTATTTTTAGATCTAGTGTCTGAACCTACCCTGACACCTCTCTGAGGAGTGCCAAAGCACGAAACCATGGTCAGGGGTTTGGGGAGGGGTTCCTGACAGAGATATTTTAAGTGCTGGCTCTGGCTAGGCATTTATCATAAAGCTTGTAGAGGAATTGGCAAGCCTCACTGTTTATAACTTACAAGCTTAAGAGATAGGGTCATGTGATCTATGAATTGATCTATGACTTTTATTTTGACTATTTATAGTCTCTGCCAAAAAGTCTTATGCAATTTTATATTGCTATGACTACTACTATATGGCATGGCTGAAGATCTATCAGCCCCATATAGCTATTTGAGTTGGATAGCTGGGTTTGAAGACATGTACATGTCTGAAAATTTCAGATTTTCCACTCAATAGATAACTTTTAGCTAAGTGCTTAGCTTTGGGTTGGTATTTTTAGATCTAGTGTCTGAACCTACCCTGACACCTCTCTGAGGAGTGCCAAAGCACGAAACCATGGTCAGGGGTTTGGGGAGGGGTTCCTGACAGAGATATTTTAAGTGCTGGCTCTGGCTAGGCATTTATCATAAAGCTTGTAGAGGAATTGGCAATCCTCACTGTTTATAACTTACAAGCTTAAGAGATAGGGTCATGTGATCTATGAATTGATCTATGACTTTTATTTTGACTATTTATAGTCTCTGCCAAAAAGTCTTATGCAATTTTATATTGCTATGACTACTACTATATGGCATGGCTGAAGATCTATCAGCCCCATATAGCTATTTGAGTTGGATAGCTGGATTTGAAGACATGTACATGTCTGAAAATTTCAGATTTTCCACTCAATAGATAACTTTTAGCTAAGTGCTTAGCTTTGGGTTGGTATTTTTAGATCTAGTGTCTGAACCTACCCTGACACCTCTCTGAGGAGTGGCAAAGCATGAAACCATGGTCAGGGGTTTGGGGAGGGGTTCCTGACAGAGATATTTTAAGTGCTGGCTCTGGCTAGGCATTTATCATAAAGCTTGTAGAGGAATTGGCAATCCTCACTGTTTATAACTTACAAGCTTAAGAGATAGGGTCATGTGATCTATGAATTGATCTATGACTTTTATTTTGACTAATTATATAATTAGTTTGCCATCTGTGCATTATATATATTAATTTAAATAAACATCACATGACTAGCTCCTCTTATGCTTGTGTATAACTGTTGTTAAAACAGGCAAAACTCACTATATATATATATATTGCCACACACAGCAAGCTAGAATAATCAATGGATGCCATAAGGCTTGTGCATAAAATCCCCATCTAGTGCCTACTCATCCAATATCCCCAGACTAGTTTCTGGCTTATGGCCTTTGTCAGTGAGGAGCCCATAAGCCAGAAACTAGTCTAGGGATATTGGATGAGTAGGCACTAAATGGGGATTTTATGCACAAGCCTTCTGGCATCCATTGATTACTCTAGCTTGCTTTGGGTGGCAATATATAAAATGAGCTTTGCCTGTTTTAACAACAGTTATACACAAGCATAAGAGGAGCTAGTCATGTGATGTTTATTGGCTTAAAACCAATCCTGCCTAATAGGATAGTGGTGGCTATGGTTATTAAAGAACCAAAGACACCAAAATGTATGGGTACTGAACTGGGTTCAGACCCATATGACTATATAAGCTAATGGGCTTTAAGACTCAATTTTGTAGTTAAATGGAGATAAAAGGTGGTTGCTGGAGGTTGCATTAGATCCTAAGATCTAGATGCAGTGCTCTCAGATCCAAGGCTCCTCACTGACGAAGGCCATAAGCCAGAAACTGGTCTGGGGATATTGGATGAGTAGGCACTAGATGGGGATTTTATGCACAAGCCTTCTGGCATCCATTGATTACTCTAGCTTGCTGTGTGTGGCAATATATATAGTGAGTTTTGCCTGTTTTAATTTAAATAAAATTATTAAATTCTCTTTTTATATATACATTTCTACTTGAGGGTGATTTTATATTTTTTTTCCACTTTTTTTTTTGAAAGAAATGTAATGGCATATACTTATTCCGCTATAATACCTGTACCACTTTATTTGACTTAAAATATCATAATTTATTGCATCTAATCAGAGTTCAGTTGTAAATTGAATTCTAATATAATATTATATTTATTTATTTTACCTTTAGTTTACAGTAAATTTTTATTAGTACAGATTTTAACAACAAAAAAAATATTGAAGAAAATTATCATATATAAATAGTTTACATGAAAATTTTTTAGATGATAGGCAAATTTAGGATTTTTTTTTTTTTTCAAATAGTTAACCTTTTAATTATTAGAAAATAAATATCTATTTTTTAAAAAGTAAAGAATAAACTCTAAAGGAAAACCTTAAACTTTCTACATTTGATTGTTAGTGAGTCTATTTGTATATGTTTTTAAAACATTGCACTACTGATTTTTTTTTATAGTAAGCATTAAGATATTTATATAATTTTTATTGGAAACTGATAAAATTTGATGTTTTTTATCTGTAAATTGATTCTCTTTAGAGGAAATATTTAAAAACATTAGAGATTAGCTGATTTTTAGCTTCTCAATTGTTTTAATGCTTTCCTTATAGAAGATTTTCCTGCTATAAAAATTGGATTTTATTATTTTTTTATTCATAAATATTTCCAACTATATTACCTTGAAGAAAGTTTATCATATATATATATATTCTTTATAAGTAATGAATATTACGTTTACATTTTCATAATTCTGCCTGTAATTAAAAAAAAAATCATAATATGTAATATTTCGCTTTTTAATATTTTTTTTTATATTCTAATACTTGTTATCAAATATTGTTCGATAAAAATTATTATAATATTTTTTTTTTACATTTAATTAATTTTTTTTAATCTATCAGAATAATTAATTATTAATTTTATGAAATAATCTTGATTATTTTAAGGTTTCAGATTCTGTGATTGGTCAAACTGTTGTTGATCCCAAAGGTTATTTAACAGATTTACAATCAATGATCCCTACACATGGAGGTGATATCAAGTAAGAAGTTCTTTTTTGTTAAAATCTTTTATAATTATATATTTCTAGAGTAAATCTTAATTTTCTTCACAATTTTATAAGCAAATAGAATCGGTATAATTATTCTAACTGTTCTGTAAGATGATATGATGGATTTAATGAATTTTTATAAGGAATCCAGCCTTTTACTAAGATTCACAAAACTGAATTAGTTGATGTCAAGTCATCTATTTAGATATCATTCTGAAAACAACAATACAATTTTGTCATCCCAAAACAATTCAAATCTGTGACAAGTCGACATGAAAAAAAATTTTTGATGCTACATTAACGAATTCATTAATCTTTTTTGATTGGAGATAATGAGTGCGATTCTTAATTTTTACTCTTTTTTACAAAATGTCAAGATTAATTTTGTGAATTCAAAAATTTGTTCAGTCAGCATGGGAAAAATATAAAAATCCTGTATTAATGAAAATGGTATGAAAGTGAGAAAAAGAGGGTAGAAGCTATGATTACAAATTTGCACCTATTTGGTAAAGCCAGTTTCTAAAATAATTGTTCATACAATTATTAATATCAAATATATTTTCAATTTAAATTAAAAATGTAAAAATCAACAACATATCTGCCAAACAATTTTAATTTCAATTTCTAGTTTATTTTAACACATCACTGCCTTCATCCAATCATGACTGAGAAACAATTATCTTATGATTAAAGAATGAGATCTGCCATGGAAAGGCTGTTAAGTGAAAATTAAATTAGATAGTTGAAAATTGAAATGATATATGGAAGGAAATTATGAAAATACGTTATACCCATTCACTTTATAAATTTAATAAATAAGTTAATATTTTATTAGTGTAACTTAAATAAATAAAAATGAAAATTAGATTATTTTTTTTATTTCTGAAGAAGAGGTAAAAATTAGATATTTTTTTTTATTTCTGAAGAAGAGGTACATTAGGTATGTGAATGATAAACAATTTTATTGACATATCACTTCAAGGGAGAATTTATTATGATGGTGGGGAATAGAAGAGAAATTTTATTGGGAATGGTTATCAAAGGGAATTATAAAAAATTATATTAAGAGGATAAAAGATAAAATGCTTATAAAAATAAAGTAATTAATCATAGTAAGGGAAAAAAAAACCTATGTTTTGCTGAATTTTTGTGCAAAAGGCAGGGAATCTCTTGAAAACTGTTTTCACTTTTGATAGATAATGATAATCTTATATTAAGTTGGCATCTCTTATCAGATAGAGCATTGAGTTGCACTTGAAATAATCGCAGTGTATTTTGAATATACATGCATTTGTTTAGAATTTTGAAATATAATTTTAAGTAAAATTTAAAAATTAATTTGATTTTTATTAGCTTATTTTTCTGCATTAGGCATTTGTGGTATATAAACAAAAATGAATCCAATAGCATTTCCTTCTGCTAAATGAAAAGTGGTTTAAAAAAACCAAGCAAGGAAAGCTCATAGTGACATCTGTCAATGCTTCATATTATTTAAGTACCATCTAAAATATTTTTTTCATTTAAACTTAATTTTTTATAAAATCACTATTATTTATGTTATAATAATATGACTGCTGGTAATAGCCTTTTTTTGTTTTTCTAGTGATATTAAAAAGGCACGCTTATTACTCAAATCTGTCAGAGAAACAAATCCTAATCATCCTCCAGGTAAGATAAGCTTAGCAAATCAAATTTACTGGGATTTCTTTTTTTTTTAACATATTATATATTTATTTTATTATTATACTTATGAGAATTATGACAGTTAAAATTTTTAGCATGGAAGCAAGAAACAGTTTAATATAAATATAAAATCAAACATTGCAATTAAATATTGTGCAGAATTAAAGTTCAGGGATTTGGGTGTAGAGAGATTATTTTGAGAAAACTATTTTATATAATCATGTTCTATAATTGAGTGACTACAAAAACAGATGATTGATTGGATATCTATAGAGAAATAGAAGAATTAAGATAGAAATGGATACAAGGTATAAAAAAAACCCTATCAACTCAAACCTACAGAAAAATTAATGGAATTCAAAAGAAAAAGAAATTTAAACATTGGCCATTAAAAGAAGTTTTAAATTGAATAAATGTTAATGAAATTTATTATAAAATAGTGATTTATATGATAAGTGATGAGGTTTGATAAATCGATCATAGATTATATATAATGCAAAATTAACAGACTCCTCAAGTCATATTGCAACTGGTAATGCTGTTCAAAAATTGGCATATTCAGCTATGAGGGAAGTTATTCATTAAGACATTGAACAACTAACTCCTGATATTTAATAATCTAAAATCTTGAATTATTTGTAAAGACACCAATGGCCATCATCCTTGTTTATATATATATATTGAAATGAACAATATTATTCATTTTAATAATTAACAAAAAATTTTTTTTCTTCTAAGCAAAATGATATGCAGAATTGTTTTTTTTTTTTTTTTTTTAAAAAAAAAAAAAAAGAACTTGAATGAATGCAAAAGCAGAAGTAACTTTTCTTTTTATAAAATCAGTTGTTTTTTTTCTCTTAATCAGATTGTGATATTGCTTGATTTAAATACCAGGATTTTCACTATGCTTTGTGAATAAAAAGGAAGGACACTACTAACAGTTAGCTAGCTCTAATTTAAAACACTTTTGAATGATACTTTGAATAATTTCAGCTGAACTGAAGAAATAGCCTTATTTAAATGACAGCTAGAAATTATAAGACTATATTATCACCATAATGGACTTTTAATATTTGTTGGAAAAGAAGTTGATGACATTTATTTTGTTTTGGGGAGTCTTATATTTAAAGACTGATTTGTATTTTGATTTGTAAATAATGCTTGTTATCCGGATATTATTTTGAAAGAGACTCAGTTTGAAAAAAAAAGAAATGAATTTGTAATAATTTCTCTTTACTTGTTAAAAAATATTATATCTCACATAAGTATGTTAAACTTATGAATTTTATATAAGTTTTTTTTTAAGAGGAAAATGTAAAGAAATAAAGATAAGCATGTAAATGCAATGCACACATATAAATTGCCTAAATCTCAAATAACTGTAATTAATGATGAATTAATTGCATTAAGTCTTATTTGTTATAATGTTTTGTTTTTTTTTTGTTAGTAGATGTTTAGAAATATTTATTTAATAGTCAATCTTTAGTTCTTTTTAATCGTAGAGCTTGGATTATTCACATTTAAAAAAATTTAATAATATTTCTTGTTTTAAGCCAATAAACATCACATGATCACCATTTGTTATGCTTGCTAATAACTGTTATTAAAACAGGCAAAACTCTCTATACGCATTGCCACTCAGTGCAAGCCAGAGTAATCAATGGATGCCAGAAGGCTTGTGCAAAAAATCCCCATCTAGTCCCTACTCATCCAATATCCCCAGACTAATTTCTGGCTTGTGGCCTTTGTCAGTGAGGAGCCTTAGATCTGAGAGTACTGCACCTAGATCTTAGGATCTAATGCAACCCTCCAGCAGCCACCTTTTATCTCTACTTAACTATAAAACTATGAGTCTTAAATTGAAAACACTATAATATTTTCAATCCAAGCTCATTAACTTATATAGTCATATAGGTCTGAAGATCCAAGACTCCTCACTGACGAAGACCACAAGCCAGAAACTAGTCTGGGGATATTGGATGAGTAGGCATTAGATGGGGATTTTATGCACAAACCTTCTGGCATCCATTGATTGCTCTGGCTTGCATTGAGTGACAATGCATATAGAGAGTTTGGTCTATTTTAATAACTGTTACAAGCAAGCATAAAAAATGGTGATCATGTGATGTTTATTGACTTAAAACCAATCCTGCCTAATAGGTTAGTGGTGGCTATGGTTATTAAAGAACCAAAGACACCAAAATGTATAGGTACTGAATTGAGTTCAGGTCTACATGACTATGTAAGCTAATGAGCTTGGATTGAACATATTATAGTGTTTTCAATTTAAGACTCATAGTTTTGTAGTTAAATAGAGATAAAAGGTGGCTTCTGGAGGCTTGCATTAGATCCTAAGATCTAGGTGCAGTGCTCTCAAATCCAAGGCTCTTCACTGATGAAGGCCACAAGCCAGAAACTTGTCTGAAGATATTGGATGAGTAGGCACTAGATGGGGATTTTATGCACAAGCCTTCTTGCATCCATTGATTACTCTGGCTTGCACTGAGTGGCAATGCATATAGAGAGTTTTGCCTATTTCATGTTTCATTATACAATAAGACTTAACAAATTAATTTATTTTATTGAATTATTTTTTTATTTATTTGTAGTTCAAATTTCAATAAACTACTGTTATTAAGATGAGTTATAGATGCCTGACAAATCAGATGATTTATTAAATTGATGAGAATATGCTGACAATAATAATATTATAGAATAGTGATATGCATGTAATGAGATCTCAAATCACATTATCACAAATTAATATTGTATTCAGAAACTTCAGCAAATATTACCACTAGTAACTAATAGACTCAAGGAAGTAATGACATTTGTTTGTTAGAGCACTGATAATTGTCATGACATCTTAATAAGTAGAACATTGTGATAGTGAGCTCAATGAAATTGGGTACAGGTTCATCTGGAATTGCTATTTTGATATAATCATATTTTTTGATGGAGTACATTTCTACAATGTATATTTTTATGAACAGTCATCTTTCTGATCTAAAAATAATGCCAGTTATGACACTAGTGTATTTGGGTATTGTAACAAAAATTGGCATTTGGTACATTTTTAGGAAATATACTGGATATAAAGATAGGGAAAATCATGGAACTTACTAGTAATGATGAAAAGAATACTATAAAATTTTCAAAAAATTGTCTAGAATCTGTTAAGGAAATTATATTGTTGAAGTAGTAAGTGAAGTAGAAATTAGAATAACCAAACACAAAGACACAAGCTTAGAGAGTATTATTACAGAAAATGAAAGTTTTGACTTATAAGTCAAATTTTATTGTTGTGCATGATTATATTAGTATCCATATATCCCTTTTTTGATCTTATGTATCTATATATTTTATCTTTATCTCATTCCATAAAGTGAATAACAAGTGTGGGAATTAAATTAGTATTTTTATGGATTTTACAGTGGGGTAAAATAATGAGTGCTTAAATGCAGTTATTTATAATATAGATAGTTGTGTGTGTGGGTGTTGTGTTTATTTTTATCAAAGAAATATTTTTTAAAAAAAGGGTAATTATTACTGGGATAGCATTTAATTGACCTTTAATATTTTTTATTTTATCAGCATGGATTGCTTCTGCCCGTTTAGAAGAAGTAACGGGGAAAATCCAAGCAGCACGTAATATTATTATGAAAGGTTGTGAGGTTTGCCCTAAAAGTGAAGATGTTTGGTTAGAGGCAACAAGGCTTCAGCCTGGGGACACTGCAAAAGCTGTTATAGCACAGGCTGTCAGACAAATTCCACAGAGTGTGCGCATTTGGATCAGAGCTGCTGATTTAGAAGGAGAGATAAAAGCCAGAAAAAGAGTTTTTCGAAAAGGTAATTTTTTTTTTAAAATTACAGTTTTGCTTAATTTTGTTAATTTATTATTTCCAATTTGTTTTTATTAAAATAGTAAATTTTGTTTTTAAATACTTATCTAAAAGTAATCGATTATATCTTTTCAAACTACTGCTGTTGATTTTTGAGGGATCAGTTTTAAAGAGAGATATCTTAATAAGAGTTAACAAAGAAGTAGACATATAAAGACAAATATAAGTAGGAAAATGATTAATTATAATGACAAATGGTTAAATTGGAATGAGATATATCTGATTAAATAATAGATTTTATTGGTTATCCTATATGAAAGCTGATTAATTAGAAATATCAAAGAATAGTTAATTAGGCAACAGATTATCAGTTGTGTCAACAGATATATATATATTTCTTTGTGAATCATTGGATAATTAAAAGATAATAAGATAGATGATCAGAAAAATATTTAGTTAAAGATTTAGAAGGATTTACAAATGAGGATTAGTATGATAAATTAATAGAGAATTAGAAATTTAGAAGAACGATCACTTAAAATAAGAAAATGTTTTATAAATTTGTAGTAAAGATATGGAAGAATAGATTGACATAAACGAACACATTACTGATAGATAGTAAAGAAATTAATGTTCTAGAGGAGAAATTAGATAGAAAGTCTATTGATGAAATGAAAAAAATGAAGGTGACTTGAATTTAGTTTAATCCTAAAGGTAAAGGAAATATAAATGGTCTGCGAGATAGAAAAAAAGAATGATTTTAAAAAAAAGGAAAGTCATCCATATTTGTGGAACAATAGATTGATATGAAATGCTAGGTAGCACTTGATGTTTAATCAATAGTTGACTGTGATAATTTAATTGACCATCAAAAAAATGCTAATCTTTGCTTCAGTGATTAAAAATCAAATATTTTTAGTTTGTCTAGAATTTTATTTTAAAAAAAGTTATTGAGATAATTATAATTATACCATTAATCTTACAATAATTATTAATATTTGTCACTCCCCTTCCTCCATATCACACAATTCATTCTTATTTTTGAATTTTATATAAGAATCATTGTAAAAAACATTTCATATATAAATTAAAGAATTTTTTTAAATATTTTTTAGTGTACAACTAATTTTAACAAATATTTTACATATTTGATGATTTTGTACTACTTTTTTGACTGTCATTACTAAAAGAATAAATGATATATATTATTGTTATAACTAATGAACAAATCTATTATATAATTATATATTTTATGCAAACCGTTAACTCTATATAAATCAAGAAATAGATTTTCTATTATTGTCCCTATTACAATGTAGACTGTTCCCATCTTCATATTAATGAATAAATTTATTAGGAATACACATTTTATTAATGTAAACAAAAGTAGCAATATATTATTATTAAATATTATACAATAATATTGTCATTCAAATTTATAATTTTTTTTTTTGAGTGTGAAGAAACTATATAGAGATGTCATTCGTAAATTAAGTAAATATATGTAATTGTATTCATATATATGTACATTGACTCATTCTCATTTATATTACTTATTATTTATTTAATTATTATCTTTTATTATTACTAATTTAGATATTTTTTGTTATATCATTTTATATATTACAGAATATCCATAAACCAGTATATTCAATTATATATACTTGTAAACTTTCTAATCAAAATCTTAAATTTTTTAATTTAATTCAAATTATTTTAAAATTATATATGTATTAATTTTGAAATTAATTATAATATTCCTTTTCTTTTGCATCTTTTTACATTTGTTTTTTTAATTCTATTAGCTGTAATAATTTGCATTAGCATTATATTTTGTCAAAGTTATTATTATTATTTTTTGCATGTTTTAATTATATTTCAATTTATTTATTATTCGTTAATAATTAACAAAATATTTTTATTCCTAATATATTTCTATTGTAATTATATTTTATAGTATTTTTTAGAATATAAAATAAAATGAAATTACAATTTATATTTCTTTATATTAGAAATTATAGATCTATCAGTTTTTATCAGTTATACAGTATACAAATTTTTTGCCAAGATAATTACTACTCATCTATAGCGAATTTTGGTTTTTAATCAATCAAAAGAACAAACTGGATTTAAAAGTGTTTTTAACATAGTGGATCACATCCAAATATTAAGAGAAATTATGGAAAGGACCAATAAATATGAATTGCCATTATACTTCGGATTTGTAGATTATGAAAAAGTATTTGATTCTATAAGAATTTTACAGTGATTAAAGCATTAGATCAGTCAAGATGTAGATCTGGCATATTGTCATATTTGGTAGATTATTTATCAAAATGCAACAGCAATAATTAGATTACATAGTGATAATAAGATTAACATTGAGAATGATATGTAACAGAAGGATTCCATATCTCTAAAACTTTTTGCAGTAGTTTACAAGAAATATTTTATGGATTAAAATAGAAAGCTAAGGAAATAAAAATAAATGGAGATTATTTAAATCATCTATATTTTGCAGGTAAACTCGTGCTTCAAAAAATCATGCAAGAGTTATCAGATGAAAGTAAGAAAATAGAAATAAAGATAAATGCTAAAAGATTAAATTAATGTTCAGTGGATTTTTTCAGAAGTAGAAAATAAAAATTGATAATCATGAATTAGAACTTAATAACTACAAATATCTGATCAGAGTTTTAATACAGATGGAAACATAATGGATGAAATTAATCATAGAATTAAATTTGGATGAATGATTTTGGTAGAATTAATTTAATATTAAAAAGAAATATGCTTTTGTGTTTGAAAAGGAAAGTTTTTAATAAATGTGTTTTACCAGTTCTTATTTATGAAACTGAGATTTGAACTTTTAACAAAAAAGCAATGCAGAAACTTCACATGAAGTATGAAGAGATGTATGTAGGAGTAAAAGAAGGAATGAAAATAAAGTACATGGATGAGAAAACAAAGATATTACTACTGTGATTGAAAGAATTAAGAGGCTGAAGTGGAGTTGGGCTGGATATATTGCTATAAGATGGACACTTGAAATCAATCTGAATTCCAAGAGGTTATAATAGATAGAAAGAGATTAAATATAAAATGAATGGATGAAATAAGAAAGTTTGTTGCTGTGATGTAGAGAAGAGAGGTTAGAGATCGGATAAATTGGATTAAACTTGGAAAGGCCTTCATCTTGCGGTGGATTTATAATGGTTGAATATGATTATGGTGATGACATATTTGTCATACTTAGATGTTTATGCTTTGATTCTTTATATTCCTTCATTGATATTTATCTAGTCTATTTATTTATAATAATTAGTGCTAATTTTATTTATTTTGTTTAAATAATTGTTGGTATAATTAATTAAGATATTATCTTTTTTAAATAAAGGTCTATATTTTTATTGCAGTTTGTAAATTGATGGATTTTTTTTTTTTTTTTCAATATAATGTTGCTTTAATATTTGTTTTTAATATATACTGTTTTATATATTTTGATCTTTAATATTTATAATATATTTTACATATTATGTTGTCCTTGTATTTAATGTACTTATTGTTAAATAAATTTTTTATTTCAAAATCTTTAAAAAATTCCATTTTTAGTGCACCTGAATACAATGCTTTTATAAACTTTAATTGTTTTGAGTTTTAATTATTTACTGTCTTCTTTAATCTGTTTATTTATTTTGTATAGATAAAAAAAAAAACCAAAGTATTTAACAGCATCTGTTTTCTAATTATAGCTTTGGAACAAATCCCAAATTCAGTTCGTCTTTGGAAGGCAGCTGTTGAATTGGAAGAACCAGAAGATGCTCGAATTCTTCTCAGTCGCGCTGTGGAATGTTGTCCAACTAGCGTAGAAGTAAGTTTTAAAAATTCAGTTTTGTGAATTGCAATTAATATTTTTGTGCTGTAAAATTAAGTTGCTATTAAAATATTTTTTTTAAAATTGGATATGCTTTTCACAATTAAAATCATTACTATTCTTAATAGGCATAGTTTTGTTTGGATGCACTGTAAAAGAAGTAAAAAAATAAATTTACTATTCATTTGGTTTCTAGAGATTTTAAATTTTCACAGAAACAATGTATAATTACAAAATTAAAAAATATAAAAAAAGGAAAATGATTTTTAAAAACAATTTGATTTTGAGAAAAGTAGATAACAGAATGTCAATAAAATATCAATTTGAAAAAAAGGTTTAATTCTTAATATAATCTCCATTGATATTGTTGAACTTGTAACTTCAGAATCTGCCATATACAATTAATTTTGTCTGTTATCTCAATCACTCACTCATTTCTATGACTTTTGAGCATCCTTGTGAGGATTGCTATATCTAGTTATTTAGGCTGACGAACAAACAGAAAATATTTTCTTATGAATAATTTTTTGCAAAAAGATCTTTTTGCCAACAAAAATAATGCACAATAGCATGATATTTAATAGCATTACATTCCTTGAATAAATATGCTTCTCTTCCCTAAGTTGTGATCATGTTGACTATGCCACCACCTATTAATATGTATAGAAAATCTGTTAGTCCTCATGCAATTTGTCTACTTTCATTTATAATATATAACTGATTTTTTTCTCATATAAAGAAAAATGCTTTTGATTCAAATTTGTAAGCAAAAAAAGGAAAGTTGACCATTATTAGCAAAAATTTAAAAGCTTTTTAAACTTTTATAGCAAATATCGGCTTGATACTAATAACAATGATCTTATTTTCAAATTTTCTATTTCAACTCCATTATAAAATTGAATTTGATTATTAGTTTCAGTTTTCAATCATAGACTTTTTATATTTTATAAATGTTACTATGCTTCACTTGCATGAGACATCATTCAGAACCAAGCATGTCAATGCCCTCACTTTATGAATAATATATTAATGATATTTCGCATGCAGAAAGTTGCATTTAATAGAAAGTGACTCTTCTATAATAGTATGAGTGGTAGATTTTCTGTGAATTTTTACATTTATTGCAAGATGTAAATAAATATTTGATATTCCTCTACTGTTATTTACTTATTTTTATTGTAAAAAATTATGGCAGTATTTTTTTTTAAATGTTTATATTATAATAATATCTTTTGACTTCTCATGTAGAGCATAGATCAACATTAAATTTTTTTTATACAATCCAATCTACTGTCATCTGTTTGATTTCATTCTACAATATCCAGATTTCTAGAATTCTTTATCCACGGTTTTTCTTTATTTATATTGGAATCTATCTGATGATCAGTCTAGAACTTTCTCTGAAATATTTTATGTTCTTCATAGATATTATGACCACCCATTTTTATATTTGACTTTTAATCTGCAATTTAGATAGGTGTATGGTTTTCTTCCACAATTTTTTATTGGAAATTACTCTTAGCCACGACTCACCCAAAATATTGTGAAAACTTCTATTGATAATTGTTTGTAACTTTTGCATTAGCTAATGTATTATTTTTCAAATTTTTACATCTATAAAGAAGAAAATGTTACCTTACTCTTAGGAAGCTGCAATTTTATTTCAATATTTTCTTTTGAAAATCTCCATATTTCCTGCAAGTTTACAAGCACACCTTTAGTTTTATTAACTGTTTTCAATATCTTTTGCACTTTTATTTTGGTTAATGAAGTTTCCTGGTAGCACCTATCTTTGATTTTTTAACTACTAGTTTTAACATGTGAAGCTTTGTTAAAACTCACTATTTTTGCTTTTTGATATTTCTTTCAAGATCAATTTACCATACTGTACCAACTAAACATTTAACCTGCTTTATTATGTTTTCAGAAAAGTCATTGAATGCACACATTTCATGATTCTCATTTATTACCATTAATAATTGTGAAGTATAATTTTTACACTAAACATTTAATTTTGTGTGAATATGTGATCTGAAAATATATTTTGTTTTAATGACAATGTAGTAAACAGTAATATTATTATGTTTTATATATATATAAATTATAGGACTTGTATATATAATTAATACATTTCTAAATAAATATTTATTTTTGTATATTTATATTTTTAATAAATAGTGCCACATTATAATCAAATTAGATCATGTCATGTGTTTTTTATTTTTTGTTTTATGCAAAAAAAACACAAAATGTTACAATGTGTGTGTATTTATCATTGTTCTTATTTTCTGTTAAGCTTTTTTTTTTTTTCACAATATTAATTTTCACTGAAATATATTGTTGTTTTATTTTCATTGAATACTTGCTACATAATGAAGTATAAAAATATATGTAAAAATTATATAGTGAATATTGAAACAATGTGGAAGAGAGTGATTATGGAAGTGAACTATATATTTCTCATAATAACTTTTGGCATTCCATGTACAAATTATTCAGTTTTTTTATTTAAACATTAAACAAGTAATTTTGATAGGTAATATAATACATCAATTAAGGTGTATATGGTGCATTATATTATATATAATTCAGCAATGCAAATAAGAAGGAGAAGTAGAAGGAAATTTTAATTTTGATAGGTACATTTACGGCATCTGACCGCTTGATGGCGCTGCTTTTCGATGAACGCACATCGATATACCGTTTTGCGGGATGATTTGATTGTGGCCTTATTTTAAGGGTGCAAAACTCTTGACGAATTCCCAAATAATTGTCTTAAACCGTAGTCGAAGTAATAGTACATAGTAAGAATTGTCAGCCCGTCACCCACACTTCCCTACGATTTGTAACTGCACACAACTTCGAAAGGTTAGGGTGAAAAGCTGTGTTCGACTGAGCTCACACGAAAATTCACATTTTTGCATGAATACATGTGAGAACAATGAAATGGTGGACAATGAAGCCGAATGGTATTGCTGGCCACAGAAGCTGACGCTGTTGGCGTTTTTTCAGGCCAAAAACATCCTGCCAGACTCGAAGCTATGTGGGTGCAGTAAAAGCATGGTGTTAGTGAATTATAGGAGGTGAGAATTCAGATGCCATTCCTGCAAGCGTACCTGTGATCTTCATAAGTTTTGTGGCTCGTATACTACTGGAGTCATGACAACGATGTGGCCAAACTGGACTTCTTCCGGGTCATATTAGGTGAAATGAACCTGTGTAAGTAACCGTTTTTTAGTTTTGGGATTTGTTTTAATTTGTGTGCTTGTTTTTCTTCGCAAAAAACTTTCAATTTGTTGTTAAAAGAAATTGTTTGTTTTTAAATGTAAGAACATTAGTTTATATTTTCTTAAATAAATGTCAAAATTACTCCATGGGATTTGTCTGAAAGTTTGTGATGATGGTATATTATTAAATGTCCTATGTTGGACTATTTCCATCATCTATGAGTAAGTGCAACATTCACTCGTAGATGATGGAAATAGTCCAACATATCACATCTTATTCCATTGGAAATTCTTGTTTTTGAGATTATTAAAAATGAAACAAATGTCAAAATTCTTAAATTGTTGTTAACATTAGTCAAAATTATTCTATGGGAAATTCTTATCGTTTAGATTATTAAAAAGCGGTAGTTGTAACTTATGCCACATGTGGCCGCTGGGTGACACTGCAGTACCATCAACAACCGGTAAGAAGCCTGCAAGTGATAAAGAAGTTTTTTAAAAAATGCTGAAATTATTGAAGGAACAAAAAATAAAAATAAAAACACTGAAATCATGAAGGAACAAAAAATAAATGCACTGAAATCATCGATGGAACAAAAAACCAACCCCCCCCCTTTCCAACGAAGAATTTCTAACCAAAAGTAGTTAAAATGTACAAATTACTATGAGTAAATTGCACAATTCCTTCTGAAATACAACTTAATAAAAAAAAGAAAAACAAGAAAAGGTTATGAAATTTGAATTACAACAGGAACAGTAAAGCTATGTCTAAAAAATGAATAATGGCGGATGGGTCTTCATTAAAAAGGCGCGCAAATTACCAAAGCAGAATTTAATCAATATTTAACTTTCAAAATATCCATCTGCGATTCCAAAGCATCGATTACATAAACTAAAAAGAACATTACACAACAGATTCTATTTATGAAATTAATTATATTCTGCTTTCAAATAAGTCTAATATAAAAACGACCCCCCCCCCCAATGAAGAATTTCTAAACCAAAAGTAGCTAAAATGGACAAACTACAATGACTAAAATCGCACAAATAATACAAATTAAAAAAAACAAAAACAAGAAAAAGTTATGAAATTTGAATTAACTGGAACAGTAAAACTATAACATAAATGTCTAAAAAAGTACGTTAACTGATAATAGTGGATGGCATCGTTTTCAAAAAATATACTAAATTTCATCACTGTTTAATTAAAGAAATAAAAGACTTTTAACATTTTCAAATATGCCTTTTGCCATCATATTTCAAAGCAAAGATTTATGTATGCTAAAAAGCAATAGGAACATTACACCAGAGAGGTTCTAATTGTCTCCCAAAAATTTATCAAATTAATTTTTCTCTGTTTTCAAATTATGGAAAAGCATAAAAAATAAGTACTTTTCAAAAAGATTCTAAAGTAGTAATTAATATATATTTAAAAAGCAGTAATAAATGTACACGGGAACTTATATTTATTAAAGTAATTATATTCTGTTTTCAAATTATGGAAAAGTTTCAAAAATAAGTACTTTTCAAAAAGATTCTAAAGTAGTAATTAATATATATTAAAAAAGCAATAATAAATGTACACAGGAACTTATATTTATCAAATTAATTATATTCTGCTTTGAAATTATGGAAAAGCATTTAAATATTTTAAAAATAGATTTAAAGTAATCTTCAAGAAAAATTCTTTCCCAATTTTTTTCAAGGCTAACTTGTAACAGTTTTTTTCAGTCTTCTTGCAACCCGTAAGTAATAACGTTCAAATTTTCCCACCTCATGGAGAAGCTTTTTTTCAAACAGATT
Organism: Epiperipatus broadwayi; assembly: GCA_028023455.1. Classification (NCBI taxonomy): domain Eukaryota; kingdom Metazoa; phylum Onychophora; class Udeonychophora; order Euonychophora; family Peripatidae; genus Epiperipatus; species Epiperipatus broadwayi. The sequence continues at coordinate 96,066 of JAQFVV010006997.1, read as the reverse complement.
TCATTCAGCACACTTAAGTAATAACAACAGATTTAGTAATGGTCCTTATTTGGTTTAAAAAAATAAAACAAACATAGTACAAAGTAACAGTACAGAATTAAATCAAATTAAAGATTTAAAAAGAGGCATCTAATACATTACACATCACATTTTATTTCCGCAAAAAAAAATAGACAAAAAGAAAGTTGAAATTTTTAGGTATCGGTGAAAAATTATTAGTAGTAACAAATTAACTAAACAAATAATAAAAATAATCTCAACAACTTGTATTTGTAGCAGTACAAATTACTAAATATGTCATAATAAAACTAAACAGATATTTAAAAAGACCACTTCATTTACATTTTGATATTTACAGAATTAAATCCTTACACATTTATCAATTAAAGATTTAAAAAGAGAATGTACTTGCAATTCAATTCATTACACATCACAGTTTAGTTCCGCAAAAAAAAAATAGAGAAGAAGAAAGTTGAAATTTTTTAGGCATCGATGAAAAATTATTGGTAGTAACAAATTAACTAAACAAAAAATAAAAATAATCTCAACAACTTCTATTTGTAGAAGTACAAATTATTAAATATGTTATAATAAAAATAAATACAGATATTTTTTGAGCCGACAAATTTAATCATTACTTTAGTGGATAAATGTGACCTCCGCCAGCAACTCATAAAGAATCATGCAGCAAGCAGATAATTGTACATTGCGTACTTAGTAAGGACACATTCGCAACTTATACATATATATAACGCAAATACGGAAAATTATTTTAGCGTGCCTTAAAAATAGATAGCGTCTATTTGCATATCTATACAGCCCAGTTCTCAAATTTAGTATTCAAATATACTATTTAGGGACTAAATTAATTAGTAACCTAATTTAAGATTATCACCTGCGTCTCAACATATATAAATCTGAGGAGGATAAAGCATATTTGCAGGCTAATTACGAATAAAACATTAAAATATGCTTCGAGAATATCTCTGTGGCTAGTTCCTATGATGTACGAGTTACATATATAAATAGTTATAATTTATAACTAGAGTTAAGCAAACTACCATTTTAACTAGAGAACGACTGATTATTAGAATATTAATACACAAAATTAATCAGTAAAGTAATGATAACCTGATCTCAAAACAGTAATTTTGCACCGAAACCTAAAAATTTCAACTTTCTTCTTGTCTATTTTTTTTGCAGAACTAAACTGTGACGTGTAATAAATTGAACTGCAAGTAGATTCTCTTTTTAAATCTTTAATTGATAAATGTGTAAGGATTTAATTCTGTAAATATCAAAATGTAAATGAAGTGGTCTTTTTAAATATCTGTTTAGTTTTATTATGACATATTTAGTAATTTGTACTGCTACAAAGTTGTTGAGATTATTTTTATTTTTTGTTTAGTTAATTTGTTACTACCAATAATTTTTTACCGATGCCTAAAAATTTCAACTTTCTTCTTGTCTATTTTTTTTTTGCGGAAATAAAATGTGACGTGTAATGTATTAGATGCTTCTTTTCAAATCTTTAATTTGATTTAATTCTGTAAACAAGCCTGCTGTTACTTTGTATTATCTTTGTTTTATTTTTTTAAACCAAATAAGGACCGTTACTAAATCTGTTGTTATTACTTAAGTGTGCTGAATGAAATCTGTTTGAAAAAAAGCTTCTCCATGAGGCGGGAAAATTTGAAAGTTATTACTTACGGGCTGCAAGAAGACTGAAAAAACCTGCTACAAGTCAGCCTTGAAAAAAATTGGGTAAGAATTTTTTTTGAAGATTTCTTTCAATCTATTTTTAAAATATTTAAATGCCTTTCCATAATTTCAAAGCAGAATATAATTAATTTGATAAATATAAGGTCCTGTGTACATTTATTATTGCTTTTTTAATATATATTAATTACTACTTTAGAATCTTTTTGAAAAGTACTTATTTTTGATGCTTTTCCATAATTTGAAAGCAGAATATAATTACTTTGATAAATATAAGTTCCCGTGTACATTTATCACTGCTTTTTAAATATATATTAATTACTACTTTAGAATCTTTTTGAAAAGTACTTATTTTTTATGCTTTTCCATAATTTGAAAGCAGAGAAAAATTAATTTGATAAATTTTTGGGAGACAGTTAGAACCTCTCTGGGGTAATGTTCTTATTGCTTTTTAGCATACATAAATCCTTGCTTTGAAATATGATAGCAAAAGGCATATTTGAAAATGTTAAGTCTTTTATTTCTTTAATTAAACAGTGACGAAATTTAGTATATTTTTTGAAAATGATGCCATCCATTATTATCAGTTAATGAGGCTTCATTACTTTTTTAGACATTTATGTTATAGTTTTACTGTTCCAGTTGTAATTCAAATTTCATAACTTTTTCTTGTTTTTTTTTTTTAATTTGTATTATTTGTGTGATTTATTCATTGAAGTTTGTCCATTTTAGCTACTTTTGGTTTAGGAATTCTTCATTGGGGGGGGGGGGGTCGTTTTTATGTTAGACTTATTTGAAAGCAGAATATAATTAATTTCATAAATAGAATCTGTTGTGTAATGTTCTTTTTAGTTTATGTAATCGATGCTTTGGAATCGCAGATGGATATTTTGAAAGTTAAATATTGATTAAATTCTGCTTTGGTAATTTGCGCGCCTTTTTAATGAAGACCCATCCGCCATTATTCATTTTTTAGACATAGTTTTACTGTTCCTGTTGTAATTCAAATTTCATAACCGTTTCTTGTTTTTCTTTTTTTTTTTTTTAGTTGTATTTTAGAAGGAATTGTGCAATTTACTCATAGTAATTTGTACATTATAACTACTTTTGGTTAGAAATTTTTCATTGGGGGGGGGGGTTGTTCCATCGATGATTTCAGTGTTTTTATTTTTTGTTCCTTCATGATTTCAGTGTTTTTATTTTTTGTTCCATCGTTGATTTCAGTTTTTTTTATTTTTTTTTGTTCCTTCGATAATTTCAGCATTTTTTTAAAAAAAATTTTCATCACTTGCTGGCTTTTTACCGGTTGATGATGGTACTGCAGCGTCACCCAGCAGCCACATGTGGTGTGAGTTACAACTACCAAAAAGCAAACCAAACCCCATAAACAAAAAAAAATTCTTTCTTAAAAAGGAAACAAATAAATGTCAAAATTCTTAAATTGTTGTTGTTTAGATTATTACAAAGCAACCCCCAAAAGAAGTAAAGTAAAAAAGGCTTTATTAAAAAACAAAAAAATTCACAAAGAACTCTGCAGTAGCATAAATGTTTAAAAGAAAAGAATTACGGCTGTACTATTATAGAAAGGAAATCTTTATTAAAAAAGAAAAAAGAAACTTCGGCCTGGGAACTGTTGCATTGATGTGCGTTTGGTGAAAAGCAGTACCACCAAGCGGTTGGGTGCTGCAAATGTAACGGTACCATAAATTTTTTATTAAGAAATTTTTATTTATTTTCACTTGTTTTTTTTCTTTCTCTGTAATGTTTATTATGTTTTTTTATTAATAATTTTTTTGAAATTTTACTCATAATTTTATAGTGTGCCAGTCAATCTTAAACAACAGGCACAAAGATGGCTGCAAGCATAGTTGCAGCGCAAACAAATGTACATATTATAATAAAAAGAGTGGTCTGTGCAAGTATATTTTCTCTGTTGCTTACACACATAATATATGGTAAATAAATAAGGTGAATGGTGATAATACGCTTATAAATAAACGAATGCTGACACCACATGTAAAAATGTATTTTGCTGTTTAATAAATGCTAATTTTTTTATTTTTGATATAAATAAATATGGTGGGGGATTAAAGAAATTATTGCGGGAAACTTAAATGTATTTGCAAGTAACCTAGCAGTAAACATGTTTTATTTTGATTTTTTAATTTTAGATTGTCAAACTTTGAATTTTTTTTTTTTCTGTTGAATGTTGAATATTTTTTTTTTTTGGAAAACTTAAAAACAATTTTAATGTGACAACACATATACAGTTTAAGTTTTATAAATTTTTTTAGAACTTAATTTTCATGACCTCCGGCTAGCCAATGACCTCTTTCTTTTATTGTATAATGTTTTAGGTCAAAAAAAAATGTAGAAATTGTATTAGTGGTCATTCGGCTTGACACCTACACAAAATTATTTAATTAGGGAAATGTGATTTTGTTTTATTATTTGAAGAAATCAAGAGATTGGAATTTGAATTGTCTGAGAAATTCTGAAATTAATTAAAAGATAAAGTTATCATAAGATAAAAAGTTTTTAAAGAGATAACTAAAAATAAGTCCATTGTTTGGACTTAAATAATTGAAAACAAAGATTAGTAATTTAATTTTTAAAAAAATGAAAGAGCAATGGCTCGTGGAGGGGATGAGAGAATACACCCTGTAATAGGGGTGATATATAAATGCTGGTCAGATGAAATTGGGGTCACTCTTGCTTTTTTTGTTAGCAGTATAGTTTTCAGAGAGTACTGACTAAAAAGAAAAATTATTAGCATAAGAAATATTTTTTCAGAACATTGAACAAGAAGAAGAGTTTTTAATAGCTGAATATATTTTGAAAAGTGCAGACCAAGAAATATACGAATTATTGACTAAGGAAAAAATTAAATGAAATTATTATTGTCAACTATGCTTCCTGAGAAGTATTAACCGAAAGCAGAAAAAAAAAGAATACTGACCACATAAATAAAGAAGGAAGGAAGCAATACATAAGAAACTCAAGAGATTTAAACCGAAACATTTTTAAGGTGAGGCACTATATAGGCTAGACACGATGTTCAAGAACAAAAGAAGCAAGTGAAATTTAAGCTAAAGTTTTATATCGCTAATTGAATGGAGTCAGGATTTTATTTGGGACACAACAATAAACATTGAGTAAAGACCCAGTTCGGTACATCCACACCACTCGAAGCTCTACATAGCCATCCAGTAATGTGACTATATTTCTTAAAGTAAAGCTGCTATAGACAATTTTGCCAACCTCCATTGAAACCATGTTAGCAGTCACCTGCATAGCAGATATGTATCACCCTCAGAATCCTAGCCTGGAGAAGAACGAAGCCTTCGGGAAGTATTATTTATGTTTTTATATATATTTTGTGTCTTTTCTTATTATTTTTAATTCTTTATTTTATTGATAATTGCTATTATTAAATGAACCAATAAATTGCGTAATTCATTTATATATATTTTTTTTGTAATTTTAACTTAAAGATATATGTAATTCATTGGAATATGTAAATAAATTATAAAAAAAGGAAAGGGAGAGAAAGAAAATATGAATTTTAATATTTCAAAATAATTAAATAGAAATAATTGTGGGGAGTGGACTTGCTCTTAAATAATCGGAATTAGCTTATTAATTACTTTAGCTACGTTTGATTAGATAGCGATCTGCTACATGCAGGATCACAATAGGAATAATAACATATTTTTTTTATATAGATGAGCTATTACTGAAAAAGTGAATAAGTCTACTAACCAATTTAATGGTTTGGTCATTGGATGTATATGTTTTGCCTTTAAATAATGGTAGTTATTCATTGCAGGATTCTGAAATTATAGTTTAGCACGAGTTTGTTTCCCTATTAAATTTATTCCATCCGCTACGCGCAGGAGTGTTTTCATAAGGAATAAAAGTGTATAAGAAAGTGTTCCAAATAATTTTTGTTATTGTCCGCTACGTGCAGGACTCATATTATGGAACTTTTAATATTCAAATATAGTTAACTCATGGCTAAATTGTTATTTTAATTTAAACAAAGTTATAAATCATCACAAGTGGAAAGGTGAGGGTCATTTTTTTATGAAACACGTGCATACCACAGCCAATACACATTCTATTTTTGCATAAGGGAATTTATTTCAAATTTTGGTTTAAAGTGTAAGCAAGGGAGAAACTCAGATCATTCCTTTCCATTTATGAAATTATTTAAAAATTATACGCTTGAATTTAAATTAATATTTTTTTTATGTATGTGTGTTTATTTTCTTCTTGGTTTTGTAAATATTTATATTATCATAGAGGGCTTAATAAATTTAACATCTAATTTTAAAGTATAGCGTTGTGCTGTGTATTTGATAATGGTATTATCGTTTAACCTTTCCTGTTAATGAAGCAACAAACCACCTTCCCGAGATAAAGAGTAGGTTGAGCTAGTCAGGGATTAATCTTTATCGGGACCAAGAATCATTCGTTAGGCATCCACTTTTCTGTTGATTTTATATATAAAAAAATATAAAAGAGATTCTAACTCTTTATTAGTTACATGATCATATCCCTTGGGGAGGGGAGCCGTCTTTTTCTTGAGGTGACGCGCAAAGGTTACAGTAAATGAACCTTTCAAAGGTATGATTATAGTAATGTATATTTTGGATGCCATTGAATATTTCTTAATTGCTGCTCGATTTTATAAAACGCATTTCATGTTTAATGCGTTTCAAGGGTTCGAGGCATGCGACCGGTATAATAGATTTATGTGTAGAAAGAAATCACATTATTTATTTTATTACTTTAATATGTAAAATTCATTCGAATGCAATAAAAGTGGATTTTCTACATTTTACAAGTATTATGAAAAACAATAGGTCACATACTAGGATACATTTAGATCTCAAGTTTTTATTTTCTTTGAATACTTCAATTTATTTTTTTCTCAACTGATTTTCACAACCATATCATATATATTATTTAAAAGGAAATTTTATGATAATTCTCATGAAAAAAAATAGAAAAACTTCATAATAAAATGAATACTTCAAAAATAGAATTGTGTTAAATGCAATTTATTCACTCTGAATACTTTTTAGCAAAAATCTTTTATTGTACATATATGCATACACAATTTTATATTTCTACTGTCCTGCAGTCTTCTTCAGAACTTTGATATAACGAACAAAATAAAATACATAACTATGTAAATAATATGACAAAAAATATAATTAATTAAATATATATATATAACAAAACATAATAAAACTGAAATAAATACAATCAAATCCAAAATAATCCAGTTAATATAAAATAAAGTATACAATATATATAAATTTTACATGTGTATTCCTGACTGTATATACATATTCATGAATTACTATTTAATTATATTATTCATTTTTATTATTTTTAATAATCTCCTAATTATTTCTATTCCTTATAAACTTAAACTTTAGTTTTATTAGCTCCATCTTAATAAAATATTTAATAATTTTATTTTTATATAATTCTCAATTCAACTTTAATTCATTTATTAATATTCTTTTTAATTTTTAAATCATATAATATCTATTATTTTCTTATTCATTCTTCTGTTATTAATAATATTTTTTATTTTATTTTTGTGTTCTTTTCTAAAAATCATTTTTATATCATGATATATTTGTTGTATTTTAGTACATATTTTATTATTATTGTAGATTTAAATAATTTGTAATAGTGAATTATTTAGTTATGATTTGATAGCTGAATGGTTAAATTCTGGCATGTTAAGTTGAAAATTTTCATTTCAATTTTGGATAAAGCATATATAATGTTTTAAGCTGTATACACATTTGTGTCATTGCATCTTTGCATATTGACAAATATCCAGTGATAATGATCATTATCTTCATCTCAAAGGCCATCAAGTTAATCAGTGTTTTTGCTGGTCATATAGATGGCATATTTACATGTATAATAATAGTTAGTCTAACTGCTGGTTATCCTTTTTTTTTTTTTCATCACTCATTTTAAGCATTGCATATATATTTAATGAAATTGATTAAGACAAATTTCATTTTGTTCATTAATGTGTAAGTGAATTTATATATATGTAATTGTAATGGATTTATTTTCAGATTGTATTTTTCCTTTTAAATTAAATTATTGGTACTAAATTAAATATTATATGACATTTTTAGCTTACTTTCTTCACACTATACAATAGTGAGATCTATTCTATTTCATAGCCTTATATAAGAGGCATGAGATATATAATTTGGTATACACTATCTCTACTAAAAATTAAGGATGACTGCAGGTGGCTATAACTGAAGTAAACATTAAAGTATATAGTTTCTGGTTTAATATTTTATTTTTATAGCTACAAGTAGGATGCTTGAAGTCAAAAACCTCAAACTGTTGCAGATATTAAGTCATTAGCTTGGAAAGCATAGTAAAAAAAAATATAATGACTACTAGACAGATATTATTTGTTGTCTAGCAGTTTCTTTTGCTGGATATTGTAATCTTCAGGCATTGATTGAGGGTTTGTTTTATAGGAACATTGACTTCTCATCATCACTACTGTATTAGATTAAAAAACTAATAAAATGAAAATATTTTTTTAATTGTATCTGTATGTTTTTTTTATGTCAAAAGTTTTTATCTTGTGAAATTTTTATTTATGTGTGTTGGCTGTATAAGATGGAGTGGATGACTAAAGGGAGGCTAAAAGTCTGTGTTCAAATCCCTTCTAATTACATTTAGCTTAATATATATATATACTATACATGTATTTAAATAATATTAAAATAATAATAATAGTATTTTTTTTTTCCACATTTCAAATTTATTAATAAATAACAATTTACAATGCCAAAAATGTTTTTAATATTTAGATAAACAAACAATGTTTACATAATGACTGCACAAATAAAATTTAATTTAATAATCTTGAAATTTTTTTTTTTAATATTTTAAACTCCGATGTAAAATCAATATCATTAAATGGGTTATATTCAGGACCATCTCTCACACATGTGTGCCTGATTATGATAGATAGAATAGTTCATGATTTTTACCATGGAAAGTTAGTATTTTACATAATAAATTTTATTATTATTACTACTACTATTGCTGTTGCACCTATATTTTTTACAGTGTATTCAAAATTAGGACTTAAATTATTTTTTTAAATTTGCTATTATTTTTGCAAATCATGACTATATAGAGATTCTTGTTTTTTTAATTTTGATTATTATGGAATTTAAGTAATTACAAAACACCAAACATTGCCCCAAAATATGTATGCTCTTAAATTGCTGATAATGATGTCAGGAATTATATAATTATCTGAAGATTTTAATGATAATGGCATTTTACTTGCAGTTATATGTTGGGTTATTTCCATTATGTAGTTGAATTGTTAAATATTTCAGAAAAATTGAAACTACATCTTTCTTAAGATATTTGTTAATAATAATACAAAGATTAGCATGGAACATAGACATTTAGAGCAATATTTGTCTCTTTTTTTGAAATATTGTTGGCCTAATCATTGACAATGCTAAGATGGAATTAAATCACTGACCTTTAAATTCATGAATACTGAATTTAAGATAATGCTCTAACCAACTAGATTAGAATATCCTAGTTGATGAGAACATACTTTAAATTCAGGATTCATGAATTTAAATATCACCTCTTCAGTTCCCATCCTAACACTGTCACTGGATTAAGTAGTAACACTTGAAGAAAAGAGGAAAATAATTATATTTAAAATGTTCATGATCCATATAAATAAAGTTTAATTTTTTCTAAAAGCATTTAACACTTCAATATTTTCTTCATTAAGTAATAAATGCTATCAGAATTAATTAAAAAATATAGGAAATTACAAAAAGAAGAAAAATTCCATTAAATGATATATTTGAATATAAATAAATTTACTGTTATATTTAATATGATTTAAAAAATCTTTTTTTTTTTTGCTAAAAAAAAAAAAGGAAAAAAGTTTAAATATTCAAATTTTAAAATAGTGCTTAATTTATTATGTTTTTATTTTAAAATGTTTAATTTTGCTAACTTCAACTGTAATTCGTTTTTCATACTCATGCATTCCATGTGCAGTAGATTTGACTATTGTTATATTTTTGTTGATACAATTAACCACAATAACTGGAATTTTTGTTTGTTTTTATTAAAAATTTATTTATTTATTTTAAGAGTCTTATGTTCAAGTAAATTTTTTGCCAGTGTATGTTATTTGAACATAATATTGTTTATTTTTTATTATCTAGCTCTGGTTAGCACTTGCAAGACTTGAAACTTACGAAAATGCTCGTAAGGTAAGTAAAGCTTTTTGTTGTTGATTTGTTTTGTGTTTTTTATCTCATATTAATAAAATTAGTCTTTAGTAGGCAATAATAATATTCAGCAAAGATTACTATTTTTATTTTTTATTATCTTTTTTATTAACTTCTGATTTTTAAAAAAGTTTATTTTTTATTTTTTAGATATATATTTTCATATTATTGTGAGTTTGATTAACAGTAGGAACATTCCATTTATTTCAGAAAAATGTTTTTCACAGAAAGAATTAGATATAGTTTATGAATAAAATAGATTTTAAAAAAATTGAATCATTACTGCATATACTGAGTAGAACAATTTAGCCAAATGGCAGATTCAAAAACTAGGAAAATAAAAAAAGGAGAAAAATATTTGTTTAGTCACTTGAACAGAACTAGTGTATTCAGTGAGCCACTTTGCTGCTTTAACGTTACTTGATTTCTCGAACAACTGACTATATATATATATTTGTGTATGTGCATATGTATATACTGCAATATACATTGAGAATTTAATTTTAGAACATCTTTTGCAATTTCAATTCATTACATTCATAATTTCAATTCATGTTTAATGTGTTTAATTGGTTTATTTTTGCAAATCTATGTCTATTCAGTTCTCCATTCTAACTTATGTTTAGTGGCTAGTAAATTTTTGAGACAAAAAATGCAATGGTGTGCTGTATATATATGTAAAGCAATTCCTTATTTTTATTTATTTATTTATTTAATGATTTTTATCTGAAATAAATATTATTTTCTGCTCAATTTCTATATTCAGTTTTGTTTTACTTTGTTAAACAGTAATTTTATCATATGACTTTCAATTTTTTCAAAAAAATTGCTCAATAGTATTGCATTTATAAAATTTAATCAAGATTATTTAATTTTTTTTTTTATGTAAAAACTTTTTCTGAAAGCAATTTTCCACCTTTTTGTAGAATCTGCAGTGATAATTTTAAATATTTATAATTAAAACGGAATAAATTCAATTTTTGAAAACCTTATGGTTTTTTTTTTTTAAATTTAACTATTAAATTAAATAATATAAAAGAGTTGAAAATATCTTCTAGATCAGGTGTATCCAAGACAGCGCCCGCAGTCTAGTAGTAACTTGCAAGAGTTGTGAAAATAGACTGCGAAACTATAGCTGATTTGAATAGAATGAAAAATAAAAAAAGTAAACGGACTTGTATTTTTTAATTAGCGATTCTTGGTTTCAACTTACTATAATGTGAAAACCACACATACGTACTTTACATCATTCGATAAAAAATAAAGATGTTATGATTTTTCTAAATAAATTTTTTTTTTTCATTTTTGTTATTCTTACGATTTAATGTTTACTGAGAAATTTATAGCAGAAAATAATAATAATCAATAGATTCAAGTATTCATGATTTCTCATTGTGAAACTGACAAACTAAGCTTTTCTCATAATTTTTGCTAATGATTTCTCGAAAGTAAAAGTAATTATAATGTCTAAAAAAAAAAAAGAATTAACAAGCCATCTTCGCTCATAAATATACAGATTATCTTTACAGCACGATTTTTTTTCTGATGAATTAGACTTTTGATGAATATTTTATAGAAAAATAGTTGGGAAAAAATCATTTATGATATTTCTTTTATATGTTTTCTTGTCTAAATTTTAACAATAAAAAAATGCCAAATATTAAAAGTAAAAATTGCAATAAAATTTAACCAATTAGATATATATGTGTAACCACAGTTATAAATGTAAACATGATCATTGCGATGTAAACATTAGAGCGATGTCCCAGATAAATAGAGAAATATAGTTGATAAAACTATTAAGAAATTTACCATTTACAGATAACATTTAATAATGTCATTCAAAACCAGTAAAGATATTTCAAATAATGGTTCTGCAGCAGATAGCTATTAGGAACTGGGTTCAAATTATGTATCTGTGCAGATAGCTATAATGTCTATGTGTACCATATAATTTTTCATAGGTACAATTTGTGCTTTTAGTAGTTTCATAATATTCCAAAAAGAAAGTACTATGTTGCTTGCCTAGAAAAAAGGCATGAAATTTTTATTTATTGACTAGAGTGCTGATTAGACACAAATCAGTATTCAGAGAGACTGCTTTATTGTTTATTGACTGAAATAGGTAATGTACTCTATAAACTTCACCTCACATATCTTTAGGAGTATTATCTGATATGCCAGTTTCTGCAACACCTTTCTGCATTGTTGCTTTGACTTTGTGATCAAATGAGGAGAAACGATAATGATGTACCTAGTTTTATGGATTATCATTGTATTATGCATGAGCATGATATGAGTGTTGGCTCAAAATTGTTAATAAAATAAGATCAAAAAGCTTGTTACATTATCAATTCCGGGATTTAAAAATGTGAGTGAACATAGTGAATTGTTATTACATACTGTAATGATAAGAACTCATATGCCTTGTTAACATGTTGCATAATTCCACCACCAAGTTCGAAGCACAGCACCACAAGTGGGTTCACAGCCTATGGTACCGTGTTCGAACATAATCATTTCAATTCACAACAAACACCACAGGACAAAAGTGTGTACCATAACAATAGCAAATATCTTTCTAGGCCCGGTGGTCAAGTATATACAAAAGACTAATCAAATTATTTTAAGATTAAGGGCTACTGCTATTTACTTTAATACACTTATAATAATTGAAATGAGATATTGAACATGATTATTAAACAAAGCAAACATATTAATAGGTTGAGACAAATATTTAATAAGGGTTAAATTAAGTTACATTTGATTTAAGATGCTACTGGGGTATCATTATTCAATTACACTCCATGCCTCACATTTAAATGCGAATGTTGCGAGATTATGAGACAAGATCTCAAGTATGAGGGTATATGCCAATCCCGCGATCATTACATGTGTATTATTAATAGATAAGTCTATATTAATGAAATTATTACTATAGTAGATGATGTGAAGGGAGTGGAAACAGATATAGCATTGATATTCATATTTATAAACAAAGTGACATGTGATAGGTTTTGGGTGCTGCCGAATTTAGGGAAATTCGACTTTTATTCAAGTACAACCACTGAAAAACACTAGAAACGGGAGGGACGGCCAAACATTGGGCCGGAGCCATTAGGAGTAGTCACGAGCACGATATCGGTATGAGGTCTTCCATTCCCGACCACGTGATGAGGTTAGCTACCATTGGGGTCATGCCTGTATGCCCGATTATATGGGAGCTAGAGTACTTGAAGAGTCCGACTATTCCGTTTCTGTGGTTTAAATTAATCTGCATCCATAAACCAACGCATTTCACAAAATCAATGCAAATTATTTTATTTTTACTACTATGCTTTTAAAACAGAAAATCTATTTCCAATTCCCCACACTGATTAAACGAATTAATATCTACATGCTACCCCCCTTATGATTATAATATTCTAGATTGATAAGGCTTGACAAAATATAATTTAATACACAATTTAATAAAAATGAACTGATCGCTAAAGTGGCTAGTACATTATACTAAAGATTATAGGGTCTCGCTTCTATATTATTTATAATAACATATATACAAATTAATTTATAATTCCCGAGCTGACCATTTATAAAAAAAAGAAGAGGATATTATGCGAATCTAAAAAGTCGTGCTAATAAGTAGCGACTCTTTACGAGTTTTATTTGTTAGAAAACATCAGCTCGGAAATCATGTAGGCATGAAATATAATATATAATAAATGACAAAATTTATAGATACCCAAGTAGAGGAATAAGAATAAGTTTCATAAGATTTATAAGATATTACATTATGTATTAACATATATTTATACGATGGAGGTGAAAATTATTTATAATAATACATATTTTTAAAATGGAGGTGAGAGTTTAGCTTTAAAGATACAATATATTTAAGTTAAGAGTTAACACTTTAAAGACACAGCATGTAATAGAAATTTATATTAAGAGTTCAAAAGAGAGTCTGTACTTTTGGGTATCATTTTACCTTCGATTATTTGAAGTGTGCACACTTTCTGGGAGAGTCCAAAGTTCCTTTAATAGCATTTACATTTTGAAGATATATACACGCAGCAGTTTGATTTCAGGTTTGTTTCATTTTTATTATGGGAAGTTCCATATTTTCCATAGCCACAGTCCGGAAGAGCACAGCAGTCGCCCTACTCCTCACACATTGTTAGGTTAAGTAGAATCTGGACTGGAAACAAAGTAACAGCAACAGCATAACTTAAAATTTAACAACAACTAATTACCAATGACAACAAGTTTTCTTCTTTTTTTAAGATAACCAGCCTGTTGCTTTTATTCCTTTTTCTTTTATCTTTTGGATCCATCGAACAATTGGGTCATCAATCCAAGTGGTCTCTCTGGTCTGTGCTATTATATCCCTTCAGGTAACAGATGCATTCGTGGCACATGTTGAGATTGCAATTTCAATCTGACCACCACATTTTTCTTTACATTACATTTGACCTAATTAGAAAATGCTTTTAACAAACTCTGAAATGATGAGTTTAAGAATAATTCTCAGCTCTAGTATCTTACCCCCTCCCACTATGACTTGCAAACTCTAATTAGCAAGGGAATATCTATTTTTAAATATGTTTACATTTAAAAATTAAAAGAAATATTTTAGATTTTATAATTTAAAATATTACATAAATCTGACCCAAATAATAATAATGCAAATATTAAATCTTTACAAAATTACGTGTTACAAATCTAATAAATCATCTACAGTGCATTATATTTTTAAATAGACTTAATATTGAAATGTGTGCGTACATACGATGTTTTTAAATAAAATATACATATATTTTATAATATTACGCACAAAGTCCAATATTCGAAGTTAGAATTTAGGTAAGATAGTAATAATGGGTGAGAGGTGGAGAGATGATAGAACTGAGGTGAAACTAAGATTTGAATTTAAATCTTACAGTTTCAATACGGACACAATGTGGTTAAGTCAAGCAAAAATTTTAATCAGATTCAGAGAACTTCTACCACAAATAAGATCATTTTTGGAAACTAAAGGTGATTCATATTCAGTTCTGAATGATAAAGAATGGTTTCTTGACCTCATCTTTTTCTGTGGTATTACAAAAAAACTAAATAACTTAAATGTAGAACTACAAGGAAAAGATAAAATAATAATAGTTATGATAAGCACTTTGAAGTCATTCAAGGAAAAATTAAGCATGCTTGTAATGCAACTCATGAATTAAAACATTTCAAAAATATGGCTGATGATTCTAAAGATAGAAAGAATCTAATCTATAACAAATATGTTGAAAATATAATATTTCTCATAAAGGAATTTGAAGGAAGATTTGTGGAATTTGACAAACTTTAATATATCGCTAGTTTTTTGTCTTATCCATTTAATGTTAACATCAGTATCAAATATATCGCTATGAAATTAAGTGAATATAATTATACATACAGATTCAGCAGGTCTGAAAGAAGAAATAGTAAATATTAAGTGTGATATATATTTAAAACCAATAGCTTCAAATGAGAGTTTCTGGACATTAATAAGCAAGGAAAATATCCAAATATTTGGAGAGTTGCTGCATATTTCAATGCATTTTTTGGTTCAACATATTTGTATAAATCAGCATTTTTCTGCATGAATGCGATAAAAACTAAACATAGGTCACAGTTATCAGATCTACATTTGGAATCTTGTTTAAGAATTAGTTTAAGTTTATATGAGCCATATTTTAACAAACTTGCCGAAACTAAGCAATGCCAAGTGTCATCAAAATGCTAAAAAAAATATTTTGTTTTTACTTTGTAATTTTTTTTTGTTTGTAAAATTTGCATCTAATTTATTTTAATAAAATTCTAAAACAATTTTTTTTTTTATCTCTATATTCTTTTGAATTTTTTTTAAAATTTAGGACCAGTTCTAGAAAATAATTATTTATAGGTAATTTAATAAATATTCTATAAAGCAAAATGGATAAGGGAGCTGAGATAATTTAATAGTAGTCATAGTAAAATATTTTCGGCAGTTCGTATCTTATAGAAAAAAAAAAATCATCAGTTTGTAAGTATCTTCTAAAAATCACCAATATTTGTGAATATCTATAAAGCCCTTACAAAAAAAGAAACACTAATTTATAAGTACACTCTAAAAAAACCAGGACTTCAAACTGTTTTTTTTTTTCGTTCAGCAAAAATGCTTTTCCCAGTTTCCAGTTCGAAGCCCTGAAAAAAAACGTAGTAGCCCTCAGGTACACTTTCATCAAAAAAGTAGCCCAGCGTTTAAAAGTTTGGCCATCCCTGTTACTAGGTGCATAAGTATATTAATTTGAACTCTGAATTCTGTCTTTATTGATGAAGATAAAACCATGAAATCAATCTGAGAATATGGACATTGTAGCATTGCTGTCTAATGTTCATTGATTATGTAAGTTTACAGTAATTGACTCTGGAGTAGGATGAAGAGAATCATTTTTGGGAAAGTATGTTAAGAATAATCGAAAGTCAATATATATTAATTTTAACTATAAATTGAAAGTATTAAATTATTTAAAACTGCTTTTAGTAGACTGGAAAATTATTTAGTAAGGTCCGTTAAGTGATTGCCACATGTTAATTTTTGTAATCATTTTTCTTTTGAATATATGTTAAGTAAATAATGGCATTTTGACATCTTTATATATTTTTTCTTTAACTGATGCTATTACTTTCTGATAGAGATAAAATTCAAAAACGATTTTGCTTTAAATGTAAATGCTAATTCTTTATCATTAAAGTTTTAAATAAAATTAACAGCATTGAAATCTTATTGAGAAATGATTTTGATATTATTTTGATTGAGCTTCAGTAAGCTTTACAAATAGTTTTTGTTATTAATACAAAAGAAAGAAATGAAACTACAAATTTTGAATAATAATTGAGTTTTAATAATAAATAAAAAGTAATTTAAATAATATATTGTAGTAATAAAAATTAGTTTTATTTTTTTATTTCATTTCTGTTTTTTTTTT
This sequence comes from Epiperipatus broadwayi, assembly GCA_028023455.1. NCBI lineage: Eukaryota > Metazoa > Onychophora > Udeonychophora > Euonychophora > Peripatidae > Epiperipatus > Epiperipatus broadwayi. The sequence goes on along the minus strand of JAQFVV010006997.1, from coordinate 79,004 downwards.
TTTTTTTTTCAAATCTAATTTGGGATCTGTTTGAAATTATTTGATATATTTTTTGAAGTGGAATACTATTCTAAAACCATTGAAATATTATTTACTTTGTAGATATAGGATATTTTTAAAAGCCTTAACCACATTGTTTGTGTTAGTTATGTAGTTTAAAGTGATATTGATTTGAGTCATTGAAACATTAAGTTTGCTTCATAACAAGAGGTTTTATTATAAATTTTGTAGCACAATTAGTTTTTTATCTAGTCTGATAATAAATTATTATGATATTTTGAATAAGCAACAATCAGATATAACATACAGATTCTCCGGTGTTGTTGCTTCTACACAAATTTTTCAGTTATTGCAGTGAATTTTTAAATTACTTCATCTAGATTTCAATTACAATTAATTCATATATAAATTTTAATATGAAATCATTTGAAGTAATAATGTCATATATTAATACACTAGTAACTAAATAAAGTAACTAAAATAGTTTTTTTAACAGAAAAGCAAAAATTATAATTCTTGGGAATCTTTATACATTCTTACTTACCCACTCCAATTAATGTTTAAATGCATTTCTAATAATTTGAATTCTACGTAATTCAATTTTAAATGATTAAAAAAAAAAAGTGAAAAAAATTTGTCTTTTTTTTACTCATTAACAAATTATAATTTTTACTTATTATGAAACTTACTGAGCAATCATTACTTTTAGCATTTACATTTTTATCAATGAAATTTAAAATTCATTGTTGTAAATTTCAAATACAATTAAGTTCTGCAAATACATCTGGGTCTCGTTTTATGCAGATTATTTTAATGCAATTTTGAAGTTATGTGATTCATGTTGTTTCTTAATATCCTTCATATTTCAGTATATTTATTAGATATCAAAAAATTTAAATTATTAATAACTTATTTTGACTTGAAATATTTTTTTTCTTTCAAAAATGTAACGTTATATTAGCAGCTTACGTTAATATGGCTATAAGCTGTATTTAGAATCTTAGCTTCTATGTAAATAACCTACTTATACTAATGAGTAAATAATAATAATAGATTTATACATACGTATAAAAATATCGCAATAAATATTAAAAAATTTTAAACTTTTAAAACGTATTTTGTTAGATACTAACAGAAATAAATATTTTTTTAGATTTTTAAAATAAATAATAATGAAGATTTTATTGATTTTATAAACTGAAAATAATCTTTCGAATGATAATGTCTAATCTTTTTGTTTTGATTGCGATCTCATTTTTTTAATATAGAAACAGCACAACACGTCACGAATCTGATTTCTTACTAGTTCACAAACGAACATAAAACTAAATTTACTAAAATATATAGTTATTGATAATAGTTTGGTGTAGGTTTATATACCTTAGAATATTTTTGAATTTCACTTTATTAGCTTGATAGGTAAAAGTGTGAAAGATAGTTGTTTATGAAACTGTAAACTAGTTTGAGGATGTGGACATAATAGCACTATCATCTAGTGCCATGTCCATTGATTATGAATAGAGTGAATAAAGTAAATTACAGTTCCTAAAGGCATTTAATGTTCATATAAAAGGCTTTTCTATCTCCAATAATTTTATAAGAATTTGTTGATTACTTTTAAATATTTAATGCTTTTTTTTTTTTTAAAAAAAGGTCATATATGACTTTCCAAATTCAGAATTATATTAAGTATTTAGATTTAGCATTTCATTCATTACAACATAAAATAAATTTTTTAGCTGTAGTTGTGGCACATGTATGTATAGATTTTTAATCAATATTATAATTCTCTCTGTTTAATATGTTTTTAAGTTTGTGTATTTATATCTTAGGTTCTAAATAAAGCTCGTGAGAATATTCCTACTGATCGTCAGATTTGGATTACAGCAGCAAAATTAGAAGAAGCTCACGGAAATGCACATATGGTGGAAAAAATTATTGACAGAGGTTTGTTCATATTTACAACATTTTTTTGTTTATTTAAAAAAAAATTTTTTTTTTAATGTTTTGTGATTTGTATGGCAAAATCTTGTTACTATTATATTTTGAACTATTAAAAATTTTTCCCACATTTTTTTGTAGTAATTTTATATGAATAAAACTAAATGCATAAGAAGATTTTTGAATTAAACTATAATTTTCTGTACAAGTTAATGACATCTCATTCTGAACGTCAATGTAAGCATAGTGCAAGTCAGATTCCTACAGTTTGCTTCTGGTTGTCTGACTGCCCTGTTATTTGTTTATATTCTCACCTCTAGAGTTGGAAAAGAGATGTTACTAGTGTCAACTGTTTTGAAGGAAAAGGAAATCGTTGTTATACTTAGTGATTTTTGCCAATTTTTGATAAATAATCTAGTGTTAACTGTACAAACTGCTTGGCATAGGATCAAAATCTTGGAATGTTTGAATTTTTAATTTATTAATTTGAATAACAAGATTTAAAAAAAAAAGAGTCCACTGATTATTAAATAATGTAATATTGGTATTTGACCTAGAAAAGACCAGTAATTAGAAAACTGATTATAGGAGTGGTTTAGACTATCATTTAATGTTGATTGATTTTATATTCAAAAATAATTTTATTTGCAAACAGAAAAACCTATCACAATTTACATTTAAGAGAATAAAGAATGATGGATAAACAAAAACAATAATAAATATTGTAACAGTTTCTAACCACAGCTCTTTTGACAAAGTCTTTTATAATGTTATTATTCTGTAATACATATGTGGCATGGGCACAGTATCAAATCATTTATCACCTTATTAATTTATAGATGATCAAACTGTTGCTTCTAAAAAACAAATTAGTAATCTATAAATTATACCATTCAATATTAAAGCAACAATTATTTTTCTTGATGACTATCGACTTTAAGTAATTAATTACTAACTACTTTACAATTCAAGAGAAAATCCTCTTCATATTTAATAGCTTTTATTATTTCTGATTTATTTCATTGTCTGCACGCCATCCAAGTTAACCTTGGGTTTAAATATTTTTAGAAATAATCAATTTCTCCATTTTTTTTACCAATGCTAACACATTGTACATAAGATCTTTACTTGACAACCATAAAATATATTTAACTAAAACTTTATTATATGTGAGTAAAGAAAGGGATAATTCAACATTTTAATGATTATTTAATAAAAATATCAATATTCCTTCTTCATAATCAGAATCATCATAATAACTTGCATATAAAATCACAATAACCTTAAATATTGATAGGTAATTTTTACTATAATACAATTTACATTTATTACTCCTTGGTTCATTTTTCTAGATGCTGCTCTTTGATAAATGCTTTTTTTTTACTATCCTTTGGACTTGATAGTTACAGTTTTCTGATGACTCTACAGACATATAGGTGGCTGGATAGGTTTCTATTCATTTATATATATTTTTCATTTTGCAGTAGATTTAAATTTGGTATAATTATACCAGGCAGGACAAAGCAATATTTCTATAAGCACAGAATGCAGCTAGTGATAATAGATGTACTTGGGGATTTTTAACTCTTCTAATTAAAACTTTCCAATTAGTTACTTCATTTTCCATATTCTTATAAGTTGAATACAGCTTCTTAATACACAGGCACACTTACATATAGAATACTGATAGTGCCACTTTACACTTACTATGTCCCACTATCTAGTTCTTGCTTCCCATGCAAGCTGTCTGGATTGATAATTAGCTGCCAAACTGACTAGAGAAAGCCAGTGAATGAATGAAATTTGTCTAAGTCGAGTTTATATATTTTTTTAATTTAAAAGCTTAATCCTTATATCCAACTTGATAATGTCTTGAAATAATTATCTATTACATTCATTAATTATTTTTTGTTTTTTTCCCCCCATTTTAGAAGGATTAATTAATTAACAATCCAAACTGAATCTTCAATATTGTCTTTTTTCAAAGTAACTTATTACAATTTTTCTTTTCTTTATCAACAAATAATTTAATTATAAAATATAAATAATACTGAGTGGGTTCACAAAGATTTTCTACTTTTTTAAAAATACTAACAGTAAAAACAATAGCTTTAGGAAACACACCCAATAAATTTTTTTTTCTGTATTCATATGAAAAACTATTAATGACATTTTATTTAATTGTGCTTGATCATGGAGGAAGAAATATTAATAAATTCGCTAAGAGTTAAGAATTATTTATAACTTCTCTTACTTATATTACTTACAAAATTTTATTCTAACCTCCTTTCTTTTACTTTAAAAGTTGTTCAACATGGTGGTACAATTATGTGTGTGTGATGTAAATTATGTGTGGTGGTGTCTTTATGTATATAAATAGACAAATCTTGAGCAGTGTTTTTTGCTTAGAAACTGTCAATTACTATTGACAGTCCTAAAGCTAAACTAAATTTTTCTATTACCCAATAATAGCTTTTTTTTGTCTTGAGTTTAATTAGAAGTAAAAATAGATCCAAATGTTTAGCATTGTGTTGCTAGGAATTAGTTATTATCAATAGTCCTATAGATAAACTACTTTTCTCTTTTTACTTCTAATTAAACTCAAGACAAAAATGTTATTATTGATTATTGGGTGCTAGAGAAAGGTAGTTTAGCCTTAGAACTGTCAATGGTTATTGTGATTCAAGATCTCACATTAATAAAATAAAAGACAATTATTAAATTGCTATTGACTAAGGTATAAAAAGTTGTATTTCAAAATAAAGGGAGTTATCCAGTTCTATATTAATCTTTACATTCTGCTGATGCAGTTTTTTTGAGATCTTACCTATATGAAGATCATTCAACAAGCTAGCACAAATGGTCATATTATAGTATGCAGCATGTCATAAATTATTTTTACAATTTTGATTCAAAATAAAATAGAAGTTGAGCAAGATTTATTTTAAAGAAAAAGTTGTGAATTTTTTATTTTTTGAATACCAATAGATGACATGTATCACCATGATTTCCTTTCTTTGTTTTTCTCTGAATATTTATAAGTCTTTCTGAGAAACACTATATGCTAAACTATTTATTTAAAACAAATTATGATTTCCAGATTTATCAAAAGTTTAAACATTTAAGCCATTACTTTTACTAACAATAGATAAATAATTTGAAAAATTTATGCCAACATAACAAATCTATAATATCTGATAAAAAATATCAAGCATCTAATATAAATTTTATGTATAATTGACAAACTTTTAAGTTTGTTTTTTGAATTTATTAAATACGTAACTCTAAATCTTCAAACAAAGTTGATTTTTATGATTATATTTGCAAAAATAATTTGAGTACATGCTAACAAAAAAAAACCCATTTTTCTTTTTAGTTATTTGATTATTTATGAATTTTAATAATTCAAAGGGATTATTAAAATGTATTATGTAGTTATAATTATTGGGAAACTAAAATAAATTATATTTTGGTAGAGGCAATTGGTTAACATTACTTTCAGAGAGAAGAGTTGACATATAATTAATCATAGTATTTTGATACAAATCTAAGAGTTTTTTTCTCTCTCTCTGCAATTGCTGTTTGTTCAGTTATCAGTAGTTATTTAGAATCTTTTTATAGAATTATGAATTTAAAATCTTTTAAGAATTGATTCATTTTATGACCAATTCCTCAAAGTATTATACAACTTCTAACTTTCATATTTAACTCTGAAGTAGAGTGATATGAATTAGATTTATTTTTTACTATTTTTATCATTAATACTTATAATCTATAAGCCATTAGTTAACACCCTGATGTCAAACTCTTCACATCATCATGTCATGTAAATGATGATTATGTATATTTTAAAGCTGTTTTTTTTTTTTTAAATCTATACTTCAGTAACTTGTTTATGATTATTTATTTATTTTATTGACTATCGTTTTGCAAAATTTGTAGGTTTAATATTTTGAGAATAACCTCATGTCATAAGAGTCAACATATCTACCTGCCTGGGGTTCAATTTAATTAATTCTTTGATTTTTTTTTAATTGATTCAGATAATTACCCAATGTGATATTTTTAGCTAGATAGTAGAGATTCTAGATTAATCTTGAGTTAGTCAGATAAATATCTTATCTGTTGACTGTAAAGCAAAAATATGAAATTAATATGGTACTGCCTACACTTCTCATGGGGTAAAAAGAGGGGTCATAGTTTTATATATCCAAATCCATAGCATTTTTTTTTACATTTTTTTTTATCTTTTATTATTTTTTGTTTATATCTATTATTCTCACTTTTTATTAAAGTAAAATGGCCTAAAATCAAGTTTACATTTCATTATTATTTATGATTTACTACTAGAATTTATGAAAAATGTTGAGACAAACAATTTGAAATTTGCATAATTAATGAAATTAATTGTTGCAATAAAACATATTAGATAAAAATAGTAAAAAAAAGTGTGGAGATTTATTAATAAGAATAATTTTGTGTTTAATATTGTAAAATTAAGAAGGGTAGTTTTGACATTATTAATATTAATTTTTTTTTTTTTTTTGCTAATTGTAATTTGAAAAACAGCAGAAAGCTTTTATTGGTGTTAGCCATATTTATTTTAAATAATCAGTATTATTATTAGCAAGAAATTATTTAAAATCATCCGAACATTTAACAAGCATACATTCAGAAAAAGTGAATAAATTGTTTTTTTTTTAATGTTTGTGACTGTTAATGAATTGTTATTTAAAATATCTTAATTTTTTTTTTTCAATATGTACTAAATATAATTTTATTAGTAATGTAACTTAACTCAGTTTGTTTCTTTTTCATTGTAGCCATTACTTCTCTAAGAGCCAATATGGTTGAAATTAATCGTGAGCAATGGCTGAAAGATGCTGTTGAGTGTGAAAAGGCAGGCAGTATTTTAACTTGCCAAGCAATTATGTGAGTTAATAAATTGATCTTTTATCAATTTTTTTATTTGGAACAAATTTTACAAAAATTTAAAAGTTTAGTTTTTTGTTTTCAAAAAATAATTTACTCACTTAAAAGTAATATTTATGTTCTAATTTTTGCTGTTCAAAATATCTTTGTAAAGCAAGAATGTAAAAAAAAAAAAATTTCTTTTTTATTTTTATTTTTGAAAATTCTGGAATGAATTCTTTGGTAACACTAGAAAGTAGCATTTTATTTTTTAAAAATAGATATGTATGTTTTTTTAATTGAGACTTTGATTGATAATATTTGCAAAACTATAACCTAACTAGCATCAAGAATCCATCAGATTATAACTGACATAGATTTTAAAAAAATTCGTATAGAAATCAAGTGATTTTTGAGCACCAAAGAAGAGATGAGCCAATGACATATCCTTAAAAAATGTGTATATATCTGTCTGGCTGATATCTGATTGCAGACTTACTAGTGTATTTTTAAACAATGACTTTGTTTTGTTAACTGATTTTATGATTATTAGCCATATAATATTATAAGATCTTGTGAATATCGTTTTGGGATATGTAGTGGCTTGTAATCACAAAATTTCATTTAATTTACTGTAATTTTTAAAATCAAAATATAAATATATTCAAAATTTTAACTGAAGAGTTATTATTATTATTCTTAATTTAGTAATTGAATTGCATCATTTTTATTTAATAGTATTATGCTATTCATTTGATGATTGTGATATTGTTAGTTTTTCTAAAATAAAACTTGCTATGTTTTTTTTTTTATTAGCCGTGTTGTCATTGGGATTGGTATTGAAGAAGAAGACAAGAAGCATACATGGATGGAAGATGCAGATTCAGTTAGTTTCTCTTTTCACAAAAATTCTATTTTGTTTTTATTGATTTTATATATTTATTTAATAGATATATATTACAAAATGGTGGAGTGTAAAAAAAAATGAATTGATTTAAATAATTTATTGTAAGAATATAACATAGTTTTTAATTGATATTTTTTTATTCTTTGCATAGTTTGCTGTGCAAGCTGCATATGAATGTTCACGGGCAATTTATGCTCATGCATTAACTGTATTTCCTAGTAAAAAAAGTATTTGGCTTCGTGCTGCTTACTTTGAAAAGAATCATGGAACAAGGTAATTTTTCTTTTTATTTGAACATTATTATAAAAATAAAAAAAATTTAAAGTTTTTTTTTTTTTAATTTATAAAATTCAATTTCTAAATTTTGCCCTGTTTTTAATCTCTATTTTATTATCTAATAATCAAAATATTTTTAATGAGTCAGCAGTCATATTCACATTCGATTGAATAATAATAAAAAAACTAACAGTTTTAAATGTTTTTTTTTATTTTTAAATTTAGTCGAGTATCAGAAGACTGACTGAAGATAACTATCCAGTTCAATTGAAACATTTTAACAATTTAATAATAAAATAAGCATTAAAAAAAAAAAAAATTGGAGTTTTATTTTGTAAATTATTGGAAAATAATTGTTGATGAAATATGCTTTTTAAAAAGTAACTATTCATTTTTTTATAAATCAGGAACTATTTACAGCATTCTAATATATATATATATGCAATCTAGGATTTGAATTTAGTTGAAACTTGAAAATTTTTAGTTAGTTGAGAATTTTCAAGCAAATGTAATATATATATATATTTGGATAGCTTGTTTATAGTCAACTTAGCTGGTCATCCAGCCACTGATTACTAAATGTGTTTCTATCTTTTATTAACTAGAGATTAAACAGATACAGAAAGTTATAAATCCTCACCAATTAGCAATTATCAACCTGGTGAGTAATGTCATTTTCTTTTTTAATTTTTTATGAAGGAAAGTTTGAACAAGCCTTTGTCCTACAACAGACTATTTTAAAATATTTTACATATTAAATATTGGTGTATTTATGTTATACAAAATTTTCTTTCTTGAAAAAGTTTTCTGAATTATGTTTGTAAGTAAAAGTAAAATGAATTAACTTTAAAAGTTAATAAAATTATTGTTAGCAATTATTTTCCAAATATATAAAAACTACTATAGTATTTTATAACATTTTTAATGATATGATTGATTTTAAGTTTGAATAATAGTATAGTATTGCATATAGGGATCACTAAATTTAATTTTAATAATTGGAAACATTTATTACTGTTTTTTTTTTAGACAAATTTTCTGAGTAATTTTGTTTTTTATTCAATATGAGCTGTTTAGTAACGAACAGATAACTCCTTAATTATTTTCATTATCCCCTATGAGTAAATTGTAATTACAAATTGTGTTATCTGATAAATATTATTAATTAACTAAATACTTATAATATTGAATTTCAAAAATCTCACACATTTCACTTTTCAGCAAAAAAACTTTTATTATTGATTACAGTTTCGATTGTACCATGCAGTCTTCATCAGATCTTAATCTATTCTTTCAAATATCCTCCATTTTACTCTAATAAAATAATAAATTAATTATTATTAAATAATAGATTGTAAGCATGTTAAATAAGAATAGGAAAAATCATCTATACATCAGAAAAACACATTTTTTTTTTAGAAAAAAAAAAAATTGTTTATCAGAAAATTTGTGTTTAGACATCAGCTATAAGTTACTTCATAAATATAAGAATAAATTAGAAAAATCGTAATGCAATATTTAATAATAAAATAAACTTTGTGTCAGAAAATTAAATACTTATACAGTGAAATTAAAATATTTCAGAGATTTTCTATTGAATACTGAATTTTTTATTTATTACTTGATTAAAAAAAAACACAAAAACTTACAAATAAAGTTTTAATAGAGAAATATAAATAAATTATAATAATAAACGTTTTTGAGAATCCATACCTCATTCTCAAAAACATTCAGCTTATTATTATAAATTATTTATATTTCTCTATTAAAACTTTACTTATTAGTTTTTGTGTTTATTTATATATAATGGGAAGTAATCTATTTTGTTACTTGATTGAAAGAAATATGAACATTATTAATTTACAAATAAATAGCTTATTTATATATAAATAAGTCATTTCCCTTATGGATTTTGATTATTCTGAAATTGTGTTCTTGGTATGTTTTGTTAGCAGAGCACTCTCATATATTTTTAAATCATTTTTATTATTGTAAAATCTTACTTGTAAGAATAAGTATATCACTTATTTATTTATATTAATAAAAACATCATATGACTCAGCTTACATTCAACATTTGCTTTAGAAGTAGTAATTTAATCTATTTATTTAATTATTTTTGACAATTATTTATTCATTTATAAAGAAATAAATAAGTCATCTGCATATGGAAGTAGAATTTTTGTCTGTCATATTAACTAGCATAAGTTAGCAATAAACATTTTAAACTGCTCAATTTAGAATATATCTTAAAATCTAAAAAGCTTAATAAAGTTTATGATATAGTTTTAGAAATTAAAATGCTAGAACAATTTGTTTTGGAAAAGAAATACCAAGCAATGGCAATCAATGAGTCATGATACTCTTGTTACTTCAATTTGATTTTAGATAAAAAATTTAATACACAAATTATTTCAAATTTTATAATGAATAATTTATTCATTTATATAAAGAAATAAAAAGTCATTTAGTTTCATATCAAAATATTATTTTGAAGCTATATTTTTCTGAGTTGCTCTGATTAGTTTTGATTATTGATTATAGTGGAGTCTGTTTTGAACACTTATTTTATTTATTTATAAATATTTATTTATTCATTTATTTTCATAAATAAATAGCTTATTTGTCTACTCATAATTAAAGAAATAACTGCTTGGTTCTATAGCTTCAGAGTTTTGCTTCTGAATTGTTTTCATCAGTATAGATTTCTACTTTTTTACTTGGTTGTTATTGGAAAATATTTTATTTTTTAGAAATGAAATATAATAAACAAATAAAAACAATCCAAAATGATAACCAGTACAATTACTTTCATAAACAACTGAGGTTAGCAAATTATCTTGTATTTAAATTTTTGCAAAACATAATATTATATTGTGGTTTGTTGTTCGTAGTGAATTTTTCTTTACTGTATATCATACTACAAGATACTTAGCATTATTTTGGGAAGGGGGAGATAAGTTGTTTTTTTATGACTTTGGATATTTGATATGTATAAATAGAATTTTGTTTTCTATTAAATGCTTTATTTCAGTTTGGTATTTAGGAAGAGTTTACTCAAATATTTCTTGGCAATCAGTGTTTTAATATATTTTGTAATAAGGGTTTTTATGTATCGTTCTAATTATATACTCATAGAGAGGCAAACACATATACCTATTTACCTTTTTTTTTGCAGAGAATCCTTAGAAGCTTTACTACAGAGAGCAGTAGCTCATTGCCCAAAAGCTGAAGTTTTATGGCTGATGGGGGCAAAATCAAAATGGATGGCAGTAAGTTTTGAGTTCATTTTTTCCAACTTTAAGTGATTAAATAACTATAATAATTATTATTGATAATTTTTTTAAAAAAAAAAAACTACAAATTATTATAAAGAAATTAAACAAATAGTAAATCTCAAAATTTTTCAAATGTTAATACATAATAAAATAGAAATGTAAGTAAATAACTGAAATACAGGCTTATTATATACCTGTATCAATATATGTAATATATAGGGTATATGCGCACAGATTTTCACACAACCCACCATTCTCCACTCTATCTCATAACACTGATACACTTGAACAGCTATATGTCGAAAAGATAAATAATCACCAATATACGTATTTCATGTTAAACCAGCAATCATCTGTTGGTCCAGATTATCATCTCTACACATATATGCAATAAATGCTCAGATATATATTAAGATAGCCAAACTTCACACTTTAATGGACAGGTTTCAATCCACTCCACTTCAAGTGTCCATCCAATTGAAAATCTGATGATGGAACGCTTAAAGGCCACCCTGAGGTCGAGATTCTCATCACACCCATGTTGACCAAAAGTCAATCTAACCCCTCATGTTCAGGACATAATCCATTTAATACATATACGAGGGATGGGAAGACATCTCTACTATGTAATGACTGAAATACAAGCTTATTATATACCTGTATCAATATATGTAATATATAGAGTATATGAACACAGATTTTTACATGACCCGCCACTCTCCACTCTATCTCATAACACTGTTACACTTGAACACATATATGTCAAAAAGATAAATAATCACCAATATACATATTTCATGCTAAACCAGCAATCATCAGTTGGTCCAGATTATCATCTCTACACATATATGCAATAAGTGCTCAGATATATATTAAGATAGCCAAACTTCATACGTCAATTCACTCCACATTCCACCTCTTCAACCGTCCATCCAATTGAAAATCTGATGATAGAACACTTATGCTTTCAGTCAAAAATGCTTAAGGTTGGCCTATATAATTCCATGTAGATATAGAAGATAAAATAGTCACCTTTGTCTTTTCAAAAGTCATTAACTTGTGACTTGGATTAGGAGTTTACTAGTATTTTACATTGCTACTGAAATATTAAATGTATGGTGCTTGTGTGAAGGATGATTACCTTCATATTAGAAGTATAGTTTGCCACAATGCAGGTATATAAAAAGATTTTTTTGAATTGAATAGTTTGATAGTGAGAAGGCAGAAAGGAAAGAAACAATCTAAGCTCTATAATTGAATGATCGCAGAAAAGTTTGTCTCCAAAATTTATAATAATGGATTAGCTTAAGTTTATGTCTCTCTTGTCTTATAGTTCACTTAATGATGATTCTATTGTAGAAACATGCATGAAATATTCAGATATACTAATCCATATAATATACTTCAATCATCAAATTATATTATGAGAAGCTATCAGATCAAATAGTAAAATGGGCCCTAAGAAAAGAAAACAATTGATAAACAGACTAAGCAATTATTATTATTATTTATTTTTGTATTATTTTTTAATAATACATTTTGAACATTAAAATGATTCACATGTAATATTATTATTATTATTATTTTTATTTCAAAGTATTAATGATGAAAAAGTTTAGGCATTCTAGCAATAACAATCACTATGTTTTGTTTAATAATTATTAACCTTTAAAAAAAAAATGTATTCAGTTTAAAAAATAATATTCAAAAAAAAAATTATTGATAGGAAAATGTTTTATAGATTTTTCAATACACATATTTTTGAATATCTATAAGTTTTTCAAAACAAATAGTTAAAAAAGTAATTCTATACTTTTATAACTGGATATAGTTTATAGTTTTTTAAAATAAGCGTAGATAAATGGAAGATGAAACCAAGATTTCATTCATTTGAACATAAAGGTCCTTAGCATCTATACACAAATCCCTGATCCAATACTGTGTAGCTATAATTAACTCTTTGTGTTTTATTATTTGGGATGGGATGAATAATATCCACCCCTTGGGACATCACCTGGTTCCCACCTTTTATAAGATCGGCTTATCGGTCTTAGAATCACTTTACCTATCAATGGGAGATCACCCACTAAGCTAGTTCAGAGATAAAACAAAATAAATCATATGCACTGTTATTCTGTGCATATTTACTTTTCTATATAAATAATTTCTAATGATAATATCAATTCCATCCTCCTTCATAGGCACGAAAGAGAACTAGATCTTAATATATATTCAGCCACTAGGGGATTGTAGTTTATACCAAAATCTATATCTATGACCAAGATTTTACATATTATGACTAAAATTACTCTTTTCATGTTTTTATTGGGGTTATAATGTATCTTTACCTTGTGATGACTTATGAGCAACATTTATAAGGAGTTTTGTGATTCATAAATAAACATATAAGCAGTTTAATTTCAACATCTGATTTATTTCAATATTACAAAATAATTGTTACATCCCCAAAATAAGTAATTAAGATAGAATTAATTATAGAATTTAATGAACATTTAATGACTAATAATAATAATAAGAGAAAAAAATGGAAAGCATCACACATATTTTAATTATGATATTTAAATATTTCACTTAGCATAAATAATTTGGTCCCTTTGTGACATTCATATAATTAATAAACAAAATAAAATGCATATACACACTCATCTTGTTAATATTTTAATGTACATATTCCATAATTAATTTGTATTCTTTCATAGCTCTGCCTACTTTTTGCCCTTACTGAATCGACACTAAAAAAAATCTCTCACCTAGTTACTATTATCATTTTATATCCCCTTTATTTTATTTTAGGCCTGCCCAACACTGACATCCATTCTTGCACAAACACATCATCTAGAGTTTAAACCTTCCCCATCATAAAATGTTTACATAAATATTTTCCAAAAAAAAAAAAGAACATTATTTTTAAATGAACTATCAAGGTACACCAACATATATAGGTGTACAAATCAATATATATTTAATATTACCGATAAACAATTGAAAATAAAATAAAAATACTAAAAAGAGCATAATAATAATATTTAGTGATAAAATCTTTAATTGCTAATATCTTATTTGATATTTGAGGGGGGAGAGAAAAGTTTAAAATGAAAATGTCAACAGTTATTAATAAAATTTTGTTGCATATTACTAATTGCTTGGGTTTCTGCATTTGGAAGTACTGTTAATTAGCTTTTAAGCACACACTAGGGACAAATATATATATATGACATATTTATTATAACACACGAACTTCCTTGACAATAACCACAGGGGGGGGGGGGGTGTAGCACACACTGTTTATGGCAAGCAAATTTTCTTCAATTAGCTTGGTTACTATTTTCAAATTATTGTTAAGATGATAGCAAATTTATGGTATAGATATAAACTAGTTGCTGTCTGGAGTTATTCATAGGCAATCATGAATTTGAATCAAAGTAGGCTTTCTTTATGTTTTTTCTAATACCCTGATGTTTACTTTCCCACAGTGAATGGAGGCATGAGGCATTTTAGACACTGTAGTCATCACTTCTTAAATGGTCAGCCCTGAATGTGATTCTCTAGTCTCCCTTTTATTCAGATGTGCCTGGATCTCCAGCCCTCCAAATAAAGTAATCTAGAGTTTCAGCAAGGCATTTCTTTTTAAAATTTTCCACAATAAAATATTTGAGTTGAGTTGGCAACACCAGTTCAAAAAGAATACTACCAATGTCTCAGCTTCTCTCTGGTATTTATTTATTCATTTTATATTACTGATGTTACCGATTTCTTAATGACACTAGCCTCCTGATGGTAATATGTGATTGAGGTATCTTCTATCCACTTGGGCAGTTTGAAATATCTTTATCTTGTAACTATCAACCTATGATTAATTAGCAGGTGAGTTCAAACTAGTTTGGTGGTCAAATAAGAAGATTAGCAGTCGCTATTACACATTTGCTAATGAGTTTCTCTTTTTAAAATATCAACATACAGTAAAATAGAAATAATAAAAAAAAACTATGTTACATAAAATTAAAACTTGAAATATTAATTAATCTTCTTAGACTATTCACATGCAGCCAGAAGTTGATTTCTAATATATAGCTAAAATTAACAGAAATCTTACATTTTACCCCCATTTCATTTTCTTTTCTGTATCCTATCAATGATTTTCAATGAATTATATATATAGCTGAATAAAACAAACACACAAAGAAAGTTCTCTCTGTTTTTTTTTCCTGGAATAATTGAAGTCTTGCTTAGGTTTACAGTTAATACCCTACAATATATAGATATCCCTTTTTTTGAACTACATAAATAAACTTTATTTTATGAAACTGAGCAGATATTTTTATTTTATGTAGATGAGTATAAATTTATATTAATTAAAGAGACAAAAATCTCAGTTTTTATATGTTAAGAATATGTATTATTGTGTATTCAATATAAGCTTAAAGAAATAGATATTTCACTTATGATGATGATGATGTAAATAAACAATAATGTTGCTAATGATAAATGAAATATTTTATATAAAAGCAAAATGAGGAATAATGTCTTTTTGTTAATACAAAGATGTTTTCCATTCTAAAGAGAATAAAATTAAAGTTTATTTTACATGTGTGTATTTTATTCTAGTATTGAGATCATAGATTTATTTCTGGCTTATCTAAATAATTTCCATTTATTTATTTCTACAAAAGAATATTAGAGAACAATTTTAAGAAAATTGGCAGTGAATAGTCAATATTATGATAGGTAAAATATGAGAGCATATAATTATTATTTATTTATTTATTGTATTATTAATTTGATTTACATTATATTTTTTAATATATATATATTGTTACCTGCTATAGTGATCCTTCGTCTCTATTTTGAATCTAATGTATATCTGTCGATAACATATAACGGGTTTATAACATCTTGTTTTTATTGTCATCATCAGAGCATTTAATATTTGTCTCATAATAAGTAGTGTTAGTGTGCTAACCATATTACTAATGTAAGCAGTAGGGAGAGATAGCATGAAAATATAATGGGTAAGCAAGCTGACCTGAATGACACTCATAATTTAGAAATATTTGTAAGTAAGAATGAATTGTAATCTATTTTCAATTAATAGATTTTACCTATCGCTTTAGTTTGGTTTCCCATTCATGAGGTATATCTGTATATATGTACCTTTCAACCCTTACAATTTTGGTGCTCAATGTGGGGCCTTGATCAACTTATATTCTTGAGAGGGAAAGTATGGGTCTCAATAATAAACTCACTGTTTTATGTTTGTCATCTGAAAGTGATGCTCCTATAAACTTATACTCATGAAAGGAGAAGTTTGTACTTTAAAGTTTATCTATACTGAATTAAGATAATTAATGATTTTATGAGAAAGACTTATCAATAGTATGTTTGATATTTGTGAGTCAATTTTTTTTACAGTTTGAAGAAAAGAAAATCTAACTTGAAAGATATTATAAATGGATTAAAGCAAATGCAATGATTTAATGGATATGCTAGCATTTTAAATCTATTGTTTGATTTATTTTTGGCAATGTTAGATATGTTGATCAAGCAGGGGGAGGTATTCTCTTGAAGATTCTTAATGGTAATGAAATAAATCCTTTGATAGATCTATTTAAGTGCATTTTTACTTTAAAGTCACACTAAAAAGTATACATTCAGTTTTTATAGAAAACTTGTTGTTTTACTTGCACCAGAAGATATAAATAAGGCCAGATAATTAATACTTGGGCTTATCAATGAAATTTTAGATATTTGAGGCGTAATTCCTGGTTGTTTAGATTTGCTTAGCATTACTAGAAGTACTATATCTAATCTTGCTCATTTAAATGAAATTATATTAAAGAATACAGTCAATGGTTATAAAATATTATTATGTTGTTAGAATGCATGAGTTATGACAAGTTTTTAAAGCAGAATATTATCAAAGAACTTTATTATCTTTATTGATAGCTTTACCATTGATGAGTTTGATGTGGAATCTATTGAACATGATTGAGGAATAAAATTTTAGGAAAAGACAGTACTGATATATTATGAAAGAAAAAAACAGTATGATGAAATAAATCCATTTATTTGAGATGAAATGAGATGAGAGATCATGCCATGAGATAATTTTTGTTAGGTAGGATCTATACTTTAATTAATAAATAATAGATTATAGTTTTAATGAAAATAAGATAAATGTGAGATGAGAGAGACAGTTGTATTTAAAATATATATCCAGTTCTTAATAAAGAGCAGTAGATTTCAATCTTTTTCTGCTATTAAAATATTGCTTATAAAAGAAAATTTAGAGAAAATGGAAGAGCACATCCCAAAATCAGAATTACAAGAACCAAAATCTACATTGTTTATGGAAGGGATGATGGAAATCTTATTGTAAAAGTGGTAGAAGGCAGAGTAGAGATTAAAAAGATGATTTCTAAATTTGGAAAAGAAAATAGAGGAAAATAGTAAAAAATGTGAAATAAATTTGACTGATATAATTGAAAGAATGGATAAACAAATTGCAAAATTGTAAGAGGAGCTTCCACAAAATTTTAAACAAGAACAAATGTATGTCTTCAGTATAGATTTAGAGGATATGGAAAAATGGAAATAGATTTAACTGTTGATCGAATTACAAAAGATATTGGAATTATAGTGTTTAGAAATAAAATTAATTTCACGCATGAGCTAAAAGTTGATGAATCTGAATTTGAAGTAGAGATAACAGAAAATATTTCAGAGGAAATACAAAGAGAAATAAGTGTCAGGGTAAATGAAGTTGAAACAAAATTAGTGGAGCAGCAGAAAATTCAAGAAGCATCAAGAGAGGTAAATAGTATTAATGTAGAGGTTGAATCTAAAAATTTAAATTTAGTTAAGTACATTGAATTTTAAGCAGTTCAAAGCTATGCAAAAGAAATAAATTACTAGAGGATTTCTGGGAAGTCAGGAAATAGGAGAAAAAAGTTATCAAGATGTAGTGAGTAAGATAAAAATTGAAATACAAATGAATGTAGAAGTAAAACATGGGAGAAAACGAAAATGTGCAATTTAAAGATGATTAAATGGAAAGTGTACATTATATAAAAGTATTAAAATGTGAATAAACATTTCAAAAGAATGAGAAAATAAGTATGATTATACCAATAAATAAATGAAAAGGTTTAGAACATTAGAGTTATGTTAGAAATAAGCTGTCCAAATATTATTAAGATCAAAATAGACTGAAAATAAGGTAGCAATAAAATAGCAAAAGGAAGTATTAGTAAACTCAAAAGGTAAAATAAAGTTTAAAAGTTTCCCAAAGGTAAAAAAATTCACTCATTTATTGACATAGTGTGAGCCTCTCCATAGAAAATACATATTTGTTTATTATAGGTTTAAAACTAAATAATTCTGTAGACAAACTGACATTCTAAATTTAAAAGATAGCATTGATATTTAAGCTGTATACTCTGCATGTTTATGGCTTTTTTCAGCATATTGTGTAAATATTTCATGATAATCATTTTAATGAATGATATATGATATTAAATGGATTCCTTGTGCAGTGTTGTTAATGTTAAATACTTATAATTTTTTATTTATAAATGTTTGATAAAATTAACACTTTTTGTTGATGTATTTTTACAAGTATAAAATATGTGGTAAAAGTTTTATAAAGGCAAATCAAGAAAGATTATTACAAGGAATAGAAGACAATAAGAGAAGCAATTGGGTATTAGTGTTTGAAGAAATAATTTTAATGGACAATTGTCTTTTTTTTTTTTTTTGAAAGAAAGGGAAATTGTGGCAATTAGTTTAAGATGACAGATTATAAAAGGGAATAATAATAATAATAATAATAATATAAAAAAGAAGATTGTTTTATTATTTAGTTAGTTTTGCTTTAAGATAATTGTTATTAAGATAGCAATGTATAAAGTATAATTTTATCTTAGTTATAAATAGATAACCTGATCATAAAAACTGTGGGAGTATATATATGCATGTGGAATAAATGGAAATAAACACACAAACATATATTTATTTGTTTTATTTCTAAAAAAAATACATATTAATATTATTAATGATTAATCTTGATAATGATTTTACAATAAATCATTCTGATTAATTGTTAAAAAATATATATATATTAATGTAAAATTTTATTATTTTTATTTTGTTTATTATAATTAGTTTTATTTAAAGAATGCTGTGTTGAATGCAGGAATATAAATTTTTTTTCTTGAATTGAAGTCTGATAGTGAAAAAGTGGGAAGGGAAAGAAACAATCTTAAGTTCTATAACTGAATGATAACATAAAAGTTTGCCCCCAGAATTTATAATAAATCAAGAATCTATTTCTTTATTTTGGAACTCATAAACAAAATGGAATTCTAAATAAAAAAGAAAGGGGAAAATTTTATTTAACTCCCTTTTGCTAGACTTCTACAATTGGATTAATGATTAATGGAGTGATGGATTAGCTTAAGTTTATATATCTCTCATTCATCTTATAGCTCATTTAGTGTTGA
Organism: Epiperipatus broadwayi; assembly: GCA_028023455.1. Taxonomy (NCBI): domain Eukaryota; kingdom Metazoa; phylum Onychophora; class Udeonychophora; order Euonychophora; family Peripatidae; genus Epiperipatus; species Epiperipatus broadwayi. Next base: position 59,173 of record JAQFVV010006997.1, on the reverse strand, counting down.
TTCTACTATTTCAAACAATATCATGAGAAGTTATGCTATCAGATCAAAGAGTAAATTAGGTCCAAAGAAAAGAAAACATCTTAATTGGTAAAACAGACTAAACAATTATTATTTTTATTATTATTTTAATAATGCACTTTCAACATTAAAATAATTCAAATGATATTGTTTTATTATTAATTTTTTGTTTTATTTCAAATTATTCATCATAACTTTCTTCCTAATGAGTCTCTCTCGTATGAAATCAAGAAATTCATTTTGCATATTGTAACGACATATTTAATTATAAAAATGTTTAACCATGTACCGGTCGAATACCACCACTACCGCAAGTCAAATCGGATTCAAACTCAGCTTAACCAAAACTGAATTCAAACCCAACTCAACAGCTCAGATAGCAGAAATCGACGGCACAGTGCTATGCGCCAAGAACTAGTTCAACGGTTGGTGAGGACTAGAGACCCTTGCACTGACACGAATATCTAATAATTAATTACTTTGAATACTTTTTAAATCAAATCATATGTATGTTCGGGTTGCCAACACAGACAGCGAGTATTAACATTTAAATAATTATAAAAAGAATGATGAACTAAGAAACCAAGTATGTTAGAAAATATTTAATAATAATAATAATAATTTGTTTTGTTCAATAAAATATAGATTGCATTAGTTACCTCTAGTCTTTAAAAGAATTTATAAATATAATAAGAGTGGCGGTCCTTATCATATGCCAACAAGTATTACACAACATGGGATTCTATGTCTATGCCCCCAACGAGAAATATAAAGGCAGATAAAGGTATTCATTAAGAACGGAAATGATTGTTCTAATTTTATTACGGTGGAATGTGAGATTTATTTTCACATTCAGAAATCTATTCATGAAGAGCAAAACGTATTTTAAGGCATAACTTTAATCTTGATTTGAAAACTGATTTAAACTAAATATATTTGAGAATTGGTTCGACTTTAATTTAAATCACTTCATCACGAATTACAAGCACGGAGCGGGTTTTACCGGAACAAAGATGCAATGGTACTGACGAATTACAAGGCAGAGAGTAAAATTGAAAGAGGATCGCTAGTCGATGATCAAAGTCCTATGGCGGCTTGCATTTGGCAAGTCTTACGCCCTTTGACTAATGAATCGGAAAGGAAGTACTTTCTTCCTCGAGAAATTTAAATAAGAGAATATGATCACCGACCAGCCTAACGGAGCGGAAGATGGCCCTACGTCAGCAACATTTGATGATGATGACTTGATAGTCATCGTTGAAAAATAAAACCCATGTAGAATGCTCTACGTGATGACTTGACCAATTAATTAAAGTCAAACGAGCTTTTATCGAACTATTTTAAAACATTTATAAACTATATTAATTATGCCCTAATATCGTGCCCTTCCTGAATATTAATATAAAATAACAAAAGTGGAATTAAAATACATTTAACCCTTTATCGACCCTTTTTGCAATAAAAACATTTAAGGTTATATTCGAATAAATATATATTAGTGGAACAAGAAATCAATATTTTAACATTTTGTGAGTATATAAACACTTGTAACTTAGGAGCTGGGGACATAGGTGAAAAACGGAGCTAATAGTTTATTATTAGCCAATTATAAAAATAATAAACATGTAATATTTTCTTTCGACTCGATGATTAATAGAACTTTCAAATTTAGTTCTAATGGGCGAGAATTACTATTTGAAATTAATGTTATATTATTTGCGTGAGGCAAATGGAATCAAAGGGCTCATCGAGTCGAAAGATTATTGGCATATAATTTTTAAATACGACATTAATAAAGCACACTAACATATATATATTAAACGAACCGCCAGGTAAGAAAAGAAAAAGTTTAAAGACTAGAGATCTAAAGAATTAAGCTATAGATTTACAGTAGCATTTTATAACTAAAAGGTGTTACAAAGATTTACATTAAAGAATAAAAGAGCTCTTAAAAAGAAGGAGTATAAAATAAAGTTCGAACTGGCCAGAAAGTTTAACGTTCATATTACCATTCCGTGCTTGTCCTTAAGTTACTCCTCCAAGTTGTTGAAACGTAGGCATCATTGGTTAACTACTGGAGTAGTATTTTAGTAGCTTTCATTATTTTAGCAGAATGATCGATCCGGAAAACGGTTCAGCAGCTCCAGTGAAGATTCCTCGGGACTTTAGGAACCGTAGCCAGATCCCTGATGTTCTAGCCCTCTATCATGATGAAATACAATTTTTATACACACAGAGTTCACTGCACTACTCTACAACCAAAACTAGTCTTTTTCTTTACTTTTCAGGGCTATATATCTACTGTTCACTGATGCCTCCGGCTAGCGCTCATTTTATTATCAATCTGGTTTTTTTTTATAATTAGTTGTTTTCAGAAACATTCCTTCGATAAGGCTTTCAAACTAATTTTTGAATTCCTTTCCTAATTAGAAAATGAATTCTTAAAGTCTGAAATGATTTTAATTAAAAATTGAATTCTTATCTTTTTTTTATTAATAAAACTTTACTGTTGTTTTTGAGAATTTGAAAGCCTTTGGAAGGAATGTAGCTTTTAATCGCAAAACTTTACAAATTATTTAAAAGTAAAAAAAAACAAGTATTCCCGACGCAATGAAACTTTCGAACAATTATATATATTTAATATTTACAAACATATATACGCACAATCCAGGCAATTTAATATATGTAAATTCATGAACATTTTATCATGAATTTATTTAGAGAATTGATCCAATTTAAACTAAACTAATTAATTTTACTACGTATTTGAAACAAGTTATTCATTATGGAAATTAGCGTGGATTGAACGTATAAAGCCCCATTGCATCGGAAATTTAAGGTTAGTATTAGGGTAAATAACATGAAGCTAGGATCGAACTCAGATCCGACTGCTTCATTTCTTTTCACTTCAAAAAAAAACAATGAAAAAAAAATGACTTTACTTATGCAGGATATAGTTGCATAAGTGTATAGACTCTGGGAGAACAGCATGAGCGTGAATAATATAACCTGCCTAAGCTACAAATTATACCTGTCTCACTACGATCAATTTTTTGAATATTCCGCTTATAATAAGTTTAAAAAAAATCGGTCCGTTTATCAAGTTTCATTTTCCTAGGGTCATGTCAGTTGGTCTTCTGTATATATATCTGTCTCTACAGTTTATCTTACTGTTTCCCTGGATCAGGTGGTACATATTGTTTTAACTGTCTGGCATTGTAATGGTCATAGTCCTGGTCTTCCCTGGTTGTCGTCAAGTTCCCATAGTCTATTGCTGTCATTTGTTCTATGGCCTTTTCTGCGACCGAATGCACAAAAAACAATTCTTTAACATTATCTCTATGAACGATGGGGTTCTCTCCTGGGTCTTCTTTGAAAGTTTGAGTCTGTATTGAGGCTCCAGGGAATGGCATCTGTAAAGTCCTCATGCTAAGTTGAGGATTCATCATCCGTCCCATTTCCACTTTTTGTTTCATTTGACCAGTGGTCTGAACATCTTTTTCTTTTCCTGTATCTATATCCGCTTCTTCCACTGTTTCGTATCTGGACTCATCCTCACCATTGTCGTTTTCCTTGCTGTCCACAACTTCCTTTGGTGTGGCCTGATCATCTTCATTTTCTATTTTTGGGGCTTCAGAGGGATTTATTTCTTGCTGAAGCTTTACATTTTCTAGATTTGAGTTGGCTTGGATGCCATGTGCTTCCTCGATCCTTACCAGCCTTTCCATCATCATCATCAGTACCTTTCGATCTTCTCTCATTTCTCTGAGGATCGTTTGTAAAGTGTCTTTTCCCATTTTTGAAAATACGAAAATAATGTAATAAACAATCAATATAATGAACACTGCAGATCAACTTATAGTACTCTCTGTATGCTTAAAAATATTTTTTTTTTTCAGTAATTTTAACTAGGTCTCTGACTACAGGTCCATTGTCCTAATCTTCACTAGCTGCTTCATATTATTTCCCCAATCTATGTAATCTGCCTTTTTTTTTTAGTTTACCTACGTTTTCTTGGTTAGCTCTTTATTTTAACTGTTTGAGTGAGACATGTATTCAAAAATATATAAAAAAAACATTATTCACTTTCCCTTTGTTCAACTGTTCTGTTCTCCCATGTCTGAAAAAAAAACTATACAGTGATATACAAATATTATGTATTAGCAGATACAACAAATCATTCTGTATTGAACACACTTGGTTTTTTATTATGGCGATTGACCCACTACTGTGCTGACAATCAAATTTGCTGACAAATTTATTTATATGGGCGCCAGTGAGCAAAATGAGATCAATAGGGCATGTGATATAACCCATTGACCCCCAAACCACATATGATAGACTTAACCTTTAATAAAACAATTGAATTGATGATGAGTAATATTATTTAATAACAGCTAACGCGTTCATGACCTGAGTTTAAATATAGGAGTTCACTACTTCATTTTTCCTAAGCATGAGGCTTTAACACCAAAAAAATGTCAAAATTAATATTACAAGAACTTTTATTGGAGATATTATTCTAAATCTTGCTAGCATGAAAGCGTGCAAACCATTTAAGCATTTTGCCAACTGCATCTGGCTGCTTGGTGTACACAAAGGGTCTTCACCTGCTTTGAGGTTACTCTAGAAATTATTGTCATTAAAGCGTACCAAAGTCCCTAAAATTTGGATTCATCTTATGTTTCTTGCGTTACAGGCTCGTGCTGCATCTGCCCTTAGTCAATTGGATCCATCTTTAAATGCTCTCAAAACGTGCTGGGATTGTCTTAAGACAGACAAAAGTTTTGTTGCCTTGGTTACATCTGCATTTCCTTCGGCAAAGGATCAAGAAACAATACTAAATGAATTAAGAAGTATTCGCTACTTTGATGTATTTGAATATAATACGCTTCCAAAGCAGTGGTCTTGTTTTTTATGCAATCATCCTGACAAAGCTGAAGGATTTCTTCAAGATAATGAACCAGTTATTGAGGGACAATTAAAAGAGAAAAAAGGTCGTTGGAAATTCTTCAAAAGATGGAGGACACGATATTTTACACTATCTGGATATCATTTGTCCTACAGAGGATCCAAAGATAAAGATTGCCTGCCAATTGACGTTAGCCAGATTCGAAGTGTAAAAGCTATAAGTCGAGGTTCAAGGCATATTCCAAAAGCATTTGAAATATTTACAAATGAGAAAACTTATATTTTAAAAGCCAGAGACGGGAAAAATGCTGAACAGTGGGTCCAGTGTTTACAAATAGCTGTAGCGCATTCTCATGCAAGAGACATGCGGGAATTGGAATTGTCACACCTATAAATTAGTACTTTTATTGCTTGTGATATTTTAATACCTTCACTTTTGAATAATAGCTTTAATTCTTTTTTGTTTTGCTTTTAATTATTAAAAGAAATGTATTGGAAAAATTATATGTAAAGATCAAATTACCAAACAAATCTGTGCTAAATTTCAATTATTTATTTCTTTGAAATAAATGGTAGGAATACTAGAATAGTTGTAAAGATAACAATAAACTGAAATTGTAAAATTTAAAAAAAAAAAGTTGTAACGATCCGGAGAATGCGACTTATGTAACTGCACTACGGGGCGCCATCTAGGCATTTGAACCTAGAAAAATTTATAAAGTAGGCAGATACGTAAGTCAAAAAAAAAAATTTTTTTTTTTTTTTTTAAATTTTGATTCCGGTCGTTAGCCCATGTCACTAGTTCAGTGGAATAGCAGAGATTAAATAATATATCTTATCTAATTAGATTTCACCATTAAAAAATAAATAAAATAAGCCACTGCCAGTAATTAGCATACAAACATTTATTTATGCACATATATATAAGATTTGAAATTATTTTAGTATTAGTTTTACATTTTAATTTTTAACATTCTTTTTAACTTTGATTTTTGACTTTAATTTACATTTAATTACTATTATATTATAAGTTTACATTTTAATTAAGTTCGCACAGATGGGATTATAAAAGCTTGTTTTAATATGTTGCTATAGATCGGTTACATAGATTACACGGTTAAAAACATTTCACAGTAAACATAAACGATCAAAACATAAAATCATTGATACTGGCAATCGCAGAGGGAAATTTATAAGTAACCCAGTAGTATTCACCATAAGATACTTGCATTGTCACCAATGACTTAAAAGACCTCCGAATAAATACATTTTAGATACTCACCGTAAGGTATCATTATTTATCGAATGTCTATATATTTTGATCAAATATGAAAACGCAAATATAGTTAACCGATCAACAATCCATGCAAGCGTCTATAAACAACTTAAATTTAATGCATTTTTATTTAGGGTCGAGCGTGAATAGACCAGATAAATTTGCTTTTGAAAATAAACATTCTATCCCTATTTAACCTTAGACTAAAATTCGTAGTCAAACTGGCATCAATCCATCTGATACATCGATGTATTCAATGTAATACGAAATACGGCAGCACCAAAAGAATTAAGAAAAGACATTGACTCTCAATCAGATAGGAATATTACATCTATCTAACGAGAAGAACAATCAAAAAAAAAAACTCCATAGAAAGGAACTGCGTTCTCCGTCTTATAATTCCTTCCATAGGCAAACGGGTGAGTGCGGCGTATATATATAAACGATTCTGCCAATAGCGAATCTCCGATTACATTTACTAACTACATCAATATATCCAATCCATTGACCCAATCTAACAACGACATAAATAACCTAAGATTACCCTCCCCTAATATAACTTTACAAATCTATACAGCCATTCACGCCCGACTTAAGTTTAACATTTTTATAATTAATTTAACGGAAAACAAAAATCATAATAAAACTTAAAGAACAAAAAATAAATAAATGGAAATGATTTTACAAAATAAATACATTAAACAAAATTATAACTAATTAATAAATAATATCGGTCAGATAGAATAATATTGCAATTATTTAAATCTGGAAAGTTTTTAATTTACTGTTCATAAATTTTAAAGTTTTTACGGTTATTTAAATAGTTCATCTTCATATATTCCTTGCCGTTTGAACGTGAATTCCCACGTCGTCCGAAAATTGGTAACCTGTGGCCGATTTATTTATCCATCCGGAGATTTTTTTTAGTGTAGTTGGTCCTCAATGTAGAAACGATGGTTCATTTTTCTTCCTTTCTTAGCAGAACTGAAGGGATTGAAGCTGTGCATCTTTTTCAATCCCCTCAGCACTAACACCTAGCTGTTACATCGTAATAATCATCAATAACTAGTCACTAATTAATAATTTCCAAAATTTTTCCTTTTATACGTATTAATGTGAAGGATTGAATTTACATTACGTCACCGATGCGATGGTCCTTTCGCTGCGGTCCGATTCCATAGGGATTTCTTCTTATTTGCTAACAGTTTCTATTGTTTTCCTATCTGACCGGTATTTTTACATTTAAATGCCCAAGGCTGGTTTACATTTGACTAATTAAAATTATCATTTCCATTTCTGATTAATTAACCTGTTTTCCAAATCAAAGATATATTTAAAGATAAATTTAAAGATATAATTTTATCTCCAAATCTTTTTAAGTTTTTGTTTTTAAAATACCTTTTCTATTTTTAATACAGTTTTATTTTAATAATTTTTTATATCTGTGCGATTTAATATATAAGAGTTTAAGATGATATTTAATTTCAATTTTTAATTCTAAAAGAAAATTTTTAAATGCGAACTTTTTAATTTACTTTCATGTTTAATAAATAAAAAAAAACAACAATGTAACGAACGTCTGTGCTCGTTACATATCAGTAAAGTTACTTAAAAAAAAAATATTTTACTTAGGGTTAGTAATTACGGTACACGATTGACAAAGACATTTACAAAACATCCGGTTAATAATTTTACAAAAAGACTATATACAAAAAGAAAAATGTTTACTATCGTTTTCCAAGGACCATTTACGTTCACCTCCTCCCGACCAGAGTTCTAACTTTTTTTTTTTAATCCATTTTATTTTTACACACGGCACGACAAGCAAATTTTATAAATTATTTATTTAAATAAGGTTGCATTGAGATAAATATGTTTTAAGAAATAATGGGTTTAAACGTGTCTATTTGCCGCACAATTATAAACACCACCAACTTATTTATGACTGATTGAAATGCATACATAGGGTTACACTGAAGTAATTCCCAAAGGTACTCATCGTAAGGCACCACATTTCGATCATAAACTTACGTGGCTGTGCGCACCTATACACATTAAAGTATAATTTATATTACATTTTAATTAAACAGCTTTTAGATAATTAATAAACAATCATTTCCATTTATAGATTACAGGAATTAATTAATACCTGTTTTTATTTTAACTTACGTTATTTTTTTATTAAAATATTTTTATATTTCAATCTTGTATTTTTTTATTAAAAAAAATACGTTCAAATACTTTTTTTTTGTTTGTGAAAAAAATATTTTTAAAGTTTAACATCTGTGCGAATGTATACACGTTTAACAATGTTTTAATTTTAGCGTTTAGTTTTTTCCTTTTATTTGCGAACTTTTAAGTTTTTATTTTAATTAATGTAACGACATATTTATATATCGTTACATATCAGTAAACTTCCTCAAAAAACAAAAAACATTTAAAAAAAAAAAAGACTTTACTTAGTGTTAGTAATTACGTTATACAAATTTGTTATATATGAAATTTCAAAAGGACAAAACTTTTTTTTTTTTTTTAAAAGACAAAACAGTAATTACAAATATAATGATAAAAAAAAAATTGACTGATGATTCCTTACTACCAGCTAAATTTCTGCCCCCTCCATTCCAAGTTTCATTTCTTCTACCTTTAAATTTTTAAATGCGAACTTTTTAATTTACTTTCATGTTTAATAAATAAAAAAAAACAACAATGTAACGAACGTCTGTGCTCGTTACATATCAGTAAAGTTACTTAAAAAAAAAATATTTTACTTAGGGTTAGTAATTACGGTACACGATTGACAAAGACATTTACAAAACATCCGGTTAATAATTTTACAAAAAGACTATATACAAAAAGAAAAATGTTTACTATCGTTTTCCAAGGACCATTTACGTTCACCTCCTCCCGACCAGAGTTCTAACTTTTTTTTTTTAATCCATTTTATTTTTACACACGGCATGACAAGCAAATTTTATAAATTATTTATTTAAATAAGGTTGCATTGAGATAAATATGTTTTAAGAAATAATGGGTTTAAACGTGTCTATTTGCCGCACAATTATAAACACCACCAACTTATTTATGACTGATTGAAATGCATACATAGGGTTACACTGAAGTAATTCCCAAAGGTACTCATCGTAAGGCACCACATTTCGATCATAAACTTACGTGGCTGTGCGCACCTATACACATTAAAGTATAATTTATATTACATTTTAATTAAACAGCTTTTAGATAATTAATAAACAATCATTTCCATTTATAGATTACAGGAATTAATTAATACCTGTTTTTATTTTAACTTACGTTATTTTTTTATTAAAATATTTTTATATTTCAATCTTGTATTTTTTTATTAAAAAAAATACGTTCAAATACTTTTTTTTTTGTTTATGAAAAAAATATTTTTAAAGTTTAACATCTGTGCGAATGTATACACGTTTAACAATGTTTTAATTTTAGCGTTTAGTTTTTTCCTTTTATTTGCGAACTTTTAAGTTTTTATTTTAATTAATGTAACGACATATTTATATATCGTTACATATCAGTAAACTTCCTCAAAAAACAAAAAACATTTAAAAAAAAAAAAAAAGACTTTACTTAGTGTTAGTAATTACGTTATACAAATTTGTTATATATGAAATTTCAAAAGGACAAAACTTTTTTTCTTTTTTTAAAAGACAAAACAGTAATTACAAATATAATGATAAAAAAAAAATTGACTGATGATTCCTTACTACCAGCTAAATTTCTGCCCCCTCCATTCCAAGTTTCATTTCTTCTACCTTTAAATTTTTAAATGCGAACTTTTTAATTTACTTTCATGTTTAATAAATAAAAAAAAACAACAATGTAACGAACGTCTGTGCTCGTTACAATATATAGCCATTTAGTGAGAGACTTTGCAAACATTTTTTTCCCCTAAGTATTAAAATTCACTTACATTTTATTCTAATATTTTAATTTCAAGACAATTCTAAAGTTGTCAGGATATTCAAAAATTGCAGGAAATTCAAAACCTGTTAGACTCCACGTTGATGAGTTTCAATTATTCCCTTGGAAGTCTTTTGTGATATTACTTTAAGAAAATATTTTGAGTGATTAAAAAATTAATTTTTTGGAATGTTTGTGATTATTTTTGCACAATAATGGTTTAATAATTATTGCAAATCAAGAATATATATTATTACATATTTATTTTCTACATAAATGTTTTATTTTATAGGGATGTCAGTTACTATCTGTTTAGTAATATGTTAACATTTATAGTCTATTAGAATAATAACGATATCAAATAAATTATCAAAAAATTTTAACTTTTAAACCATAAGTTGATAGATTTGCAAGATATTCATAATTATTTGTTCACATTTTAAATACATATGTCAAACAAAGAAGATTTCATTCATTTTGCAAAAATCAATCTGTTTCTGCCATCAGCTGGGTAACGAAACATTGCTTTGTTTTGATTAAAATCTAATTCTTAAAATAGTTGTGAAATTCAAATGTGACTTTTTAAGGAATTTATTTAATTTCTAAATAAAAATAGCTATCAAATGAAGTCAAATTTATTATATTCTAGTATATAATAATGGTCTAATACTAAAATTAAAGTTGAAAGCTTACAAACAAGTGAAAATAAAGAAAACTATCAAAGTGTTAGTGCAGTGCAAGAGAGTGATGAAAAAGTTAAAGCATTCTAGAAATAACAATTTCTATGTTTTATTTAATAATTATTAACCATTTAAAAAAAATGTATTCAAATTAAAGAATAATATTTTTTTTAAAAATTATTGATAAGAAAATATTGTTTTATTGATTTTTCTATATGCATATATTTGAATATCTAAGTTTTCAAAACAAATAATTCAAAAAATAAGTGTACACTTTTTTAATTAAATATGGTTTATAGCCTTTTAAAATAAGCGTAGATAAATGGAAGATGAATATACATATATATATATTTTGAACTACATAAACAGATTTTATTTTGGGAAATTGAGCAGATATTTTTACTTTATTTTATATAGATTGGTAAAGAAATTTTGTTGTCATGACCTTGCAGTTTGAATGTAAATTTGTACTAGAGGGACAATATCTTAGCTTTTATATGTTAAGAAAATGTTCTATTGTTTATTCAACATAAGCTTAAAGAAATAGGTATTTTACTTATGATGATGATGATGTAAATAAATATAATAATGTTGCTAATAAATATAGCAGCATTCTATATGTCAATAGAAAATAGGTATAAATGAAATATAAAAGCAAAATGAAGAGTAATGACTTTTTGTTGATACATACATGTTTTCAACTCTAAAGAGAATAAAATTATATGGCATAACAGAGCAAATATTTTATAGAATCTTTAAAAAATATATTTATCTCTGTATTTTATACAAGGTTTTATGATTATTAATATTAGTGCGATATAAAATTTCTGCTCAGGTTTATAATTGTAACTTTTAACAAATCAACATAAATTATAGATGTTAAGCAAGCACACAGAATGACAGTAATTTGTATGTGTAATCAAAATAATATTCGTTATTCTTTTGCAAATATTTAAAGTTTATTTTATATGTGTCTATATATTCTAGTATCGAGAACATAGATTTATTTCTAGCTTATCTAAATAATTTTCAATGATATTTATTTTACAAAAGTAAGTAGAAATCTAATTTTAAGAAAATTAACTATGGATAGTCAATTTTATAATAGGTAAAAATGAAGGTATAGAATTATTATTTATTTACTTATTGTTTCATTGTTAATTTAATTTGTATTATATTTTGTTTCTATATGAATCACAATAAAAAATTGTATTGTTGTTATCATTTGTCATGGTAGTTCTTGATCTCTTTTGTATTTATGCATTTATTTTATTTTGAATTTGATGCATATCTATCAATGACATATATTATGGAGTTTATGTTTTCTTTATTATTATCATTAGAACATTTAATATTTCTTTCATAATTTGTAGAACTAATGTGCTAATTATAAAGTTAATATAACAAAGTAGAGAGAGGTAGCATGAATATGTAATGGGTAAGCAACCTGATTTGCATAGCACTTATAATTTAGATATATTTGCAAGTCAGAATGGATTGTAATCCATTTCCAATTAATAGGTTTTATCGGCCATTAAATTAGGCTTCCATTCATGGGATATATCTCTATTTAGGCACTTTTTTAACCATTAGAAATGATGTGTATTTATTTAATTGGTTACATATTTCCAGGGAAGTAGTTAATTATTATATATTGTAATTAAATGTGGTATGTATTCATAAAATGGAATATGATAATTTAGCATAGTTTAATCATCAGACCTTACACTTGGATCACCAAATTATCTATAATGAACAAAAGTTAAGAAGGAATTAATCACTTTGTTGAATTATCAAGCATCAAATTATAAATGATGGGTAAATAAAACTGTAACTTATGCTGAGTGTGCTACATGTGGATGAACAAACTTGGTATGTGAGGATAAGAAGTAAGGCTCTTTTTTCCTGGCATGATTATATCATAAGAAGTGATTTCTGCATCTGAAATGATTTTCCCAGAGTAATCATGTCTAATTCTTGTCAATATAACTAAGGATATTAGCTTATATCACCTGTTCACATATGTATCTTAATTACTAAACACATTCAGCAAGCAATTCAATTATAAAATAATATATTTAATCTTATAGAATAAATACATAATATGTTACACATTGGAATATTATCTTGAGAATCAAAAGCTCAAGAAATGAATTTCAGATCTCTCGTGTTTTTATTATGATGTTTCTGGCCAAATAAATTAAAACACATAGATTAAATATACATTTTAATCTAAATGCTATGTATCTATTTTTGAAATACTCTATATTGATTTAATTCATTTTTATATATTTTAATAATTAGATCCAAGCTCATAATCATCCCTTCCTATCCATTTTTTCATTAAATATGTATCTGTCATATTTTCCCATGACAAACACAAAACTCTTGATATAAATTATCAATGACCACTATTAGATTTTTTAAGTGACCAATTTATTAAGTTAAACAAATAAAAGTAAATTAAACAACCTATAAATAATAACAATAAAATTGTTTGATTTACTGTATCAGTTAATACAGTAATCCAGTATATTATTATTAAATTATATCATTATTTAGAAAATCCAATATCTTTTCTTAACAACTAAATGCTATTTTACTCTCTGATTTATAAAATAATTTGGCAATAAATAAGGGATGGGTATCTTAAGAAAGAGCAGTTCTAGTCTATTATAATTACACGTACAAGTGCCTTTCAGGATTATTTATATCTCTGGCAGAACAGACAGGGTATATGGACAAATTATTATTTTAATTTTTTGTATATATTTCTATGTGGACAAATCTTTATTGGAATAAATGTATTTTTTATAAAAAAGAATATTATAATCACATTCATATCGGCTTTTTCAAACCAAATTGTGCAAACGCCTTTTGCGAGTGTTAAATAATAAATGAATACCCTCTGACCCATACAAGATATAGAATTTATGCAGTCGTAGTAATAAGAGATTCCTTTTATTGCTGCATAAATTCTATATCTTGTATGGGTCAGAGGGTATTCATTTATTATTTAACACTCGCAAAAGACATTTGCACAATTTGGTTTGAAAAAGCCGATATGAATGTGATTACAATTGTATACAGACGCTATAAAAAATAAATGCCGATTTAAAAAAGAATATTATAAAATGATATCTCATCTAGGGAGAATATTTTACATAGCCACGTGATTACAAGTGATGGAGATAATCAACTCTACAATAAACACAATTTTTGGAAATATATCCCTAATTGCTGCTAAAAAAGGTAAAGGAAATTCATGTTTCTAATATTGCTAAAAATCTGAATAAACATCCTTTTTATTAAAAGAATAGAGAAATTTCTAATCCCTATTATATATGAGTAATTATCAAATTCTTACAAAATAAATGACCACTGAAGGAATTTTTATATTTAAGAGAGACAAAATAAACCACTCTAAAAATCAGCTATGTCACACGCAATATTTCACTTAGTTTATTTTTTTAATAACATCAAACTGATTGGAATTAACATCCAATCTTATCTCTATTAAGACATTATATTATACTTCTGTTCAAATTTTAAGTCACACTTTCAAAAATATATACCTATAACCAAACAGTGAAATCACCTGCAGACAAAAAGAAATGTATGATGCACAGTCTTATATAAGATATTCCTTAAATTATTTGTATATTTTAAAGGGAAAATATTTAAAATTCAAGAAACACTTTTTTAGCAAATATTTTTTTAAATAAATATTATGATACATGTTCATGCACATATTAATTCTTTATAGTATTTAAAACCCTTATTCAACCATATATGTGTTTTAATATATTATTCATTAAACATTATTTTACCCCTTTTTATTTTTATTAAAATAAAATTCATGTAGTTCTCTCCAATTGAAGAAAGGTAACAAAATCAAATAAGATGTGAATGTATAGACAAAATTTAATTTTTAAATTTATAAAAAAATATATATTCTTTTGTTTGTAATACAGATTATATTTGAATTTAATTCAAATAATAATAATAATATTAGATTATATTTTCTTAAATAATTTGCACAGTAAAATTACATTTACCATATATTGTTCATTCTTGTCTTCCATTTAGTTGCAATTCTTCCCAGCATGCAGGATTTTTCAAGAGAATATTCCATAATTAGGTTTTGAACTTGGGCAATTATTGGAGAATATAGTGTATTATAAGTATATTCAGGAAAGTGCACATATGGCAATTGATTTCCTGCACACATTTATGATTTACTCTAATGATATTTAAAAAGTTGATGTCTGTTGCTTTCATTCCTCTTTGTATAATAATTAGCTAATTCATGTGATATGAGTATTTCTGTTATCAATTTAAATACAGACACATTTTATATCTTGAAAGAGAATTTTGCTTCAATTTTCATTTTCATCAAAGATAACTTAAAAGAACTTGACAGGTTTTTTATGAGAAGTTTCTGTTCCATTATATTTATTAATTAGATAATAATTAGTTGAATGATAACTTGCATTTTGATATTAGTGCACTTTTAAATTTTAGTTGTATAAGATATATATAACAGTGCGAAGATATTTAAATGTTTGATATGGTTACTTTGAGATCCTCAGCTGCAGTTCCTATTTTGTTTTGAATAATTCTTTTCTTTTTTTTTTTACTTCTTTTCACAACTGTCCAGAACTAAATTAGGCAACCAATGATAATAAAATTATCATTTAACACTAATGTATAAATAATCAGTCATTAAAATTTTTCTTAATGTATTTCCTAACAAAAAATATTAAATTAACAATCATTTAACACAATTAAAATCTAATAATAATTGACTTATTAAAATAACTAAAATTACATTCAAAATATATTAAAATTGTTCTACAATAAAATTGCAATAAACACAGAAATTATATTGTAGTTTGATATAATTATGATGATATGGATTGCTACTTTTATATAAGTTAATGAATTTTAAAAAAGTGATCTGATCATTTCGAACACAAATATTTTCAAAATGGATAAATTTCAATGATTACAGTTAGCTAGAAGAGATAAATGCTGGGATAATGTAAAAAATTGGTAACACCATAGATGCCATTGAGAATTTAGTAAATTATGAAAAGGTTAATAAAAATTCAAAATTATTATAAAGGATTAGATTTAAGTATTTCAAATAGTAATCATTAATATGAGAAAAACAACTAAAAGACTTTACAAATATTTTGACTTTTCTGGTTTATACCTCTGTTATTTGTAAAAGTAAAGTGATTATATACAAATATTGAATTGTATACAATATGTATAAACTATTAATTTATGTTTAATGTCTCAATATTTATGATAAATTTAGTATCTTTTATTTATTTAGTTTTTGTCATGAATACTTTAGTTTAACTTTATATAATTTTGATTAATGCTTTTGTTTTTTATTCTGCAATATATATATATATATATATGTTTTAATAAATATATACTATTAAATATTAATTGTAATAGCTTGTTCCATTTAATATACTACTGATTTAGATTTAATCAAGCACTTCATACCTATATGCAGGTTAGAGAAATTGTATCAGAAGAATGATTACTGTTTAAGACATACTAGTATAATAAAATGACATGAAGCAAATTATGACTCAGAGAATTTGTTTAATAATGACAGTGGAAATAATGATGGAATAATATCACATACTGTAAATATGAAGACAGCCAAGTGGCTACAATATTATATGATTTCATTATGATGTTTTAGAATGTGTCTGGATTTTATGATGCATATTTGGTGATATTGATTTTTAGTTATTGGTGTACATTAATGGGATTTAATTAAATTGTTGTGCAATTTTTGAATTTATTTTAAAATGAAGTCAGAGCAAGTACTTCACACTATTAGGGAAGCTTTAAAGAAGCATTCTGAATAGATCATTTACAGTCAATATTTTTAATATAATTCTATTTGTTGGTATAAATTTCAGTATCCATTACAGTTGAATAATGAGATAGTTGGTTATAGCAGTTCACATTTTGTATTTTAGTTGTTCTTCATTTAATACTTATGTGCATTTTATTAAATGTTTTGAAAGTATTGCTTTTGTATATATATATTTCTCTACACATATAAGTTGTGATTTTTTTTAAATAAGTTTTTAAAACAAAAAATTATATATTAACTATAAAGCATAAACTGTAAATTTGTATTATTAAATATGAGTCAATGTGTTTTTCTAGGGTGATGTTCCAGCAGCCAGAAGTATTCTTGCATTAGCTTTCCAAGCAAATCCGAATAGTGAAGAGATTTGGCTTGCAGCTGTGAAGTTAGAAAGTGAAAATAATGAAGATGAAAGGGCACGGAGACTGCTTCAAAAAGCAAGAAATAGTGCCCCTACTGCTCGTGTAAGCTTTTTTTGTGTGGTCATCAATATATTATTTTATTATTTCTCAATTTTCTAATTGTATCAATTTTTTTGATTTGTATTTATTATGAAATAGGTCATGATGAAATCTGTGAAATTAGAATGGGTTTTAGACAACATTAAAGAATCTCAAAATCTACTCGAAGATGCAGTTCGGGCATACCCAGATTTTCATAAGGTACTCTTAAATATCATAGAAAAATCTTGTTTTTCCCATTTTGAATCATAATTTTGTTTTTTAATATTGTATTTCTATTTTTTTTTAAAGAATTATTGTCAAGCTACTTGGCAATTCTCTTTAACCTTAGCTAATTGGATTATTTAATCTTATTTTGGCCATTTTTCTGTTGTATAAGTGACACTTTTCTAATATTATATGCATGCAAAGAACTGCACTTATTAGAGAATGAAATTTTGTTTCAAGTCACATCTTTTCTTAAATGATAGCATAAAGGATAGTTTTTTTGCGAATTTTTAAATTAATAATAGTTTATATAATCAACAAAATATGTATTTAAATAGAAGACAAAAATTTAGAGAGAATAAAATAATTTTTAAATTAATGATTTATTTTAGTTTTTTAACTGATAAATAATTTTTTTTAATAATTTGATTCATTAAATGCACATTTCTAAAATTTATAAAAGAGGAAACTAATTTTTGCCATTGTCAGTTGTGTTTTTTTTCTTTAATAACAGAGAAAGTTAATTTTTTCATTGAAATGTTTTGTTTTATAAATCATGTTTATTTTAATACTAAACTTATTTGATATATGTCTACTATCTCAATAGTTTGAAGTTACTTAAATTGCTTTTTTTGATCCCATATAATGTCAAGTTTTTTTTTGTGGAGTTAATATAATTATTACCAAATTTATTTTTTTTATTTTTTTCAGACTTCTCAGTTGAGTTCAAACCAACTACTTAGGAAAAACTAGTTCTCAGATATGTCTGCATTTCATAAACTTGAGGAATTATTATAGTACAAATTTAAATATTAATAAGAATTTAGACCCAGAGGAACTGTCATATAGCTCTGAATGATCATATTATTGTTTATATTATAAAATTTATAAATAAGGAACTTAAAAACCTCATCAGTCATACTAGAACCATTAATTAGTATTCTCATTTCAGAATCAATTAGAAAAAAGTTTTGAGTTAAATGTGCAAGTTATGCATGAAATGAAATTAATGCAACAAGGCAGGAAGTAATTATAATCAAGCAATAATATTTGATCATTATCAATATTAGCTTTATCATATTTTATTCCTCTTTCCTTTTTTTAGCAGATAATCGTTCACTCAAAAAAGTCAAATCATTTATTTTAATACCAAATTTATTCTAGGGTGTTAGCATTTAAAGGTTTTATAATAAATTTTAATGACTCCTTTATATTATAAGATGCAAAACCATTCATGATAAAGTATAATTATTATTTATATTGTAATGAATAATCCTTTTACTCCACTCCATTTCTAACTTTTTTTCAGAAAAAGAAATAGTAGAAAAGCCCTCACACATGGCTGGAAATCTATTTTTCATTTTTATAGCTTAATATCAAGTTTGAATACTAAGCTTTCATTATTCAGTTATGTACTCTATCATCATCATCCTTATTTTTCATTAGTTCGGGCAACCTGTAAATCTTAGAATCATATTTTGTTTCATATTATATGTATTTTATGTGTACAGTTTAATCAATTGATTGACTTATATACTACAACTTTCACTCATATATTCCTTCCACATGTTTATTTCCATGCCCTCCTATGCATCTATCCACTCTATTTGGGACTGATAACATAGCTAAATTTTTATTTTACTTACTACTAAACCAGGATTTCGTGAGATCTTTAAAACTTTTGATCTTCTAAAGATTAATTTGAATTAGAAAATATTTGATACCAAGACATATAACATAAATAATAATTCAAAAAGTTTTTATTTACAAAATAAATAACTATGATAAATAGATGGCAATAATACTCATTACTTAAATAACATTGACTGAAATATATTTTACATACACAATTCTATTTGTTATATATATATTATCAGATTAAATTTTAAAAATTATCTTTATAAATTTCAAAACAATATTCCTAAATAATTAATCATGCTTAAGTTAATTAAAATGAAATTTATTTCAATAATTAATAAAAATGTATATTTTTGTATTTTCAGTCTGTGACTATATAATATTTATATGAACATTGATTGTCACACATTTATTCATATATATATATATATTAATGGTATGGAGAATCTGGGATGATGGCAATCATTATCATCAACCCCAGTTATTACAAAATTTAAATATAAATTTAAAATTAAATACAAATGAATATAATGAGGAGCATGCGAGATCAGCAAAGACTAATTATAAGTTACTATAAGTTCACCAGCATTACACAAAAGTAATTATCATTCATCATCATAAATGATCAACAATAAAATAAATCAACAGTAAATCTTGCGATTGGATTTGAAATGGATCTACTATAGACCAGGCTAATTATTTAGCCCTTGCTAGCTTGGGGCAGATTATTTAAACAATAATTTGGATGGACAAATTTAAGTGCTAAGATGCTGATCATCATCAATGCTTTGGCTACTTAGTACCATTAATATACTGGCCAACTATAAACTAAATTTTTAAAGAAATAATAAATAAAATGAACTGTAGTGCATCGACTTTAAAGGATATTCCTTTTGCACTATCCAGCATCAACATTATCTGGATATAAACATTAAATATAAATTCCTTTTATATAACAGACCATTATGCACGAATCCAGCTCAGAGCAAAAACTCTACAACTGTTACTGTGATCAAGAGATATAATCTTAAAATATAATATTTTAAATCTATTCTAGAATTAATAAATTCACTGGAATAAGTTAAATATAAATTTATTAATAACAATAAAATTAAATTAAAGTGTTAAATATGGCTGGCTATACATATAAATTAAGCCTTCTGAATTTAATTAATACCAAAATGAAATCCACTATTAGATTGTAATTTACATATATGCCCCAATAGATTTATATAAAACACCTACATATCAGCACACAGATATATGTATATACCTGACACACATTTATATAAGCCCACAAACGTGCTGTAACATATGGGAATTGTCATATAATAATGAAAAAAACAAGCTCACATTATAATGATACATAAACAATGACTGTTTTCACATATATATGTGGATACACCAGGAAATGTGTACACACACTGACGTATATATCATATGATATATTTATTTGTCAAAATAATAAACTTATTAAAAATATATTTTTCACAATTAGTTCCATGTTGAAAATATAAAATTCATATGTGCATGTGTGTATATATATAAAAAATTATGAATTAAATTAAAGCTATTAATTAGCCTCTTTTTATCATAAGTAAAAAACTTTGGTTGTTTTCTCATCCCTGGTGTCCGCCACGGGATGGCATTGATGCTAATCAAAAACCTATACATATAACGATCCCAGGCCGGACCTAAATGATCGATTTGATATAAAAAGATATGATTTCTTAGATTTGTAATAAAATATTTTACTAACTAATACTATTATATGATGTTAATTTTTTCATTTTTGTAAATGTTTATTAATTGTATATTGTTTTTGAGTTTGTGTGTGTGTGTCTTTAAAGTTACGGTGTTTTTCTAATTTTTTTTTGGACTTTATCAGTGTCTTTTTAAAGTTACGGGTTTTTTTTTGCAAGAGTAAATCAATAATTTTATTCAAGAGTAAGACGTAATAAGTAAATGTTTATTAATCTTATCTTGTGTCTTTAAAGTTACGGGGCTTTTTCTAATTTTTTTTTTTGGACTCTATGTGTGTCTTTTTAAAGTTACGGTATTTTTTTTTGCAAGAGTAAATCAATAATTTGATTCAAAAGCAATATGTAATAAGTCAATGTTTATTAATCTTAGATTGTTTTTTAGTTTGTGTGTGTGTCTTTAAAGTTACGGGGCTTTTTCTAATTTTTTTTTTTCGACTTTATGTGTGTCTTTTTTTAAAGTTACGCTATTTTTGGTCAAGAGTAAATCAATCATTTTATTAAAAAAGCAATACACAATTCTAAATATATCAAAAGTAACGTAATTTATATACTACAATTTAGAATTGATACCCGACTACTATTAGTAAGAACCGTCATTGAAAGACTCAATTGAAAAATGATACCTGACTAATTTCCGTTTTCTTTTTTTTGGGGGGGGGGGGACAGTAATGAATCAGAAAGTGGGCTGTTTTTGTTAAGTCTATGTAAAAAGGGTACCGTTATTGAAATACTAAATTTAAAAATGATAGCCAACTAATTTGCGTTTCTTTTGATAGTAATTAATCAGAAAATAGGTTTCTTTTTTTTTTTTTTTTTTTGGTAAATCTTGTGTATATATATAAAAAACAAACAAACCTGTGTAGATATAAAAACTAATCTTATTTTGAAATAATAAATGTAAAAAAAAAATAATACCCGACTAATTTTCTTTTTTGACAAGTAATTACTAATAATTAGACACTGGGTTGTTTTTGTTTGTGCGTATATATATATAGCAAAAGTAACTGGTCACGGACAAATTCTCGCGAAAATGATACTTTTCGTGTAATCCTTCAAATTTTTTCCGTTCTGCACCCTTAAAAGCAATTTTTGAGGGTTACCCCTTTGTAATGGAATCTTCAGGACATTATTACTAAACTTACAACAGTAAAGTAAGTTACAACACATTAAAAAAAATAGACGTCTTATCAAATTTTAAAAAACTACGACTGCTTCAAATGCACACACTCTCACACAAAACTACAGAGAAAATAAATATTTTACTATTACGAGAAAATAATGATCAATATCAACTACTACGGCAGCCAATCAAGGCATTTCTTTCTCTTTGCTTTTAATATAGAAAAAAAAAGCCATAACCAGCAGCCGTCAGGAACTCTTTCTGTGTTTTATCATAGAAAGAAGTCTCTTTGTGTTGGCTTCTGTCGCCGTCACTGCCTCCGTCCAACATAACGTGAGGACTTTTCTGCGTTATAACGTAGAAAAATTCCTCTGCTGGGTGAATGCCGGTGAAACAGTATATTTCTAGGAATTGACCTAGAAATAGCAACATCTCGAGGCGAACACCAGGGTTGAGAAAACAACCAAAACTTTTTTTTTAAAAAAACTTATCGTTTAGAAAGTTTCATTTAAAATTCAGATCCTTGTGACTTCATTTCAATATTTAAGAAAAAAATCCTTGGAGTTTTCCTCTCCCTTTTTTTTTTATGAACAATATCAGGAACAAATAATCTTCTAGACACAAATGTAATTTATTATTTTCTTCCTTTGTTTATTTTTAATTGGGGAAAGTCATTTACCTTTAAAATTTGTTAATTAGAAATTTTAACTGTCATTTTCAAGAAATTATTTAAAATATAATCATTCTTAATATCACTACTCACCACCTGTGCCTTATATATATATGATGCAGTGTTTTTATCTGTGCCTCTCTGCATAGATAAAACAGTATATATATAAACTACCTCAACAAGTTGATGGAATCTCTAGGTAAGCTGGTTTCTTTTAAACAGTATTATTATCTTTGGAAACGATACAATCTGGTAACTGCTGGTCTCCAGTGTTCTCCCTTCAGGGTCTATGCTGTCTAATATACATATATATGGGCTATGAACCACATGCTGGGACTTGTTTCCATGTGAATCCAAACTCATTGTGAACTAGTAGCAGCAGCTGGACTTGCTCTGTTTTGCCTTCAGTTATATTTTCATAGTAACGTTACTGCTGTAAAAACTTTAAAAACTCCCCTAATCTTTTTTTTTCAACCTTTTTATAGTCAGGGTGGAATAAAAAAAACAGTAATTAAAAGGAAGTGTTTTTTTATCTTGATTAAAAAAAAATTAATGACTCTTTTCAATTCAACTTAATCCTTTCAAAAACAATTTTGTAGAATTTTTATCAAAATATTATATAAGCACTAATTTAAAAAAAATTTACTAATCAAAATAGATAGTGGAATTTTATAATTATCAGTATATCTCTTGTAACATAAAAACTTGCTTGTTTTAATTTCAAAATCAGAATTAATAAAATATTAATTAGACATTTTAAAATGTTTAATTTATAATAAAAAAAATTTAAATTCAAAATTATTTAATCCTTAACGTATTCCAGTGTAATATAGAAAATATACAAAAAAAATTTGTTTGTGTTTATTGTTACTTTGCCTTTCAACTTTATGTATACTTGCATACACACTACTGGGTTATATGCCATGAGATACATAACCAAAGCATCAGAAAATAAATTAACACATGTATATTTAAAATCATATTAATGTAATCATTATACAGTCCTCTTTCTAATACTGGGCTAAATCATGGAGAACATAAGTTACTCCCGATGAATGAAAATAGACCAGAATCTTACATAAACAAAGTAACTAATCATGTAATAATAATTTATTTAGAAGTGTACTTATTAATTGATTTACAATTTATTTTCTTTAATAAAATTAACAAATCATGTAACAGTAATTTATTTACAAATTATAATCATTAATTGATATGCAATTTATTTTTTTAAAAAAGTCCTTTTATCTTTATACACCACAGTACCATAACTTTGACCTGACTTCATAAACTTAAATATAATTCTGCGTATATATGAATTCATAAATATAACATTTCTTTGATTCACAAAACTCCTAATACTTACATATACATAAGTTCTATATGGGATAGGCATTAGCACTATCTTTATCATAATCATAAGGAATGGTCTTTTTAAATACTAATCTTAAACATAATAACCATAAAGGGGTGGCTTTTTGGTCCTAACCCTAACTGAATAAATTTTCTATACAATAATTAATTTAATACAACTACAATTTATATAGGGATGACTCATTCTGAGATCAATCCCTAACTCATTAAACTGATGTGAATGTATTCTCTCATGTGAATGTGAACATATGCAAACCATTAAACATTGAACAAACAACTCAAATATAAGGTTAAGAATGAAGGAGGCCAATGGAAATAATTACATTGTTAACCATAATTATTTGAGGCTTAGGCAATTTATATGATTATCTTTTTATAAAAAAAATTTAACAAGTAAAGAGAAGTTATTAGAAATTTATTTCTTTTTTTTTTTTTGTAATTTTAAATTGATAATTCCTTTCAAAATAATATGGATAACAAGCATTATTTACAAATTCAAATTATTTAAAACAAAATATAGATCAGTTGTATTTTTATATTGGACTATTTCCATTATCTAATAATATATGTATTGAATGTCTTTAGAAAAATTTAACTTTATTTAAATATTCCAAATACATTCAACTGAAACATTCAGGAAAACACAAAGTACAAATCAGTCTTTAAATATAAGACTCACCAAGACAAAATAATTGTCATTTACTTCTTTTCTGACAAATATTAAAAGTTCGTTTAAGGTGATAATATAGTCTTATAATTTCTAGCTATCATTTAAATAAGCATATTCTTCATTTCAACCAGAGTTATTCAAAATATCATTCAAAGTCGTTCCAGATTAGATTTAGCTAACTGCTTAGTAGTGTCCTCTTTTATTCATAAAGCATAGTGAAATTCTGGGATTTGAATGAAGTAATATCTCCTTCTGTTTAATAGAGAAAAAAAACTTGATTTTATAAGAAGAAAAATTACTTCTCTTTTTTGCATTCTTATTTCAATTTTTTTTTTAAAAAAAATAAATAAATAAATTTGCATATCATTTTGCTTAGAAGAGGAAAAAAAAATTCTTTTTATTTTATTTTATTGTAATGAATAATGGATTGTTCATTTCAATATATTTCAGTTTGTTTATCTGTTTTCATGTAATCTTTGCCGATATTTTAATTTTAATTCCCTGAATTTCTTTATCTTTACTTTTTTATTTTCATAATCTAATTTCTTATTTAATTTGTGTAGAAAATTATCATATTTTTAACTTTTATTACTAACATTTATAACTAAATTAATCATTATTATTTTTTTACTCATTCTCTTTCTATTTTCTTTTTTCCCATTGTCTTCAATCACTTAGGTTAGTTTAGGGCTTAGTTATAATGAGTCTGCCATGCCCCCAATCATTTCTGCATTAATCGTAACAATGAAATTGTGTGTAATTGTAACCACATTTCCATCTTTGAATTACATTGTGTAATTCTGATTCTGATTTTTTTGTCTTTATTTTCTAACTTTTTATTTTTTGTGTTCCCCCCCCCCCCCACTCTCTATAGGTAGAATGGTCATCTTTACAAGTTGCTTCTAATGATATATATTTTTATTTGTTTTGGTAAATTGTTTTTTAATGTGAAATTTATTATTTGATATAATAGCTTGCCATTATCAATAATTTTATTTTAACATTTGATTCCTTTAATATAACTATTATATTTTAAAAAATAGCTTTTGACTTTATATTTTATTTCTGTCTAACAACAGTTGGAGATTTTGATAAGAATATATTGTGTGCAAGTGATAAAGTTGGTCATTGATTTTTATAATCTTCACTCTTTTATCATCTTGAAGGACTGAAGTGCACATTATTAAAATATATTTAGGGCCCAGTTTTACATTATCACAGTTTACAAACCCCAAAATAATGATGGTCATTTATAAAGTAAAATATTTATATTAACAAAATAAATTTGAATTAAAATAACAATTACTTGGAATAACAAATAAATAAAATAATGCCCCTTTTAGATTATGTTCTCTTGTTATGTTAGTGACTTTTTGGTAATATGCTCTTAAAATTTGATTCTAAAAAAATATGCCATTTTTATGTTGCATTACTCTGTTTATATGTTTTCAACATTCAGGCATTTTGCATATCTTTGGTAATTTTAAAAGTAGCAGAAGATGATTGTAATTAATAATCGCTTTGTGTGCGTGTTATTAATTGTTACAAAGAAATTTTTAACAGAGGAGATAGCATTTGATGAGACAAAGTTTTTTGCTATCATATTTCAGAAAAGTACCATCACAATCTTTCACAGAAACATCAACTATGTAATTAATGTATTATTTTTGTCCCTATAATTAAAAAAATGTAAATTTTTAGAAGCAGTTTATTTATTTTACTTTTGCATATCTGTTTTATAATTCTAACATTATTTGCATTTGTAATATATAATAATAATATTTCTTTGTCACATATGTTAATGAATAAAAAAAACTTTAATTCCCTTAATGGTCAGTCTGCTTCCTAAATTGCCATTATTGTGTGAAATGATATTCTATATATTTTTTCATTTTAAAATTTATATTTGCCTCGGTAATTCATTTATTCAATATAAGGACAGACTGTTATGCAACTTAAATCCTCAAAAGTGTTAAGTATTATTTTTACTTTATCTTAGCTCTATAGTTTTTGTCATATTATGGTCTTTTCCTTCTACCCATAACAAGGAAACCTTTCTGTGACTTCTGCAGGGTAAAAGCTTCTCATTAATTTCAAGACAAATAATCTCAGAACTTTTAATATATTATGCTATCTCTAATAGATACTACTATTTAGATATCCCCCCTCCCTCATATATGTATATATACCAATTTTGAGATGGTCAGTGCTCATCTTTATATGTCATTGAAAAATCTGAAAATCCAAACAGATGTAGGTCTATATAGATCAGGGATGGCCAAACTTTTAGATATTGGGCGACTACATTTTTTTTCAGGGCTTCGAACCTGGAAAAAAAAACATTATTTTTGACAGAATGGAAAAAAGTAACCATTTAAAGTCCTGGTTTTTTTTTTTATAATGTACTTACGAATTGGTGGGATTTTTTTTTATAGCAGTTTTTTAAATACTCACAATTATTGGCGACATTTTTAGAAGATACGAACTGTCGGAAGACATTTTACTATCTATGACTACTAACTTGAAAATGATTATTACAAAAAAAAATGTAATTTCTACATTTTGCATTATTTTTCGGCCATTTTTGGTCACATTTTCACTACTTTGTGCTTATTTTAATGTAAATTCATAACTTTATCGGTATTTAAAATTTTAATTCCAAAAAAATCCACTATTGCCAGTATTTTTCACAAAAAATTGATTTCTGCTTGTGGTCTATTGTATATAGTCCTGCCTCTTTTCTCTTATAAAGTGCTGCAAAGCACTGACTGCCAACTTCGGCTATTGTTCTTCAGATGTTTCTAACTGTCAAAGTCAGAAATCAAAACAAAATGTTTTATGTTTTCGTAATAGATGGTGAACGTAACTAAATATATTTCTCATAATTTTTTACATTCATAATTAAGTTTTTACATTAATTTACCTAAATATAAACTTTGAATTGAAATTATTTAAATTTTACAAGAAAGCTAATCAAGGGAAAGTAAATAGCACTTGACCATTATTCAAGACAAGTGAATAACATTGACCGCTATTTGCATATCAATGACATTCGGTGATAACTAGCAAAACAACTATTTTTCATAAATATTTATAGATTTTATGATTTCTTTTTACACTTTATTGACTAATAATGTGGCTAGATTTAGATTTTTATTTAAAATATTTAAATTTAGACGAAGAAAAGACAACAGAAGTGAATAATCAGCAATCGTAATTCCTAAAATACAAGAAATTACCAGCAGTTGAAATATAATTCCTTTGTTTTTACTGCAGGCTATTTTTCATATGATTTTCTTATATTTTCTTACAGTTATTAACATTATTTTACATTTTTCATTACATTTAACCAATTTGAATGTAAAATAATTCCATTTTTAGAAGCTAAATTAAAACAATCCTGATTATTGTACATTAATATATTTCAGAAAGGAAACAACTAGATCAATATTTAATGAATCAAATCACTCAAATTTTTGCTCAATCTGGCCAATAAAAAAATTCATCAGATAAAAGGTTATAAATTACCTTAGCTCCCTCTAGTAATACAATTTGTCCATGTTGCTTTATAAAATATTTATTAAATTACAATTTTAAATTACCTCTAAATAATTATTTTCTAGAGCTGGTCCTGAATTTTAAAAAGAAAAAAAAAAGAAATTATTATTTTAGAATTGTATTAAAATAAATTAGATACAAATTTTTTTTTAAAAAAAAAAAGAAATTATGCAGTCAATTTCCAGAGACTCTGTGGTCGACGTCTTGGCCACCACTGATATAGAGAAATGCCAGTCATATGATCACCAGCAATAGACATTGACTTAACAGTATCTAATAATATAAACTTGAACTATAGAATAGTTTATTTATATTCAGGGATTCTTTGTATTTTTATAGAATATAATTTTAAATGATCATGGTTATTGTAAGACAACATAATAAAAAGAAACTCTCTAATGAACAGTTTCACAATGCACAAGTGATTTAAAAATACAATGGTTATTTTAATTTATTATATTGAACATAGAATTGGTTATTTACACTTTTTTAATTACAATATGACATCAGTGTTTTAAAAAAAATGCTATGTTTGCAACATAAATAAAATGTAAATATTTCCTGTTATTTGAAAATTTATGAGACTGCCATTAGAATTTATGACAAGAAATAGTAATTATCTAAAAGTAAATGGCTATAATTAAAATTGTAAAATAAAAGACATTATAAATTAAAATTTAATATAAGTTTATTCAAATAAAATAAACTTTCAAAAGAAATTTTAATTATTAATTATATGAATTGAAAAATTGAAAAAAAAAAAGTTACAAAACTTTTAAAGATAAAATACACATTTTTTTTTTTTAAAAAAAAAAACTTTTTAATTTATATATTTAGATAAAGTTATTATTATTTTTTTTCTTATGTGTCTTAGCATCAGCCGGGAAAATTTTAATTTATAAACTTGAAATTCTTGAAAAATATTTCATATCAATTGTTTGGAAATTAATAAAAAAGAAGATATTTTTTATTTTTGATAAGAAAAATTTAAAGATGTTTTTAAATGTGAAAGTAGATTTTCATTGAGTTGGAAAGAAATCAAAGTATCATTTAATTATATTTTTTTTAAATTATTTTGAAGGGGGAAAATAACTGTTAGCTTTGTATTTTTTAATTCATAATTTGATTTGATTTTTATTTATTTTTCAACATGAAACTTAAATTTTTGTGTTTTTTATTTTTATTTAATATTAATATTTATATATTGATTTAGCATATTTTATATCTGCACAAAAGTAAATATTGTAATTTTATAAAGCCATGATCTGATTAAATGTTATTAAAATTATTTCTATGGAAATTTGACTACTGTTCCCTAATTAAATTTTCACACAATTTCTCTGAAAAGAATCAAATATGAAATAAACATCTTTTATACCCTGCTACTATTTTTTACATTAATCATTTTGTAAATTTAATTTTTTACCTAATAAATAACATACAAATTGTTCTTTTAAATCTTCATAATTTTATAAAATAAAGGACTTCTTTTTTTCTTTCATGCCCTTGTTTTATTATTAAATTGTTATAATTTTTTCCACTTATGATGACTATGCATCACAGCCTAAACTTTTTAATAATTTACTAATAAAAGTATAAAAAGTTTTTAATCTTATTTTCATAACTAAATCTACAAATTGATATTTTCCCCGCTATCAACAACTTAGATGTTTTTTAAAGTATAAATTATTATCATTTCATTGGCTCTTTGTGGAAAAATAACAAACAGCATAATTTTATTTTCTTTATGTACATTATTTTTTTCTCTATATATTCAATCTATTTATAATTCTACTGATGATAGCACTCTCAATATTTTTTTTCTTTTTCCATTTATGAGTCTTTCCTTCATCTTTTTTGATTAAGAGAAGTTTTACAGTCTTCTCATTAAATAGTAATCTCAAAATAATAATTCAATGGACTCTTAAATAAAACCCTTTTCTGCAAAGCAACTTTGCCAATAGGAATGTGATTATGTCAAGAGTAGTCTCTCAGAACACATGATTTGGATAATTTTTAAAAATGATACTACGGAATCAAAAAATTAGATTTGAAATACTGGAACTATTTTTTCTCTAGAGAAGTCAGTCTAAGTTGTAGAAAAATTAAATTTAAAGATAGCATTGAATTTTATTGAAGTAATATGAATAAGTTGTTAAAAATAAATTCTGAACACCATCTTATAAATATGCAAATATTTAAAGATATAATATTGTACCATTGTTGTATTTTTAATCTTCTATCTTAGTTACAGTAACTTGGAATCAAAGTTAAGTTTTAATTTTTGCAAAAATTTTTACATTGTGTGACTTTATCATGAAATAGCCTCACATCTTTTTTAAATAATATTTGTTGCTTATTTCATATTTGTTAAAAGAGCATTTTTGAGTTTGTATTTATTTTTAGAAGCTGAGAAGGCATGTTCAGAAAAACATCGATAGTGATAATATTTGTAAAAAAAGGCCAGAATATAAACAAAATGACTTTGAGAGAAATATTGAAGAGAAGATATTGAGAGGTGAATCATTGATTAGTTAAATTACTTTATTTTGGATTGTGTTTAATATAGAAATAAATTGAGATTCTACACCTCAGAAATGATAACAGTTTTTAATAAAATATCAAATTTGGATTTTATATCAAATAAGCTGTGAGAGAGAAAATAATATCAAGTTTCTGGAAAGCAATTTTGGCAGGAAAGAAATTCTGATTATTAGAGGAAGTGTTTGAAAACAGTAACATTCAATAAAATATTTTCTAAAGAATTAAATTTAAATTATTGGAATCATTAAATGAACAGTGCGAAAAGTTCTTCAAATTATTATTCACAATACCTAGTCTGTTTTAAGAATGATATTTTTTGTAAATTTAATCAAAAGTCATTCCTGAATTATTTTAGTGACATTAAAGATATCAAAGTAAATTTAGCAGGATCAGGAAGAATTTATGCATATTTTGGCTCATGTTTGAATCTGCCATATTTAATATAGCAAAGAGATTTTTTTACAACTTTGAGTTTGAATTAATAATTATTTTTTCAAGCTTCATTTTAATGTCTGCATCAGGAACATTATAATTGTCTCATTAGTTTCATTTAATTGATTAGACTATACTGTATTATTTTATTCTGGTTTTCTCCATGGTTTCATATATTTTTTTTATTTATATACATGTATGCCTATTGAAATGAAGTTTTCATAAGATGTATTATAATTTATGGAAAATTTTTGAGACCACCTGTGTAGAATATTAAAGTATACAATTCATAAGTCTTAATATTTTATAACTTTGTAATGATCATACTTTTGCCTATCAAAAGCAAATATTATTTTGCCAAAATGTCAGCAATTGTATATTTTGATATTCTAAATGGTTGTTCTCTAAAGGTTTTTTGAATTATAATATAAATATTGAATTATATCTTTCTTTCTTTGCAGATTTGATTTGTTCTTATTAGATATTAGTCTTATTTTTCATTATTGCATTTTATTTACTTTGTTTATTTATTTATTTTATAATTTCTGTTTTAATATTATTTTAGTATTTAAAATGTTTTTTATAATAAAATAAATATTTGACTTTTATCAAATATTTTTTAATTACATGTTTATATATGATTATTTTTAGTTATGGATGATGAAAGGCCAAATTGAGGAACAATTGAATCAAATAGATGAGGCTCGAGCTGCATACAATCAGGGAGTAAGTTTTAACTTATGCCACTTTATTATTATTTATCTTATTATTTATTTTTTATTGTCTCTATTATTGATAGCACTTTCAGTGTAATTTACTGTACTTTATTATGCTTTCTGTTTCTTTTACCACAGCAAATCTATTATATTGTTGGATATGCTTTACTTTACAACATAATGGATGCTAGTTTTAAACAATATTATTCTATATTGAAATATTTTAAGATCATACCCATAAATGAAACTATTTTAGAAATTATTTATATATAGATAACATTAGTGTAAATAAAAAGCATTCCCATTTTATAAATATACACTACAACTTTTTATACAAGTTTTAACATGGCTTGTTCTGTTATACGTAAGTCAACTTTACTAATAGCATATGCTAGGGATGTTTGTATTAATCATATTTTTTTGTTGACTAAAGGAGAAGATTCTTTTGTTTTGATAGGCCTTAAAACTTGTTTCCATGAATTTATATTAAGCAGATTTGCTAATAAAATGACAGTGTCATTTGATAATAGTAACTTAATTAAAATAATAATTTTTTTCAATAATTAATATAAAGTAAGAATTGTTCAAAACTAAACAAAACTTTTTTACAAAAAAAACAAAAATTTGCCTAGATTGACAGCCAGGATCATGTTTAAATATAGGCACATGAGAATGAAATATAAATCTAAAAGCTTATTGTTTTTATTTATTCTGTAAAGCAGTAAAAAAATTTGCTTATATATTTGCTAATATATATAATTATACTTATTATGAATAATATGAAAATAATTACATTTCCGTACTTAGCAAGTTTGGCTTTCAATCTGAGAACCAACTTAATTGGAGTAATTTTATAATTGTAAAGTTTAGTTGATCAACACTTTGAAAAAACTAAAAAATTCTAAGTAAAATTGTTGTTCAGTAATGTCAGGATAATTGCTTGTATGTATAGTTGTAGTCACAACATGATTGATTAATAGGGTTTGTGATTCACATATGTTACAAAAATAAGTTAGTTATTGGCAATCTTAAGGAGTTTATTAATTCCATGATCTATTGATTGTCTTACATGAAGATGCAATAAACCTAATTATGAATTGATCATCATAAAATTATTTATTTATAAGTGCTTAGCAAACTATTCTGAGTTTATAACTCAGTAGTAATTAATGAACAGGAGGTACAAATCTGTTCTAAGTAGGGGAAAAAAGCTGTCAAATGTGATTGTTATTGCATTTAAATTATTTGATCAGCTGTATGAGAATTATAATAATATTCTTATTGTTCTGCAGTTTATGAAAGAAAGCCATTGCATTAAACCAAAATATTAAAGGAAAAAAAAATCTAGTTTTGAAATTCAATGATATGGAAACCTTTATATCAAGATCAGATGTCAGTTATTATATTAAAGAAAAAATAAGTCCAAAGTTGTTGATTAATTGTAAATTGCAATCTAAAATAATAGAAGGGAATTTATTTGTAATAAACATGTATATATATAAAACTATCTAAAATACTTTGGATCTGTTTTTTCCTGCAAAATAATTGTGTAACATGACAGAAAAGTTTATACATTATTGAAGCCGGGAGAATTTAGTATATACCAAAAGATTCTCTATCATTAATTGGTGGTAATGGTAATATTATCTATATATTTCTAGAAATGAATTGAAAGATATAACAATCATTGAAATTAAAGATACTTGACTTATATATCTAATTACATTTTTTTGAATACCTGGACTAATATATTAAAATTATATAATGAAGCTGTGCATATATATAAAAATATATATGCTGGCTTCACCATTCACTGTGGACAAACTAAGACCCTAAGTCCAACCACAGTGAATGTATGTTTCTTTTTCAAACTAAATTTATGGTTATATCAAATAGTTGCCTAAATTAAAAGATTTAATAAAATAAAATATAGAAAGTTAAAATTATAATTGCAATTATTTTAAAAATATATTTGGTAGAATTCGATGAATTTCTTAATTAAATAGAATCTATTAAGAAAAGGAATTTAATTAGTAAAACATTTTTCTGAATTAGATAAAAATAGATAACAGGAAAAATTTGAAACAACGGGCATGATTTGCTACTAATTAGCAGATTAAAAACATAATGGAAAAAGGGTATAAATAAAGAACTTGTCTTTTGTTCTTGGTCTTATGCTTGCGGGTAACCAGTGCTGAAGGTCAGAGAGAAAATCTTAAGAATTTAGTTGGAAGAAATTTTGCTGAAAAATTAGACAATATAGCGAACTCTTGCTTGCTGTACTTACTTCAAGCTGCACTCTATTTTTCGGCATATAAATAAAAATCCAGAAATGTGTTGCTCTGCAAAAATGCGGGAGTAACCTCTTTTGCCTTCGCTCTCCTGAGCTGTTCCTGAGGTCGGAGTCGTAATCATGTAAGCCAGCCAGAGAATAAAAGTATCTGCCCTGTATCCGTGAAAAAAATCTGCCCTCAAAAACATGGAAAAACAAATTTGAAGAACCGAGAAGACCTGCGGGGAAACATCAAACGAACTGACCCACCCATCTAGTTACCGGTAACGTTCCCATAAATTATTAAAATATCTTTGCAATTTGCAAATTCAATGTATATTTATGCTTTTCTATATATATCTGTTTTTTTAAATCTATGTATTCGAGTCTTGTGAAATTATATTTCATTAATTGCTTTTTTTTTCTTTAAATACTTTAATGGGTGGTAGGGTTATTACATATAATGGCGGCGGTAATTCTTATTAATTTAATTGAAAAATGCTTCATTTAACTTTCCGCCATTATACTCCCATAATCAAGTTATTTATTTTATATAAATATTTATTTAGAAAGAAAAGGAAGCAAATCATAGAAAGTGCAAAACTCTATTTTAAAATCAAGATTTAAATTGCTAGATATTCTATTATAAAACTTTCCAAACTTAACTTAGTTTTTTTTATATACATATAAAAGAAAGATCCTTATCAATGCCAGTATATTTTAGTCAATGAAGGGTTACAAATTTAAAGTTATATTTTAAAGAGCATGAAATAAAACGTTCGCATTTATATTTTAGTACTAAGAGAGAGTACATTTTGACAATATGTATTAAAAAATTATTAAATAGCATTGGCTTAGTGGTGAGTGGGTTAAATTTCAACTAAATAAATAAAATATCCGCCCACTTGTTCTTTTTATTAATTCAAATTTTATAAAGGTGAAGTTACTATTTTTCTGCGGATTTTCAGTGATAGTTGAGCTTTCCTAAGATATATATTTTGCAGAGGGTTTCTTTTTTAAATTTAAAGGTCGATGACCATATTTATATGGGATCGTGCCTCGGGTGATCTACTGGGCCGCCAAAATCTATAGCAGTTAGTAAGTCTACCATCTCATCAATTCCACAGTTGCGGCAGCCCAGCATCAATTGTTGTATGTGGAGAGGCATATTGTACCTTATTGTCTGAATAATCTGCCCCTCTGATAAGTGGAAAGCAGTCAATGATTTTAACAAAGACACTTGCCGCAAGAAAAACTGGGTGTGAGTTTCTCCTTTTGAAGTGCAATACTTTTCTTGAGATATACGGTGCATTATTCCATCTTGCCTCTCTTCACTCCAAAAACTTTTAAGTAAGGCAATGTGGTAATTGCAAATGTTACTGGTTTGTTACTTATACAGTCCCACCAATTCCGGGCAGATCCATGTAAATGATTAACTGCAACTGATAACTTTTCAGCTTCTCTGAGTTCCTGGAACATGAACAGCTCTTGTAAACTTTGCAAGTGTGCCATGGGGTTTTCTCCTATGTCATCCCGAAAAGTTTTGATGTGGATAAATCTTGCCACCATTGGTTGTCTGTTCTTTCCATGACCTTTATGCTTTCTTTATTTTCACATTGGAGATTCTCATTTCTTGGCTGATTCTCTTTTTTTGTTTCATTGTTTCTCTCTTCTTTCATCCTGTTGATTTCTGCTCTATATTGCCTACATTCTTCTTTGCATTCTTCTACTTTTTGTAACATAGTTTTCATCAATTTCCGGTGAATCTATGTCTCCTTCTGGACTATACATATTTTCTAGAGAAATACAAATAGCTAAAAAAAATATACAAGAAAAAAAAATATTTGGTTTGCTGTTGTTTTTAGTCTTTCTACTAATACTATTCTTAAAATCTGTCTTATTTTTCTACTTTTACTTGTCAAAAATTTGCTTCACTCTCCCAACCATTCCTGCAACTGTTGTCCTTTTTTAACCTGCCAGCTTTCTATCTATCTCTTATCCTATGCATGGGTCCTGCCCTATCCGTGTTTATTTACTTATTTGCTACGCAGTTCTGTGTGTTATATCATCATCATCATCAATTATTATCAATCCACTGCAGGATGAAGGTCTCTCCAAGTTTAATCCATCTTCTCCGATCTTTAGCTTCTCTTCTCCACAACACCCCTGCACATTTTCTTATTTCATCCATCCATCTCACATGTGGTCTCTTCCTGGGTCTTTTACAATCTCTTGGAATCCAGTTTAAAATTTCAATTGTCCATCTATTATCATCTCTTCTAGCAATATGTCCAGCCCAACTCCATTTCAATCTTTTAATTTTTTCAATAAGGTCAGTAACACCTGTTTGTTGTCTTACCCATACATTGCGTTTTCGATCTCTTCTTGTTACTCCCAACATACATCTCTCCATACTCCTTTGAGTGGTCTGAAGTCTCTGTATTGCTCTTCTATTAAGTGTCCCAAGTCTCAGATCCATAGGTAAGAACTGGTAAAACACATTTATTAAAAACCATCCTTTTCACACACATAGGCATATTTCCTTTTAGTATCAAGTTATTTCTACCAAAAGCACTCCAACCAAGTTTAATTCTATGATTAATTTCCTCCATTATGTTTCCATCTGTATTAATAATCTGACCAAGGTATTTGTAACTGTTAACTTCTAATTCTTCATAATCAATCTTTATTTTCATATTTTGAGCAAATCGATTAAACATTACTTTAGTCTTTTTAACATTTATCTTTAGTCCTACTTTTCTACTTTCATGTGCTAACTCCTGCAACATTTCCTGCAGCTCTGAAGCATTATTTGCAAAAACAACTACATCATCTGCGAAATCTAAATGACTTAAATACTCTCCATTTACTTTCACTCCTTTAGTTCCCATTTTAATCCACAAAATACTTCTTGCAGCACTGCTGTAAAAAGTTTTGGAGATATGGAGTCACCTTGTCTTACACTTTTCTCAATGTTGATTTTTCCAGTATCATTATGTAATCTAATTATTGCTGTTGCATTTTTATAAATATTCTATGATAAACAAAAATGCAAGTTAAAAAACTTGCTAACGCTTGTATTTATGTCCACAGATGGCGGTCTACCAAAAACACCGATCAAGCGTATGTTTTGTTTACATAAACGTCAGAGCAGTATTCACTATCTCTAACTATAATTCCACTTTCAGATCATGATTTCAAGCTATTTGCTATCATCAGTGAAAGACAGGAATAAAGAAACTAGATCTGAACACAAACTCTGAGCGTCTATGAAACAATTTCTATTTGTTTCATAGACGCTCAGAGTTTGTGTTCAGATCTAGTTTCTTTATTCCTGTCTTTCACTGATGATAGCAAATAGCTTGAAATCATGATCTGAAAGTGGAATTATAGTTAGAGATAGTGAATACTGCTCTGACGTTTATGTAAACAAAACATACGCTTGATCGGTGTTTTTGGTAGAACGCCATCTGTGGACATAAATATTCTTTAAAATATGACAATATCCTGGATCTATAACTTGATGATCCAATGCTTTAATCACTGAAGAAACACTTATAGAATCGAACACCCTCTCATAATCTACAAATCCAAAACATATTGGCAACTCATATTCATTTGTTCTTTCTATAACTTCTCCCAATATCTGGATATGATCTACTATACTAAAACCACTTTTAAATCCAGCTTGTTCTCTTGGTTGGTGGAAATCCAATGTTCTCTGTAGACGAGTTGTAATTATCTTGATAAAAATTTTGTGTAAAATTGATAAAAGGCTGATAGGTCTATAATTTCTAATATCTTCTTTATCACCTTTTTTTAAATATTAATATTATTACTGCATTCTTCCAATCTTCCGGTACATCTTTATCATTTAGACATTTGGTATATAACTTTGCTAAAATTGTTTCTATTTCTTCACCTGCTTCTTTTAATATATCAATTATAATTCCATCATTTCCTGGAGCCTTTCCTTTCTTCATACACTTAATTGCATGTCTCACTTCTTCATTTAAAATTCTGGGCAATTCGGAAGATGTAATAGATATAGGAGGTACTTGTTCTTTATTACTATATAATTCTTGATAAAAATCTTCTACCAATTTCATGATGTCATCTCTCTTTTTAATAATAATTCCATCTTTTTTTTTTATTGCAGATATAAATTTCCTACCAATACCAAAATGTTGTTTAACATTTTTTGAGACTTTTATTTTCTTCTACAGCTTTCCTTGCTATTTCATAGTTATACTTTCTTATATCATTTTCAACTCTTTTCCGTACCATTTTACAAAATTCGAGATATTCAATTCTTTTTAATACATCATTTTTGTATATCTTCATATTCCTTCTTTTCTTCATAAATTCTCTAGTCTCAGTAGAAATTTTATTAGTCAATTGCTGCTTTTTTCTACCAGCTATGTTTGTTGCAGTTTTTAAAAGTGTATCAGTTATTTTCATATTAATTTCATTCAAATCTGAATCATGTTCAAAATCTCCTAACACTTGAAACCTATTTGTAAGTTCTAATTTAAATTCATTAGAATGTTTCTGAAGATTAGGAATATCAACTGTAAATATTGTTTTTCTTAATAATTTTTGTCTCTCTAGTTTTACATTGACACGTAACTTACACCTTACTAATCGATGATCACTTCCTGTGTTAAATTTATTAAGAACATTACAATCTTGAAATATGTATTTTTTGTTTGTCAAAATATAATCCAATTCTGCTGTACCTTCATTTGGATGCTTCCATGTCCATTTCCTTTTAACATTTTTCTCAAAAAATGAATTCATAATATAAAGTTTTTCTTTTTCTGCAAACTCCACAAGTCTATGTCCTCTCTCATTTCTATTACCATAACCAAAATTACCTACAGCAATTTCATCTTTCATTTGTCTACCAATTCTAGCATTAAAGTCTCCCATAACAATTTTAAAATGTTGTTTACTCTGATCAAAAGCCTTTTTGTACATCCATATAAAAATCTTCTACTACTTCATCACTATGAGAACTTGTTGGGGCATAAACCTGAATTATCTGCATTTGGTATCTGCTATTAAGTTGTATAACTAATCTTGCCACTCTGTCCGATACACTATCAATCTCCACAATATTGTTCTTCCACTTTTTATTTATAATGAATCCTACTCCACTTGTATTTCCAATATGTGTGCCTTTATAATAAAGAATATGTGCACTTTTTAAATCAATTGTTTCTTCTCCTTTTCTTCTAACTTCACAAAGTCCAATAATGTCCCATTTAATATAAGACAGTTCTTCTTTTAATTCTTGCAATCTTCCTTCACTTGAAAGTGATCTGCAGTTGTAAGTACCTAAATAAAAAGTCGTCATCAAATGGCAGCCTGGGTCCGCAATCAGGGGATTCTTAGCACCCTCCGCCTTCGGCCACCAACCGCTGCCTTG
Source organism: Epiperipatus broadwayi (assembly GCA_028023455.1). Classification (NCBI taxonomy): domain Eukaryota; kingdom Metazoa; phylum Onychophora; class Udeonychophora; order Euonychophora; family Peripatidae; genus Epiperipatus; species Epiperipatus broadwayi. Next base: position 19,588 of record JAQFVV010006997.1, on the reverse strand, counting down.
GTTGGTGACTTTACAGCCTCCTGGGAATAAGGGCCATGCTTTATTTTTGTCTGTCATAATTGTATATATGTATGGGAAAAATATTTATCATTTACACAAACATTCATTCTGCCTATAACTATGTGTATTTGATATACACTTCAATAAAATATGATTACTACTGCCGGGGGGGTTAAAAAAATTCTACTTGAGCCCATCTTTTCTCTGCTCCTAGTTTGATCACTCTGTCTCCCTTCCTAGCAAAAGAAAGAAAAATACATTAATATCTGATTTGGTTTTGATTTTCAACCGAACTGATTGATTTCACATCTTGTAAACTGTACTACTGATAGCAAACACAGAAAGTGCAAAAGAAAAATATATAAACTTCTGTCATTCACTATATTTATTTTCAAAAAACACACACACAAAAAAAAATTCTTCTGATCATGAAATTCCTATTATTATATCTCAGGGTCTATCTCTAAACAGTAAGGCCACACTTGGGACGCCAGATTATACAAAAAAAAAACTGTAACGGTAAGAAAAGTAGAGCTGCTTTAACCTAACCTAGAGATGCAGATAGAGGGGGTTTGAACCTCACCTACTCCTCTAGATTGCTACTAAGCGACTTACTCCCCAAACCTCACTAGAATTTAATCTTAATGTATGCCCGGTGGTCAAGGAGAGAAGAGACCACGAAAAGGAATTTTTACGTATATAATGATCAGATGTACATACGTATGTCACAAAAGAAAAACAATATTAAGTGGTTTTATTTATAGTGAATGAAAGATAACACAAACTTTTATTATTTACATTAAAAGAATTCATACAATGTTTTATTAATAGTGTCACAGGCTATTTTCACTGCAACCGGATAGACATATTTGAAAGATCCATTGATCGTAATGATAAGAACAGACAAAATTTTACATTATCATTTCTTTCTTTAAAATATTCCAGCCAATGGAAGTGTTACGTAAAAGAAATCAAGAGAGAGAGAGATGATTCATTAACTCTGTGGTTGGAGAACATACAAATAAATAGGTGGTCAAACTCAACTAAACACTTTGGACAGGTTTAAATCACCGCCCTACTTATGATTTAAGAAGAATGATAAAGTGACCCCAACAGGAATTTCCAGCTATAATTGAAACATTTCGATGATATTTTGAGAAAGATTTCCTAATAAATATAAATATATAAGACCATGCACACAGGCGATAGCATATAGTGGGCTGTGAGGCTCGAGACATAACAGTTACCAAGAGGTTAACACAAGACCGGATAGCTCTCCGTCTCTAAACTAGGTTAGAGAGAAAATGGAATCCGTTCGCTAAACGCGTGACCCGGATTCAGGATCGGAGTTTTTGTTGCTTATGTCCAGTTACGTACATTTAAGGAACTGAGATCGACATGAGATCCCGAACAATTTATTTATTTTTCAGAAGGTCCTAATGTAGGTATGTTAACCTAAGCAAACTTGGCAAAAGAAGCACTGTATTTTATGCTGAGCGGCCCAGTAGATCACCCGAGGCACGATCCCATATAAATACGGTCAATGACGTTTAAATTTAAAAAAGAAATCCTCTGCAAAATATATATCTTAGGAAAGCTCAACTATCACTGAAAATCCGCAGAAAAATAGTAACTTCACCTTTATAAAATTTGAATTAATAAAAAGAACAAGTGGGCGGATATTTTATTTATTTAGTTGAAATTTAACCCATTCACCACTAAGACAATGCTATTTAATAATTTTTTAATACATATTGTCAAAATGTACTCTCTATTAGTACTAAAATATAAATGCGAACGTTTTATTTCACGCTCTTTAAAATATAACTTTAAATTTGTAACCCTTCATTGACTAAAATATACTGACATTTGATAAGGATCTTTTATATGTATATAAAAAAAACTAAGTTAAAGTTTGGAAAGTTTTATAATAGAATATCTAGCAATTTAAATCTTGATTTTAAAATAGAGTTTTGCACTTTCTATGATTTGCTTCCTTTTCTTTCTAAATAAATATTTATATAAAATAAATAACTTGATTACGGGGGAGTATAATGGCGGAAAGTTAAACTAAGCATTTTTCAATTAAATTAATAAGAATTACCGCCGCCATTATATCTAATAACCCTACCACCCATTAAAGTATTTAAAGAAAAAAGAAAGCAATTAATGAAATATAATTTCACAAGACTCGAATACATAGATTTAAAAAAACAGATATATATAGAAAAGCATAAATATACATTGAATTTGCAAATTGCAAAGATATTTTAATAATTTATGGGAACGTTACCGGTAACTAGATGGGTGGGTCAAAATGAGTTCGTTTGATGTTTCCCCGCAGGTCTTCTCGGTTCTTCAAATTTGTTTTTCCATGTTTTTGAGGGCAGATTTTTTTCACGGATACAGGGCAGATACTTTTGTTCTCTGGCTGGCTTACATGATTACGACTCCGACCTCAGGAACAGCTCAGGAGAGTGAAGGCAAAAGAGGTTACTCCCGCATTTTTGCAGAGCAACACATTTCTGGATTTTTATTTATATGCCGAAAAATAGAGTGCAGCTTGAAGTAAGTACAGCAAGCAAGAGTTCGCTATATTGTCTAATTTTTCAGCAAAATTTCTTCCAACTAAATTCTTAAGATTTTCTCTCTGACCTTCAGCACTGGTTACCCGCAAGCATAAGACCAAGAACAAAAGACAGGTTCTTTATTTATACCCTTTTTCCATTATGTTTTTAATCTGCTAATTAGTAGCGAATCATGCCCGTTGTTTCAAATTTTTCCTGTTATCTATTTTTATCTAATTCAGAAAAATGTTTTGCTAATTAAATTCCTTTTCTTAATGGATTCTATTTAATTAAGAAATTCATCGAATTCTACCAAATATATTTTTAAAATAATTGCAATTATAATTTTAACTTTCTATATTTTATTTTATTAAATCTTTTAATTTAGGCAACTATTTGACAAAACGATAAATTTAGTTTGAAAAAGAAACATACATTCACTGTGGTTGGACTTAGGGTCTTAGTTAGCCCACAGTGAATGGTGAAGCCAGCATTTATATATATATGCACAGCTTCAATAAAAGCATAAAATAAAGCATCGTATAATTTTCTGAGCTTTCATTTAATATCTACATTATGAGAAGTAATCCACTCTATTACTATTTTATTCTTGCATCATTTATTGTAAGTTTGATTAAATAGTGAATGCTAAAGTTAACAAAAATTCACAGGCTAGTTTTTTGCTATTGGTTTTAGTCGGTGTAAAACATTGAATTTACATATATTCACACCCAGCAGTGATCTTTTTTTATTTTACATTATCCAAGCTAAAAGTTTTATATTCAGATATACTAAAATTTTGAACTCTTACAATTGAATTCACTAAAATATATAATTCCTAGCTTCATGTTAGATTTATATAGTACATATGCAAATTGGTTGGACTCAAATGTCTTAGGATATTTGAACTTGCAATTTAGTTTGAATAATATAAAAGAAGTAAAGATATTTTTGCTGTGTTTGTCTGCAGACTCATTGCTTCTCATTGATGAATGCCAATAAATCTGGAAATTTATCTAGTTTTTATTGATTATGTAAAGTAATAGAATGAGTTTGCTGAGGCTGCTATAAAAATAAAAATAGGTTTTTCATTATTTTGATTCTAGGAATATATCAAAATGTTTTCAGTCTGTTAAAATGGCTTTTATGGTTATAAAGTATTGTCAGTTATTAAAGATAACTTCATTTTGATAACAATAAATACATAATGCTTCATATAATATTTGAAAATAAAATAATAATCTAAAAATAATAAATTCTTTACATCAGCTATATAATCAATAATAATTTTATACATTAAAAGCCTTTTTCAGCACCTGCTTTGATGTCCTTTTCAAATGTTACTAATGTATTTAATGTTGACGAATTATTTCAGACATAAAACCATCTAGTGTTCAATGATGGAATTGAAACAAACAATAACAATATAAATCATTAAAATAAATCAAAACCCTCATATATAATTGATAAAAAAAAAAATCAAGTCAGATGTCACATGACCTAATTTTAATAAAGTTCATGTTATAAATGTTATATATAGAGTTCGCAAAACAAACTCTTAACAAGCTTTGAGAATACCCTCAACTCCAGACCGGTTTCTGCATCTAGCGTCATCAGTGAGGTGTTAGGATATTCATTAGATTAAAAATACTAGGATTAGCCCAGCACTTTATCTAATGTATAACTATTGAGAAGAAAATCTGAAACTTTCAGACATCTATATGTCTAAAAATCCAGCTATCTAACTCAAATAGCCATATGGGACTGAACTAAGTTAGATAGCTGGATTTTTAGACATATAGATGTCTGAAAATTTCAGATTTTCTTCTCAATAGTTATACATTAGATAAAGTGCTGGGCTAGTCCTAGTATTACTGACGACGCTAGATGCAGAAACCGGTCTGGAGTTGAGGGTATTCTCAAAACTTGTTAAGAGTTTGTTTTGCGAACTCTATATATAACATTTGTAACACGAGCTTTATTAAAATTAGGTCATGTGACATCTGATTTGATTTTTTTATCAATTTATTTTTTGTTACTAAGGCTTTGGCAATTTTATATTGCTAGAGCTATTAATATATGCTTATCTGAACTTAGTTCAGTCCCATATGGCTATTTGAGTTAGATAGCTGGATTTTTAGACATATAGATGTCTGAAAGTTTCAGATTTTCTTCTCAATATTTATACATTAGATAAAGTGCTGGGCTAATCCTAGTATTTTTAATCTAATGAATATCCTAACACCTCACTGACGACGCTAGATGCAGAAACCGGTCTGGGGTTGAGGGTATTCTCAAAGCTTGTTAAGAGTTTGTTTTGCGAACTTTATATATAACCCTCATATATAAATTCAGTAATTACAAAATAATTGATTATAGCATAATAATAAATTAAATAAATATTATATGCATTTTTTATACAATTATATATATATATCCTATAATTTTCCATTCATTTTAAATCAACCAACTGTTAACCAAATTTATTGAAGTCTTATAAATATTCATACTATTCAAATTATTTTTAATATAGTATGTTTCATGTAGTTGTTTTCTTTTTGAATCTTTGATGTAATTTAAATATTTAATATGTTTTGTAGCATCTATTCTATGCTCATATATCAAGTAATGAATATATAATGCAGATTTATAATCTCTTCTATTAATTGCATTATGTTCTTTGGCTCTTATCTGTAATTGTTTCTCAGTATGCCCATTGTAAATCATTTTACAAATTCCACATGTAATTTTATATACAATTCCTTTTTTGTACAGTATATCATCTTATAACCTATAACTACCTATTAATTGATCAAGATTTTTACCATTAGTTCTCCTCAATATAATTTTTGTTATAACTTAATTTATTATAAATCCTAAGTTTAATCCATTTTTTATTTGATTCATTATTACCATTGTCAATACCATTATTATCCTCAGAAATTTTATCATCCACTGTAGATTTTTTAGAATTAAAAAATATATTGTTAATAGTTTTAGGATTATAGCCATAATCTTTATATAATATAATAAATTTATTTTTTTGTAATTGAGCTACACTTTTATCTATATTATATTTATCATTTCTATATTTAAAATTTTCAATAACTGCTAATTTTTGTACCCATACTATCTACATGAATAATTTTTCTTAATTTATTTTCTTTAATAAAATGTTTTAAAGTAATTTTATTAATATTTCTATATCTAAATATTTAATCTTATCTTCAAATTCTACTTTAGTAAATTTAATTTTATATATATTATTATTATTAAACTCATTATTATTCATTGTTCTTTTATTACCAATAATTAAAATATCATCTACATATCTAGAATGTATTATTTCTTGACTAATTGCCCTTTTTTTAATTACAATATTTTCTAATTCATTTATAAATATTGATGATATTAAACCACTAATTGCACAATCCATAACCCATCCCTCATTTATATTTCAAAATTCATTATATATTTAAATTATAAACTACTGTGTATTAATTTTAAACCCTCTTCAATAATATTTATTATGTTTATATCATTTATATATTTACTTAATTTTTTATTAATATATCTATACTTTTAAATCTTGGAATACTTGAATACATTTTTTCAATATCCATTGTAATAGAGTTTGATTCCTATTTAATTTTATATTATTTAATTTATCAATAATACAATTTCATTTTTTATAGAATATTCACCATGTTCTAAAATACCTGTTATTCATTTATTTATATATTTACAATATTTCTGTTAAATAAAATTGCTAAAGTTAAACAACAGCCTCAGTGGGTTATTATTTTTATGAGTTTTAACCTTTGTAAAAATATATGCATTTTATAAGAAGGATACAATAATTTATATTCATTTATATCTATAATTTTATAATCTTTTATTTTATTGAGTAATTTTAAATATTTGTTTTTTATCCCTATAGTAGGATCTTTTAATAATTTATTATATATTTTTTTATTTATTTCATCTTCTATCCTGTCAGTATAATCCTTATAATACATGACAAAAAAATCTATATTCTTTATCCTCTTTACAAATAGTACTCCTTTTATAATCACAGATTTTCTTCATATTACTAACAAGACTCCTGTAATTATAGTCCTTATAAGTAATTTTCTTTTCATATAAATCTTTATTTAATAAACAATTAATCATTTTTTTATCATCAACTGATATATTTGCTAATTCAATATCAGTAACAATCTTTTTATTAATATCTTTATCTATTATAGGTATAAAAGATGGTCCTTCACTCAGTAACATGTTTTGTTCTTTAGAAAACTTAATTGATGTTAGATTTATGAAATTATTCTGCTGCTCCTCATTATAACCTATGAACTTATAAAATTGTTGATCTTTAAAATTGCAATTCGAATTTTTTGTCCAATATTTATTTAACTGCCATGTCCATTTTTTTATTGTATTTAATAATTATATGATGATTCCATTTTCCTATAATTATATAAAAATATGTTGAAGTCTTCCCATTTATTTATTTTTATTAATAATTTTTTAATATCTTTTTTTAAAAATTTAAATTTACAAATATTTTTATTTAATATATCATATTTTTCATCTATAAAAATTTGAAGAATATAATTTTCTAATTTCATTTTTAATTTCCAGTCGCCAGATATTTTTTTATTTTTTATCGTAATTTTACAAGCATGAAGAATTACTTTATATAATTTGCAATTATTTAAATAAGTTAATTGACCTTAAGGTTTTCAATATAAATACATATACTAGTTAAATTTTTTTCTCTTCTGATTTCTTGCGAATTAAGATTACTTGTCAAAAAAGTCCACAAACCTGATAAATAATAATCCTCCATTTTGCCAAGTAATTTATAAATAGATTTGAAGCAAATTTATAAACATTACTAATATCAAAATTGAAAAAGAATAAAAATCCTTAAGCTGCTCTTCCACAAAATAATAATCAGAAAATAATAATAAATTCTTTACAATAGTTATATAATCAATAATAATTTTATACATTTAAAGGTCTTTTTCAGCACCTGCTTTGGTGCCCTTTTTAAATGTTACTAATCTATTTAATATTGATGAATAATTTCAGATATAAAACCATTTAGGATCCAATAATGGTATTAAAACAAACAATAACAATATAAATCATTAAAATAAATCAAAACCCTAATTTATCAATCCAGTAATTACAAAATAATTGACTATATCATAATAATATATTATTATGAAAGGATTACTATTTGTAAAGTGGATAAAGGAAATAGATTTGTTGTCATGTATTATAAGGATTATATTTACAGGATAGAAGATGAAATAAATAAAAAAATATATAATAAATTATAAAAAGATCCTACTACAGGGATAAAAAACAAATATTTATAATTACTCAATAAAATGAGAGATTATAAAATTATAGATATAAATGAATATAAGTCATTGTAACCTTCTTATAAAAATCCATATATTTTTATAAAGGTTAAAACTCATAAAATTAATCCCATTGAAGCTGTTGTTTAACTTTAGTAATTTTATGTTACAGAAGTTTTGTAAGTGTATAAATAAATGGATAACAGGTATTTTAGGATATGGTGAATATTCTATAAAAAGAATGCAGATTATATTATTGATAAATTAAATAGTATAAAATTAAATAGGAATCAAAGTATTTTTACAATAGATATTGAAAAAATGTATCCAAATATTCCAAGACTTAAAAGTATAGATATATATTATTGAAAAGGGTTTAAAATTAATACACAATAGATTATATTTTAAATATAATAATTAATTTTGGAATATAAATGAGGGATGGATTATGGGTTGTACAATTAGTGCTTAATATCATCAATATTTATAAATGAATTAGAAAATATTGTAATTTAAAAACGGTTAATTAGTCAAGAAATAATACATTATTCTAGATATGTTGATGATATTTTAATTATTGGTAATAAAAGAGTATTGAATAATATTTATAATGAGTTTAATAATAATATATATAAAATTAAATTTACTAAAGTAGAATTTGAAGATAAGATTAAATATTTAGATATAGAAATTAATATAGATAAAGATAATAAAATTACTTCAAAACATTTTATTAAAGAACATAAATTAAGAAAAATTATTCATGTAGATTCATAACAAGCATGGGTACAAAAGTTAGCAGGTATTAAAAATTTTAAATATAGGAATGATAAATATAATATAGATAAAAGTGTAGCTCAATTACAAAAAAATCAATTTATAAAATTACATAATGATTATGGATATAATCCTAAAACTATTAACAATATATTTTTTAATTCTATAAAATATACAGTGGATGATAAAGTTTCTGAGAGTATTGATACTGATAATAATGAATCAAATAAGAAATGGATTAAACTTTTATATTATGCTAGGATTTATAATACATTAAGATACAACAAAAATTATATTGAGGAAAATATAAATATTGGCTGATTAAATAGTAAAAATCTCAATTAATTAATAGATAATTATAGGTTAAGGGATGATGTACGGTACAAAAAGGGAATTGTATATAAAATTATATATGGAATTTGTAAAATGATTTACTTTGCGCATACTGGAAAACAATTAGAAGTAAGAGCCAAAGAACATAATAATGCAATTAATAGAAGAGATGATAAATCTGTACTATATATTCATTACTTGAAATATGGGCATAGAATAGCTGCTACAAAAAGTATTAAATATTTAGATTACATCAAAGATCCAAAAAGAAGGCAAATATATGAAACATACTATATTAAAAATAATTTGAATAATTGTATGAATATTTACAAGACTTTTATACATTTGGTTAACAATTGGTTGATTAAAAATGAATGGAAAATTATATGTTATATATAATTGTATAAAAAAATGCCTGTAATATTTATTTAATGTATTGTTATAATATAGTCAATTATTTTGTAATTACTGAATATGAGGGTTTTGATTTATTTTAGTGATTTATATTGTTATTGTTTGTTTTAATTCCATTATTGGACACTAGATTGTTTTATGTCAGAAATAATTCGCCAATATTAAATAGATTAGTAATATTTGAAAAGGGCACCAAAGAAGGTGCTAAAAAAGGTTTTTAATGTATAAAATTATTATTTTCTGATTATTATTTTGTGGAAGAGCAGCATAAGGATTTTTATTCTTTTCCAATTTTGATATTGAAAGGAAAATATATGGAAATAAAACATTTTAATCAAATCAAGAATATCATAATTGTACAACATAAAAACTGTATGACAGTACAATTAATTAAACTCATGCAATATAGGGAGTGATTTATTAAGATTACTTGTCTTAAATTTATGAGATATTATATTATAGAAACATTAAATCTATAAATGTTGATTGTTTTGGAGTTCCCTGAGAAGTTGGTTTTAGTGAATTTGTTAAAGTTCAAGAGAATATTTTGTCTCTAGAAATCAACTAATTCAAAACACTCATTCAAAAATCTCAGGATGTGATAAAACAGGAAAATGTTACAGTGCTATCCTGAAAATAAATCGGTGACTAATTATTGAAGCACAAATTTTTATTAGTTTTGAAAGCTATTGAAATCCTTCATCAATACTTGTAAGCAGCATTTATCTTCAAATAAAAAAAATTAACATTAAATTTGTTGATTTATTTCAATTTTAGACATGCAACAATGTCTTCAAATTATAAACTATGAAGTAGAATGATTAGCATCACTTTCTTTTATTATTGTTGTTTATTTTTAGATGAATATCTTTTATATGATCTATAAAGAAAACACAGATAAAAAAAAAAAAAGAACAGATTCACAATTTATCTTTCAATTAATAAATTATAATTTTAAAACATTTTTACATATAAAAATTTAAATAAATAAATATATGTAGAATTCTGCCTTATAATAAAGTGGTATTCTCGATCATCAGTAGTAGTTTATCATTTCTTGCCTCTTCTTAACAGAATTTATTCTAGCATTTCAAAATTAGACCTGCATCATAAAATAATAAGTGGATTAGTTTTTATTTTTTTACTAGCATTATCAAAGGATTTGTTATTAATTTAACAACTTTTTTTTTATTGGAAATAGTAGTAAATATGTTTATTTAGACAATTAAAGATAAGTAAATTATTACTTCTAATCAAAACAATATTTTAAAATTTTTTTATTGAGAAATAAAATGTTAAGTAAAGAAAGTAAAATTTTTCAAAATGGAAAATTTTTATAAAAACGATAGTGATCTAATAACCATAAAAAAACAATATGGCTTAATAACAGGTAGTTATAAATTTCAATTTGACAATTATGAAAAAGTATTGCATAATATTTGTAAAAAGAAAAAAATTGGAATGTTTAAGAATATTAGCAGTATTTGTGAAAATATATAATTTTTGTGAACTATATAAGAAAAATTTATTGATGTATTTTAAAATAATCTACGAACATTTATGGAAAGTGCTATGTAGAAGGAGAGCGATATAATTGCTACAATTTACATATAAAAATTTTATCATGATTTTTTTTTTAGAAAAATGTGCAGCAATAATTATTGGTTGTAATATAAATGCATTATATGAAACTTCTATTGTATTGAAAAAATGCTATAATTAGTGTGATGTCTTCATATGATTAAATGTTTCACAAAATTTAGGCATTTATGTGATTACTAAAAATTGAAATTAATGTTTCACCTATATCAACAAATATAAATATCTCTGCTTTCATTCAACTTACAATGTTATGAGCAATTTTTTTTTTATTCCAAAGCTATCTTCAATAATTTCAATAATCAATGAATACTCCGGATGTTAGTGCTTTTATATTTACATTCTTATTCACATCTTCAGACTAATTTCATCATTAAGGAGGACTATCACCTTGTATCCAATGATTACTCAAGTTTGAAGTGGATGCTCTGAAGTAAAAATGCTATATTTTGAAGAAAAAAAAATATAGGCTTTAGTAACTTGATAGTTATAAGTTATAAAGCTAAGTTCACTCCAGAGAAAAATAATAATGAAATGTAAATACATATCTAAGTTTTAAAAGTAATAAAAAAGATTGCTAATAGTTAAAGGAAACATAAATGTAAATAATATATGTAAGTTTAAAAAGAAACGAAAAATAGATTCTGTAAAAATAAAGGAAACTTTATTTTAGATAATTTTAGTTTAAGTTTAATAGCAACGAAGAAAGATGGTTTGCAGATAAATTAAACTTAAACAGACAGAGATTGTAGGTTTAAAAGCATTCTACAAAAGATTGCTGAAAGAAAAAACAAATTATTAATTACAAGGCTGGATATATCTAATGGATTTTAAAATATAGAGAAAACTGTTATTGTTTAAAATCAAACATTAAACTAATTTTAGAAGCAAACAAATAGATAAAATATTTGAAGCTAATTACTAAGGAATGTAAATGGATATAATTAAAAGCCGGATCCAAATCATCATTGCAAAAATGCATTAGCCAAATGGAAGTACAGTTACATTGTAATGTTAGGAATTTATTGCTGATATCGAACAAGGAAAAAAGGAGTATAAATGGTGTGCACTAAAAGAGAAAGTGGCTTTATCGTTAGCTTTTCTCTACTCATTGTAAATTGCTGTTGTTGCTATGTCATGGATGTCACAAGGACCTTGAGAACAGCTGAGGAAAAATTGCCCTGACTTTTCTGCAATGATGGATGTATCCCAGAGCCCATGCCTCTGAAGGTGAATTGTTAATAGACTGCACTGGTCTTTTATTTACATATGCCTGAGAAAGCCCAAATAGGATTGTGTGTTTAAAATAACCGCGAGTATAAACTTTATCAATAGTATAGTGCCGGGATTAGTCACTCAATGGAGATATTGGCAGTGAAGGTAGAACTTTAAATCAAGGACTATTTAATTATATGTATAAATAAAGAAAATATGATTGCTACTCAGTTACATCTTAATTTATATCTATTTATAATATGTAAATAAATATATTTAATCGTTATTAATAATGTTTGGTAATTTATAATTTTGTGTAATTGTTGGTAGTCAGTTTCATAGCCAAATACACAACAAAAAGGAAGAAAATTGCTTCTAACATAAGTCTGTGATCTACATTGTTATTAAGAACTTAATTTTTTAGTTAATAAATACTTATTATAATGACATTCAATTTTTTTTTTTTTTAAATATTTAAAAATCATTTTAATTCTATTATAAATTGGTGGTAAGACTAAAAAATGTTTTGAGATATAATCTTGTTTCAAAAGTAAATTTTAATTTTTTTGAAAAAAATACATATTTAATTTTTATTATTAGAATTAGGTATTGTGAAAAATCTTATTATATTTTTAAAAAAGTAAAAGCCAATTGCAAAAAAACTATAAAAAAAAAATTGGTGTACAGCAGTGGTAGTATCCATTATTTTTGAAAAAATATATAATAATAAAAAAATATTATTATGTTATGATTTAGATGTTATATCTTTTGCATTTCATCATCATCATCAATTTTCATCACATTTATGCAAGAAGTGTGTATAAATGTAGATATAATTTTAAAAATATTGTACATCTATTTAATAATACTTTTTTTTGCTTAAAAACTTAATTTTTTATTCCTTTAATTGTATTAAGAAATTTAATTAAAACCTTAGAAAAGTTTGTTTTGAAAGATGTTTGTTTTGTTTTCAGACAATTTCTATTAACTTTTTTTTAAAAAAAAAAAATAAAGTCTCTCTAAAATCTTCTAGCTTCTCGTTAAATGCATTCTTTTATAAATAATTTTTAAAAATTTAGAAGTACAATAAGAAAAGAGATTAGAATTTTCTAAGCACATTAAGTCCCGTGTTGATGCCAATATTATTGTCATGCCCATGTTGTTTTGTTTATATTTAAAATTCTCTTTCTAAATGTATGTTAAAATTTTTTTATGTAAATAAATTTTTAAAAACCTGAATTTTTTTAAACTATATATATATGTAGTATATATATTATCCATTTGAGATAAAGCATTTGTTATTATCCAGAGATCCATTTCATCCTCATTGGTTTACCATTGATGTAGCGACATTACTTCATTTTTATATGTCAATTTATAAATTACAAAGACTAACATCTATAAATTATTAAAAAAAACGTGTTTTTAATTGAAAAAAAAAAAAAATTAAGTAAAACATTACTATTCTTTGAAATTTTTTTATAATGGCAGTTTAGAAGATTTACTTACTGGTAGATATATTAATTATAGATAGATATACTTAAGACATTGTGTCTTTATCTATTTTTTTTTTTGTTGATATTAAGAAAATGAACTATGATTATCTTCAGAGTATTCTCTTCTTAGATTATAAACAGCAGCATACAAATGCTGTCACCATTTAAAGCAATGCAATAGATCATTTGCTATAAGATTTTTGAGAAGGTTGGTTTTTTTTTCTTTATTGTCCGAAAATTGCTTATATCATTCAAAAAATAAAAGATTTCTGTCATAGATTTTTTCAACTAACAACAAGCTCAATATTAAATTATTGTTTATTATTATAGTCAGGCATAGCGTGCATCCACTTGAACCAAATGAAATGAGATGTACTTTATCACATTGATTGCTTTCAAAGCAATTTCCTTCTGAATTAATACAGAATCAGATGATACTGCGACTGTTAAAAATAATTATGAATATTTTGCTAAAAATCTATTGAGAAGCTTTGTCTTTCATATTATCATTGGAAAATCGTTCATGCTTTTGATAGGCCTTGTATTTCTGTTTTCACTCATGGTTTGTCATTCACAGATCTATTACTGGTTTGTATATGTCAGTTCTCATAAATCCATTTTTTTTTATATGTTAATTTTTATTTTACAGATTAAAAAATGTCCAACTTCTATTCCTCTTTGGAAACTTTCTGCTCAGTTAGAAGAGAAAAATGGGCAACTGACCAAAGCCAGATCTGTACTGGAGAAGGCCAAGCTTCGGAATCCTCAGTGTCCTGAATTATGGTTAGTGAGTATACATATATACATTTTAGTATTTGAAAATTTTTTTTACATTAAATCAGCATTTCATTATAAATAATAAACATTGGAAAAAGTTATCTTCAAGGATATCAAATAGCTCTCTATTTGAAGTAGCAGTAAAAGAACATAATTGAAATAATTTATCTAGTAACATTGGAACTACAAAAAAATTGAGCATGCTCAGTTTCTGATAATAATAATTTTATTTCTACGTGAAAGAATTTAGATATTTTAAATTTAAATGCTCTCTAAATAATAATATAAAATGAAATTCATAAAAAATTTAGACGTTATCACTAAAGAAATTGAATTAATTAATGATATTTTAAATATTTTATTCTCCTAAAATTTGCAGATATACAAAAAAAAAATACATCAATATCTTTATTGCTTAGCATTTTAACCAAGATTCAGATGAATATCAGGTATACGATGGATAAGATTTGTAAGAATAATTAAGCATTTTTGATAATGAAGAGGTGCTAAATTTAATGTTTTACTATTTTATCCTTAAATCCAATTTATAAAGGACTGAAGGAAGAGGAATGAAGTCATTCTGGAATTTTTGTATTCAATTTTTCAATAATTCAACTTCTGCTTAATCTGATACAGATTGTGAGATTTTTTCAAATTATAAATGTTTATTTTTCTCTCTATTAATAAAATGTATTTATTTATTAACATGTCTTTGTTTAACATGTAAAAATAAATAATTAAGAAATCATTTTTTCATTTATTGTGATATGATTTTGCTTATTTTTTTAAATTATATTTTTAAATATTTAGATCTATTTTTATTTAGTATTACATTCCAGAGGAAGCATTATAAATATTATTTGACGGGTTTTGTTTAGTGATCAACCAATGCAATTCTTGATACTAATATTGAATGGCTTTCTTTTTGATAAAGTCAGGAATTTATGTTTGTCTGATCAATTTAAACATTTTTTTTTTTTTTTGATAGCATTTATTTCTTCTCATTACGTTTTCCAATCTTCTATTACTAAGTCAATTTTCAAATCTAGCATATTTTTTTCTTCTTATTTTAATCAAGTCTATATTGACAGTTTTAATAATTTTTATTATACTTTGTTATAAAACTTTAACGAAAAAAAAACAAAAAAATGTCCTTTTTATTTCTTTCATATTTATATTCTTCCCATTCCCATACATTTTATTTTGTTTTTCTTTCAATATTCTACATTTGAAAAATAAATGTACTATTTTTTCTCTTTTATTTTCATGTAAACCATTTATGCTTTCTTTTACATGATAACCAAAATTCCTATTCTTGATCTAAATAACAATAAGTCATCTTAACCTTTGATAAATTTATGTTAATTGAAGACCTTTTACATAACTAATTTATGATATAATGTCTCATTGATTTTTTTACTAAAGGCTTGTCTGCTTTGTGATCATTTTACATTTTTTATATCTACATATATTATTTTTATTATTTTCAACATGTTTTTAAGAATTATAATTGACTTCATTGATAATTATTATTATATCATAATGAAAGTTTCAACTTTATTTTGTGCTGCAAAAATGTTTTTATTAGTGTTGAATTTACAGTAACAAAATGAAAAATTTAGAGAAACTAATATATATCAGTCAAAGAAACAACTAAGAATAAATCTGAAAATTTAAAATATAATGAATTAAGTGATAAAATGAATAAAACTGGATTCAATGCGTTGTGATATTTTATACATCTGAAAATACTTTATGGGAATAATCTCTTTGCATGGATAATCAAACTGATCTAAAGCTGAAAAATAAATTAATTATTAAAATAGCAATTGCAAAAAATTCTGTAGAAATGAGTCAATCACTAAAGATAAAGCAGACTAGTAGCATTGTTAAGAGGTAAACAATGATCTAGTGAAAATTAGAATATCAAGGAAAATCAATTGTTATTGTTATTAATATTAGTGCAAAAATGAAATTAAGCAGAATGGATAAAGAATTCCTTTGCTAAAAAAAAAAAGTTTAAGAGTAAGAATGTTTATTTTTAAAGTAAATTATTAATATTTAAATGTTTTTTTTTTTTATATTATTTCAAACAACATTGAAGATTCCTCTGTCTTCTTTAGGGTCTGTGAATTAACAAAATTATTATATTATAGCAATATCTGTCTTACATTCTTATATATGTATCATAATATTAAATGTTTATTAATTCATATATCTTGATGAAGATTATAAAAATAATGAACAACATTAAATAAAATAAAAAGTAGCATTGAAATATGATACATATGAGTGTTTTACTTTTGCTGAGAGACTTAATATGTCACTATTCATATAATCATCCGCCTTTAAAAGACTGAGCTGTTTTAATATATCAAGCATATTCAATATATTTATTTTATCCCTGGCTGAAGATCTCATACCATGGACCATTGCTATGTAGGCCACATAATTAAAACTCTTCTTTTTTAATTTTAACAAATAGTTCTCTTTAGTTCCTTTAATCATGAGAATGTTTTTTTACCACCAGTTTTCTTGGCATTGTGTATAAAACATAAAGAAATATATGATTGCTGAAAAGCTACTATCATATTGAATAATAAATAAATAAGCTATTGGGCATTTACAATCATTATTGCTGGTGAACTAATTCATGCTTCTACTATATCATACTCGGATCATTGATTTGAAAAAGATTGCCAATAACAGGTATTCATTTTAACCTAAGACACAAGGTAATTGTATAATATCTCAGATCATATGAACATGTAAACATAATACTATGTAATGTCCTGCTTAATATCACAGATGAAAAGCATTATTTTCCTATTGTATATATTGCTATCAATTGTTCTCCGCACAGGTTTCCTCTAAATATGTCTATATACATATTTCAATTCATAATAGAAAAATATTATTTTTGGAGTTTTAACACTTAAAAATCTTTATTTTATAAAACTAGATGAAGCCTTTGACTATAATATGGATTGCAATATCTGAACAAAGGCAAAAAATGCTATTGCTTAGCTAATGGATGATCAAAATAAAATGTTTATTGAAGATTGGATGTTGACAATATGAAATTTGGTGTTAATTGTAATTGTTGTTAAAGTAGTATATGATAACTTTGAAAGTGAATTGATGTGAATTGTCAAAAAATTAGTGAGCCTGTTTAAATGAAATAAAAATATTATGGGTGTGGCATTAATATTAATCAGTCATCTAAGAAAAGGAATCCAAATACAAGAACAAAATGATATTCAGAACCTTCAAATATTTGAAGTTGTGGATATAAGCCTTAATGAATAAGAAGACTCGGTCTGTTTGACACAAAATGGCAGTAGTAACAAAATTGGGAAAATAATAATAAAGCTCTGAAAGTAAGATGCTAAAATCATATTGCATTATTATTATTTTTTTTTTTTAGTGTTTCAAATAATCACCCAAACAAAGCCATAGCAATTTTGTTATCTAGTTCTACCACAAGTATTTATCGTAAATTAAATTGTATTGAAATGATCTGATCATATAGAATTGAATCGTAGCATTTTTGTTTTTATACAATTTGTTATTTTTTTAATTATATAAAAGAGTTACATTGATCTTCATAATCATGATGAAATAGTATGTTTTTTTTTAGTTCGTGCTGTATTAAAATTTACATTGAAAGATTTAAAATTCTATTTAAATATATAATCTTTAAAAAAAAACTTATATAAATCAATTATTAATTGCTGATTATGATTTTAGGCAATATGAAAGCAATATTTATTCACTATATGCTGTGTTATATTTTACCAACAATATTACATGATTATCTCACATATTCTAAGAGCAGTTATCTTCACTTTATTCTAGGACCATGTATTGTAAGCTTGAATAATCAATAGACACCAGATGGAATCAGGTCAGGAGAGAGGGGTGCCAGCATGGCCATTTGGTTAAGGCCCACAATGTTCAAGGGGTTTACTTTTGTTGGGCAAAATTTAAAAAAAAAAAACTAAATATATCTATTTCTAACATGTATAAATAAAAAATTTATTCAACTTATTGTACTAACTTTTTTATGCAAGAGATAAGAATTCAGTCATTTTGTTCTTCAAATTTAAATATGACGGTTTTGGAACTGTAAAATAAAACTGTCATATTTAAATTACCTGAACAATTTGTTGATGAATATTTCTACATCGTAACAACCCTGCATTTACCTGTAATGTTTGTCATATGTTTAGTCATTTATTACAATTGTTGACAAAATTATCATAACATTATTTAGAGGCAATTTTATTTTTAACAATAATAAATTAATAAAAACAATTGTTTTTTTTATTATTAAAAGAATCAGATAATAGTAATTTTTAATTTAGAAGTTAAAATATTCTATCTTATATAATTTTGTACCAATTCTTTTTCCGTTTAGTTTTGGGTGATAATGAAAAAATTTGCAAGTGGTGTGGCAAAAAGAAAACGAACCAAATTACAGGAAGAAGCAATCAAAGGGTCGAAATTGATTACAGAATTTCTGATCAAAAACCAAAAAATACATAAGGCTGAAAATGATGATATTAGTAAAGACAATCAAGTGATTGTATTACCTTCCATACCAGATAATGACTATTCCTCACAATTATTTGATAAAGAAATAAATCAAACAATCGAATTGGAACAGCCTTCTATGTGGGGGAAAAAAATAATGAAACGGAGTCTGAAAGTTGCTTATTATTATAATGTGTCATTGGATTGATTGATAGGAGGAACAAGTTTCACACTGTTAGTTTTCTGAAAGTTCCAGCTTTTGAAATAACAAGCAATGTTCTTAATGATAAGGACAATCATTCTTTTCTATCCTTAAGAATGAGAAAAAAATATAAAAGAGATTGACTGTGTTGGAGTAAAGAAAATATTTCTTTGTATTGTGCTCCTTGTTTTTTGTTTAATAAAAGAGAAGTTTCAAATGTAAACACATTGACTGAACATCCAGGTTGGAATATTGCAAAAGGATGGCGAAGATTGAAAAACATTGTATCAAATCATG